>VZDJ01000056.1:2776512-3143894 GCA_008694505.1 Cyanoderma ruficeps | reverse complement strand
AAAAAAAAAAAAAAAAAAAAAAAAGGCAGTTACCAAAATAGCACTATCAACGTAACCAGCTCCTCTCGGCACATTTTCTTAATGCCTTTCCCAATACGGTTAAAAAACAAGGGAACTAATCAAAAACCTCCATCTTTACACCTTGGCACAAACTGTGCCGGAATAAGCGTGGGGTTGTATTTCTTCGTGTTTATCTGGATCCTCTCCCACTACTTTTTCTTTTTTTTATTTTCATCTGTGCTTCCCTTTAAACGTAGCTCTTATTAAAAAGAAGAAATCAGCTTTTACAATTTCTAAATACCAAGTTTTGCTACTCTTGGAGCTGCCTAAGGACAACACAGCTTGCCTTCGGTGTCATAAATAACACATACTCTGCACATTTCTTCGCCTGGGTGAAATAAATTCTCCCATGCTCTTATATGGAAACCTTGTGAGTCCTCCCACATACCTCCTGCTATAATAACAGGCAGCAATGGGCATTCATTATCTTAAAGCTAGTGGATGAATTTTGGACCCAAGTTACCCCCAGACGAACCCAGAATTATCACCCCTTTGCACCACGCTGAGCTTGGTAACCTGCCCTGCGTAGTCCCTGTGTTTTATTTCCAAGCCCCATCACTACTTTGATTTTAGCATGTCAACAACCCACAAAATAAAAGGAAAATGAAAGGAACAAAAAGAAAAACGAGGGAAATAACAAGAAAGCAGCAGCAGCGGTATTACCCACCAGGTAGGCCCATTAGCATCAGATGTAGCATTGCCTGTATCAGTCTCTTCACTCGAGGTTAGCGCACGGCAGACAGAGAAAGCACAGCGGGGAGGGGTGGGAAGGGGAGAAAAAAATTGGGCAAAAATAGCTGGGGAGAGAAACGTGCGCCGTCGATGTGCTGGAGGGCCGCCAATGGGGAATGGCTGAGAACGTTATCGCCAAAAAAAGTTAACGCAAGGTGTGGGGGGGGTGTGGGGTAAATAACCGCTGGGGAGGAAAAATACCCCCGGGATAATGCGAGAGCTGGGGAGGAGAGGGCTTTAAGGAGAAGGATGAATTAATAAATAAATGGAAGGGAAGAAGGGAAAGCGCGCCCGGGGGCACCCCGAGTCGAGGTGGACAAAGGGAGGACGATGCCGCCGCCACCGGCGCGGCTCGGTTCGGCTCCGCTGGGCGCGGAGCGGCCGCCCCTTTGTTCGCCGCGGCAGCGAGGGGCGATCCGCGCCCCTCCGCGCCAGCCCCGCCGCCGCCACCACCGCAGCGGCAGCGGTGGCAGCGGTGGCGACAGCGGCGGCAGCCCCACCGCCCGCCCGCCCTCCCGCCCGGGAGGTGCCGGTGGTACCTGTATCCGCTGGCCGCGGTGCCTGCGCGCCGCTGCGCCCCTGCGGCGGTGCGGCGCGTCCGGCGGAGCGGTGCGGCGCGACTAGCAGCGCCGAGCAGGAGGAAACGGTAATTTATAAGCGCTTTCTTCCTGACCTCTCGTGTCTGTTGTCTAATGAGGGAGCTTTGAGCATCACCCATCCTGCTGAGTGGAAAAACACCGGCACGGCCTCTTCTTTGGTGGGGAGGGGGGAGCCTAAAGGAAGGGGTGTGGGGGAGGAGGGGCCATGCCGCAGACTCGGCGGCGGAGCCCGGGCTGGCAGGCGGCCGCGGGCCGGCGGGGAGGGGCGGGCGGGTGCGGGGCAGCGGCCGCCGGGCAGCGGCCGCCGTCTCGGGGGGGCCGCCCCGGGCCGCCCGCCCTCCCCCGCGGCAGCCGCGGGCAGCGGGAGCGGCAGCGGGGCCGCCCCGAGGGACCCGGCCCGCGTCCCGCGGCTGCCTCGGCGGGCAGGAAGCGGAGCGAGGGCTCCCTGCCGCTGATCTCGTCTCGGTATTTTTCATTTTCATACATTTCGTGCATTGTTTTAGTCGTTGTTTTTTATCTTTACACAAAGAGTGCCCTTCTCACAGAAGAAGCATCCCACGGCGCTGTCACCGCCGCTGCCCGTCCCTCTGCCTGGGCTCTGGCTCTGCTTCTCCGCGGCCACTTTTCTCCCCGGCCCCCCGGGGGACTGGACTCCCCGGTACCGCTCTGCCAGGCTTTGGGGACAGGTTTGGTCCCGTAGCGGTCTGCTGCTGGAGGAGCCAACACGGGAGCGTGGGCTGGCAGGTGCCTGGGAGGCTGGGATATCCCTGCTCTGCCCTGCCGCCTCCCAAAGGCGCGATCCCCGGCACCGGAAAGTCCCCGTCGCAGCTGGAGAACAAAGTACGGCCGGGGCGATCGGCGGGGAAAATGAGCAAGGCAACGTTTTGTTTTGCGTCGGGTTTCGCAGAACCGAAAGCCGGTCCTCTTCCCCTGCAGGCGAACGGGTATATGACTGAAACATGTCCTTGCTCTCCTACCTGCATCCCCTCTGGTTCGCTTAATGAAAGGGTAAAGCAGCAGACAGGGTGGCGAGGCATTTTCATATAACCCCTGCTGAAGACTTAGTAAGATCCTCTGTACTGCAAAATACCATTTGCGTTGTGGGAGTACAGTTGTGGTGAAAAGGAGACTTTGGGCCATCTGTGTTTCACAGAAGTCCCGCAGTGCTAACCTTGCAGCTGGGAACAGGGAGCTCACCAAAGGAGAGTGAATAGTCCCCACACCTCTGCTCTCTAGGTTTTCCTGGATACAAGAGGCTACCTTTCTACACCATGAACTAGGACGGCAGTTACTGGGGGACCACCTCCGGAACCCATCACCTATGCATAGGCTGCTGGGTGGATCAAATTCCATCACAGCAGCCTCCAGGGAGGTCTTAGAAAAGGCCAATTTGCTTAGCTGGTCCTTGCAAAAGCTGCACCATTCTGCATGCTTTTTGATGGCAATACAGGATGCCAAAACCACTGTGCCACAGTCACACATGAGATTTTCCCTTACTGCAGTGCATTCTGTGATTTTCAGTATCCGAGCTGATTTGGAACGTGAGTAGGTTTTTAGCACAAAACCATATAGAGATATAGGATATACACAGCTAATTGGTGACATATCTCCACTTAACAGCCTCGTTTAAACTCGTAACTATGTAGTCCATGCTGCCACCTACGTCTTCTGATTCAGGTTTCTTGTGTACTGCAACTTTGATTCATAGGCATCCTTTGCAGAAGGCAGCTCACATTTTGTGAGCCTCCACGAGGGACCACAAACAGGCGGCTCTGGCTGCACTGGAAAATGAAGCAAAAGGTTTCTCACTGGCTCAGTCACTTGTTTGGTTGCAGTGAGGATGCCTAGATGCAGATTAGGAACCAGCAGTCACATCAGTGAAATGTAAGTAGTGGCTGGAGCCTTGTCTGTGTGAAGGATCCTGCCAGCACAGCTGTACCAGTGACAGCAGTGGAATATTTTGCTCTAACTCTCTAGAGGAATCAAAGTCTGTATTTTGTCTCTAGCTCTCTCTTCTTCTGTTGCTCCTCACTCATTAAAAATCAGCCACACAAAGCACATGGTTGCTGTGTTTTAAAAAAAAAAATGTTTAAGGTAAAAGACCAACAGCCAATACTGTTTTAAAGTCAGAGGCATGTAAACAGTACCTGGAAATATAATAACAATAATAATAATAATAATAATAATAATAATACATAAATATGCACATTGCTATCTGCTATTCCATTATGAGACAGCACAGCTTCTGAGAATGTGCCTGATGAATATTTGGGGGAACTCTGCCTTCAGTTGCAGTGGCGTATGGCAGCACTAATGCTTCTGGCTTCTCCACTCTCTTATGTAACCAAAATCACAAGTTAGAGCCCAAATTACAAAGCATAAGCATGTGTATAATATTAAGCATACAAATGGTGCCTGAAATTACTATCCTTTTCATGTAGGCCTGTTTTTAATCTATTAGAATTTTTGCTTCTGCAGCTTTATTGATTTCAGTGTCCGCTGATGCAGTTCATAACGCAATCAAGCCTAACCCCTTTAAAACCCCACTGTGAAGACATTAACCCAAACTTAACTAAGGCCAAAATCACTCTGGCTACAGGTAGGTGAGTTCAAATGACTTTTATACCTCAAGCCTATCCTGTATCAAGATGCCATAGCAAGGAGAACGCCGTATCCCTGTGGCTGCTTTGGCAACCGGTCAGAGTGGCAGGTTTTTGCACCCCAGCCCAAGGCATGGGTTAGTCATCACCTTCCTTTGAGTTTTGTCTCTTTCTCAGAGACTATTTTTGCCATTACCATGCTGATCTTTTTGCTGGAGTTCTAAGGTGTTGCATGCTGATACAGCGAGTGCCTCTTGTATCTGTTTAATCCGATAACATAACTCTTTTTTAATCTCCACGTCTGGGTCACAGGGTTTAAAAAAGACACTGGGCCAAATCCCCAGCTTGGCTACAACGTGTGGAAATCTACTGTGATGGCACGAAAGTCAGGAGAGATTCACTGTATTTGCACCCGGGTAAAGAGGTCTTGAGGGGCAGGGATGTGAGTGCCAGATTTCAAAGATGGATGAATATTAACCCAAGGGTATGGCAGAGCTAATTCAGGTTTCCATAAGATGAGGTGGAGGGAGGGATAATACACCAGAACCTAAAATATGCTTTTCAGCAACTTCTCATTAATTTTTAAATGGTAACCAATTTAATATTTCTTCATTTTTAAGGAGAAACCTTGTTTTCATTGTTTGGCTGCTAGAGGGAACGTGATGTTTCATGGACTCAGGACCAAGATGGGGCATGGACAAAGAGGAGATTTTGCAGGGATTGAGAAGATTTTACAAATAAACATTAAAATTTAAAAAAAGCCAAGTTCATCCAGGCGCAAAGTCCATCAGAAATGTAAGAGAGAAGTGGACAGCACTGTGTAATGGCTTGTGTAAGCAAGAATGGCAAAAAGATGATCTGAGTAAGTCCATTGCATTTATAATTTTCTATACACGAATTTCCTATAGGAAGTTGTATGGGGTCAGTCTTTGGAGTTCCCCTGTATAGCAGAGGATCCCGAACCTGAAAAAGGGAAGCAGATTTTGTAAAGGATTTGCATATCATGGAGTGAGTCTGGATTGCAGATTTTAAGCATTACTAGATTGGGGAATAAATTGTTGCTATTGCTGTTACATACCAGGATATCTCACTAATCCATGCAATCCACTAAGTTGCTGCAGTTTTAGTCTGTGTTTATTTTAGATGAAATCATGGCCTGGACAGCTGATTTTTCTTAGTTTATCCATATAAATCATATATAAATAAGGTATCAAACAGAAATCAAAACATGACCTATGCTTTTGGTACACTCCCTATCATGTGAATCTGCCAGTGATAGAGCCCTGCACCTGGTTTAAAAATCAAACACAAAGGCAATGAAAAACCACAGGTCTTCTTGAAGAGTAGCCAGTTGCCATTAAATTCACTCGCCTTAATGCTCTGGGTGGCCTATTTTGCTTGTATTTGAGACTGCCTAGCCATTATGGGATTGCATGCACTGGTCCTTTCCTTACATCAAGCTAATTACAAATTAACTTGAGGCACTTAGCCAGGCTGAGGGGCTGGAGCTGGTCCTTTCTGAGCACCGGTTGAGTTTGGAAATTCCTGTTGCTTTCCGGGGGCTGATTCCTAAAGTGAGGGGCAAACACAGAGGAACCAAAAGCCTGGAACCAAAGTGGTCATGGTTTTTTTTTTTGAAAAAAGTGAGTGTCTCAAGTTAACTAACAGTCAGCTACCTGGAAATAAAAGCTCTCATATATCCAAAGGTTTTCACTGGGATTTTCAAGATCTCCTGAGCAATTTAAAATCCTTGAAAGGAATGCACTATAGAATGAAAAGTATAAGTATTATTAAAGAATGTCTCTGAACTGAAAGCCAGCCAGTTTCATAAAAATGAGCTAAAAGAGCAATAACAGGTACTCCTGCTGTATGTTGTATGAACCGTATGTTTTGTATTTTGGAAATCACTCTAAAACAAGAGTGTTTTTCTTCACTGTTGCTGTTGGGAAGAAAAGTAGAAGAACTATGCATAAATGAGATTAAAATAATCTAATTTAAAAAATAAACTGTGCTTTCATCTTCTATTCATATCCAGTCATTTGGGAATCTAACTTAAAAAAAAAAGATAAAAATTCAGAAATTCAGACAGTATTTTGAAAGACAACTGTTTCCCTTTAAGATTAATGATAATCATACTTGTGTGTTCAAGGGAGAATAGATCCAGTGTTATGTAACAGGATAAAGAAACAAAATCCATTTCCTTAAATTAAAATAACCAGTATGTGTGTGAATCACTGAAAATTCAGGAAACCCATCTTCTTTCACAATTGCATTCCACATTCTAAAATTGACGTCTTCTAACTTTTAAACAGAATCACAATAATTAAAGACAAAAAAGATTTGTTTGTTGCATTTGACCACACTTTGCCAATAGAGGGTTGTTCCCTAGAGAAAATTCTGTGGCACTTGCCTTGTTCAACAATCCAAATACGTGCTCATCTTTTTATTTTATGTGGCATTAGCAAATCCAGTTATTGCACTTCCCAGTTGTTGGGGTGTGTTGTTGTTGTTTTTTTTTTCTTCTTTTTAATCTGATTACCTAGTACTAGATATATGGTAACTTATCTCTTTTAATCAATTTTTTTTGCCCAAACTATTACACAACAGTTCTTATAAAATCTTGCCTGCCTAAATTTGCCAAAACCAGGACAAGATCAACAGGTAATAGATTTTTTTGATGTTGACATTGTTCTTTGCTGGCTGGATCATATAAAATTCATTAAAAAAACACCCAATAAAATAATTTCCTACCATATTTCCCACTTCTGTATTTTACAGAAGCACTCATACCAGAATTTCTGTATCAGAATTTGACACATAAAATTCCTCTATCACATGAGTTCAATTTTCCAAAAGAAGGCAAATGGTAGTATTAATAACCAAGATATAAGCCCTGAAAAGGCTACATCGCTGAATGTACTTGCTGAAAAAAAAAAAAAAGACATCTTGTTGGATCTAATTCTGGAGCCATTGTTTGATACAATGCAGAGCAGTTGGGATTTGCATAGAAGAGCTTTGCTGAGCTCAGGTGATGTTCACTCATGCATGGGAGAAGCTCGTGTGAACTTTGCTGAGCGACTCTGAGCTTTGTCCACAGACCAAAGTAAACGCTGCAGATGTTGGCCCGTCCTTGCACATGTCCACACTCAACGTTTTCATTCCTGAAAGCAAAGCTTCACATCTGGACAGTTTAAGTGATATTCCCTCACTGGACCAAGTCCTCTGTTAGCATTATTCCAGTAGCACAAGGTGTGCTTGCAGATGGTGCACGTGGTGAATATGCCTTTTTCCCTGCTAGTGACACACCTGCTATGCTGCAGCTAAATATTCTGCTGCTGCACAGCCTGCAGAGATTTCCTGGGCCTCACGAGCACTACAGGTCCTGCCAAGTCAAGATGGTTACATGGGTGCAGCAAAGGTGATATGGAATCTGGGAAGCCACAGGAGATGTGAGTTGGAAGACAGGGAATAAGTTGTGGCAGACCCACTCTGAAAGCAATAAAAGGTCAATAGAATGTGAGGCTGCCCTGCAGAACCACTTCCATTTCCATTTGGAGCTGATTATTGAGCTGGGCGGACTTGACCTAACCATCTCCGGTAACAGAAGACATCATAGTGGAAATAGGTCCAAAAATGTATGGTGGAGAGCTTGCTGAGGCAGTTGAGCCTTCATGACTTACACAATGGCTCCAGAAAAGCTGATGGATTAAACTCACCAAAGAAGAAGAGTGATCACTTGAGTGAACTCCTACATGCTCATATTTCTTTCTATTTGCTTATGGGTCCCTCTGCTCCCTTCCCTCTCAAAGTGATGTTGAAACAGTTATGAGAAGTGGGTAATTTTCAATTGCTTCATTTATTCAATTTATTCATTTATTGCCTATATCTACCAAATCACATTGGTAGATATGCAAACACTGGGAGAAAATACTGTAAGAAACAAAACCATTCCCAAATGCATGCTTGTACGAGTTCAGACAGATATGATTTCTAGCTAAGTGAATTAATGCACTGCAAGCAGAGAAATGGCTTCAAATGCCTGAGAGTCTAGAAAAAAGAAGACATTTAAAATGAACCCTGCAAGCTATCCAGCAACTGCTCATGCAGTATCATGATTTTAATTAACAGAACTGGAAAGCAAGCATATAATATAAACTGAAAAACACAGCGCTTCGGTTTTCCAGACTACCAGTCCAAATGCAAAACAAATTGCTTGCATCTGGTGGCAGGGAGGCAGAGCTGCTTGCCCGACCGAGTGACGCAGCAGCATCCGCTGTGCTGCCCACGGAGGGCCCGTCCCTGCCCGCCGGCCCCTGGCACCGCCAACACTTGAAGCATTGCCCGCGTGCTCCGAGGAGATGCCTGGGCTTCCACCTCGGCTGCCAGCATGTCTCTCCATAAGGCAGCAGTGTCACTGAGGGGACACCAGCGACTCCCAGGCATGGGTGACCTTGAGCCTCCCCAAGCAGTTACCTTTCCTGGACCTTTGGCAAGCTCCCCGAGTGCTCTTTCAGCCGGAATCTCCGTGGCCTAAAATAAATTCAGCAATATTCACTGTGGCATCCCTGCCTGGGATACCTGACGCTCATGTCCCAACCTGGGCAGAGACTGGTTTTGGAAAGTTTATCTGGGTGCAGCAACACCACCAGCCCAGCAGTACATCCTTGCAGAGAGTGATTTCTGCCTGTCTCTCCCAGCCAGAGCAATCCTTTGTCTGTACATGAGAAGGTGGGGAAAGGGGAGAGGGTGGAATAGGCTCAGGACAAAGCACAAATTATCCAGACTCGGGTCTCTAAATCTCTTTGGCTTATTGGTATCATGGAGGAGCTGCATGGCCAGAATGGGCTGTGGCAGTGACCAGGGATCATCCTGAGCACCAAGGCCTGGGACTGCCTGGTGACAGAGCTGAATAAGTCATGGAGTAGGGACACACAGTGAAGGGTGTGGTGGACCCCTGGGAGCCTTTCCATTCAGTGCCTCTGGAGGTCCTGTGAAACCATGTGGAGGAGGGTACAGCATCTATCAGGCACATCCTCTGGCCTGCTGGAGCTCAGGACAGAGGCACCATCTCCAGCCAGAGCAGAGGATGTTGCCACGTGCCCACTTCACCTGGTTTCAACTCAGGTTTCCCCTCAAGCTGAATTCATGCCACTCCAGAAATCTTTGCATGTGTCACTGCCTGAATTTTGCGTCCCTGCTGGAGACCAAGGTCCCAGTTCTCCCAGTAAAGTACAGGTTTAAATACAGGTCATGTTTCTGCTGTTCTCCACCAGCAAAACAGCTGTTTGCTCTAAACATGAAGATATTTTTGTAAGAGCAAAAGCATGAATTATTTCAAACTTGCCTCAGGATGAATTTTCAAGGGTACTGCGGAGACTGTTTCCACAACAAAATGGGAGCTCTTCTCCTACTGAATTGTTCATGTTACTTTCATGAATGCTAGAAAAGAGGCTAGCTTTTTTTAAATGTCAGCAGATACCTGGAATGGGAATTTGATTGTCATGAATCCTTTGGAAACTATTGTTGTTGATGTTGTATAATCTGACTAAAAGTTCAGTTTGGCAATTTTTATTAAGCCTTGCTGTTAGGTATAGGCAATTAGCTTAGCAAAATATCAGATAGGATCTCTGCTGTGTTTGCAATGCCTGTTGCTCTGATCCTTACCTGGTGGGAAATGGCTTTGGAGGAGCACAGCCACATCTTTGTAGCTGTTTACATCACATTTCTAACAGAGCTCCACCCTGCTTTCCCCATTTGTACTTTGTTTTCCATGAATAAAGGTCACGGCACTGGCATCACAAAAAAATATTGTTGCTGTAGAAGGAATTCAGCTGTCCCCTCTGGGTAATAAACAATAATGAACTCCAAGGCTGGCAGGGCAGCAATCAGAGATGGAAGAGAAGGCCAAGACCCATTGAGATCTCCGCAGACCTGCAGCATCTCACAAGTCAGCTCTCTCCCTGCCTGTGCTGGGCCACTGCAGACTCTGCATAGTCTCTAATATTTTGCCCAACCTATATTTAGGCAACCCCCCAGCTGTTGGCAGTGGGTGTGCTGTGGGTACCTGCCTCCCAGCCAGTCACACTACTGGAATTTGTTTTCGAATGGTAAAAGGGCATTTTCTCTGCAACAATGTCATACATTAGCCCAGCACTCCCCATGTGTGTTGGTGGCCTGGGGACATGGTTACCACATGTAGTTGCCAACCACTGGTTGCCCCTGCTCTGGAGTGCTCTCTAAGGAGGTGCTGTGGCCAGGGCACATTGGCTGGTTGTGTGGGACTCTGACCTGGCTGTAGCCCAGCTACACAGCACACCATTTTAGCCGTGTTGTATCTAGATCAGGGAATAAATGTACAGGAACTACATCCCTTGATTCAGCTATAAAGTAAGTGAGATTTCTCCCATGCTTCTGCATTAACATCCATATTGACCTTTGTGTTTGTGCTCATGTCAAAATCACCACTTGTCTTTTGGCTCAAAAGCCATTCTTCTAATCTTTTGTTATGTGTGAGGCTCTCAAGCTGTCTGGTTTTTTTTCCTCCTTTCAGGCTGCCAGTACTTTCCAGCAAGGTGAAATTTTAAATAGCTGCTGTATTCCAGGAGTAATTTCAACACCAGTGCCTGTAGGAACACTCCCCTAAACTTACGGTCCATGGTTTTATGATTCTCTGGGCATGGACCAAAATCTCAATTGTTCTGACAATATGAGGGAAATGAAAAGTTGCTGCATTATTGCTACAGCCAAGGACACAAAACAGCCAACAAGCAAAAGCTCAACATCAAAAGCATCAGGAACACTTTTAGCACGAGCACTGCTCAAACAACTCTCAATTCAGTAGAAAGCATGCTGGATAAAAATCTCCAGGTTAGGCAGACCTTGGACTTTCTTTCCCAGCATCACACCAGTTGAGTAGAAAATCAAATTCTACTGAAATAGTTGGGTATTTTATTAGTAAACAGCCTAGAGGTGAATTCCTTGTTTTTGCTAAATTAGATATGTTTGTAACAGAGAATTCTCTGAATAATAATTAATACTTGTTTTTACACGGTGCTTTAGAATAATCCCAGAAATTATAATTTAGGGGGTAGAGATCTTCCTTGTTGTAAACCCTCAAGATTCCTGTGGCAATAGCCAGGAATCATATAAAATAGAAGAAATTAATACAGTATTTCATCATTAAAAATTTTCCAACATCAGAAGATTTTGAAAATCACCCAGCAGGTTTTTTACATCCCCTGGCATTTGAAATTTTGTCAATAATGAAAACTAAATGAATGTTGAATACAAGTATAAGGCTTAAAACAATGTCACATGGGCGTCACGTTAATGTGCACAAACATAGTATTTGAAGGGAGCTGTTCAAATAAAACCAAAATTGTTTATTTTTTTAATAAAGCAATCTCCTCCTGATTATTAACAGACTAAGAGTTGCCTTAAAGAGGTTCTAAGGCTGTCATGCTCCTATTTTCCCTTAGCATCGACTAAATAGTGGTCGAATTTACATCCCTATTTTAAGTTTCCACATCTCTTAGTACTTTGCATTGTATTTCCTCTGTGAGGTTTCCTAACTTCTGCTAACCATGTAGGTCTGGGAGGCCTGTAGGGCACGTCCACACTATATAGGAAGTGGTTTTGGTGTGGCTCTAGCAACCCCAAATCAGTACTGAGTATGCAGAGGAGCTGCTCAGCAGAGCAATCACACAAATGTCTGTACTCCTCATTGCTATTAAGAACGGAGGCAGCAGTTACAATGATCAAGCCTAATACCCTTCAAGAAAATTGAAATTCTCTCTTTTATTCCTCCCCTATGTTTTAATTTGATACAAGGTCTATTCCTGGTGTTGCTTACTGCAGCACACTCTCCATAACTGGGGAACCCTTCTTTCCTTTGCTCAAAGTGTCCCTGGTTAGGGGGTAGGGTAACGAATCCTTTGTGACTCTGCAGCAATGTAAAGGGAAAAGTATCACACCCACCGGAGAATCCAGGTCCCCTTTTACTTTACATCAGAGCTGACTGCATTTTGGAAGAAAGAAATTAATCCTTTTCTATTTTTTTTTTTCTAAATGTGAAGCTCCTTTAATTCACCCTTTTAAAGCATTTGGGGATCATCTGATGAAAAGTCCTTAAGAAACACAAGGCATCCCTGCTGCTTGGGTTGCAAAGCTAAAGCTCATGCTCTGAAAAGAGAAGTGTGCTTAGAACAAAGAGCTTTTGAACACAAAAACAAACCATGGCAATGCACGCTGACAAACACTTCATCTGCCTCCTGCCATTTACATTTTTTTACATATCCATGGAGTACTGCTGGGAGACTTGGTCACCTTGACCTGTCACCGACACAAGCTTTCTTCGAAATTAATCCCTGCTGTCACTCAGGTATTTTTTGCTGTTGCTTTTGTTTGTTATTCATCTTTGAATTGTTTCCACTCTGAAAGCATCTTTCTGGTCCCAGAACTGTACAGAATATATCAGGCAATCCTTTAGGGGCACTGAAAGAAAAATCTAAAACTTCCTCCCCCATGACTCTTACACAGTCAACACATAT
Organism: Cyanoderma ruficeps; assembly: GCA_008694505.1. Classification (NCBI taxonomy): domain Eukaryota; kingdom Metazoa; phylum Chordata; class Aves; order Passeriformes; family Timaliidae; genus Cyanoderma; species Cyanoderma ruficeps. Next base: position 3,131,354 of record VZDJ01000056.1, on the reverse strand, counting down.
CATTTTGATTTCAGACCTTGTTTTAGGTCTACACAAGAAAGGCTTTGACATCTTTAATCGTGTTTGGTTGTTTTTTTCCCTTTCGTTTTGATTTCTTCCAGTTTTCTGGATAGATTTCACACAGCTTGCCACCACAGCTCTAGAGGACAATAAAAAAATGTATGGGAACTCCTCCAAAGTATGTGTTTGCAAGGAGTGCTATGCCAGGAACATCATTACCAGAGTCCCAGTAAATAATCCAGAACCAATGCCGTAACTTTTATGCGTACCAGGGGCACTGAAACCCATGCTGAAATACTTGGCAAGTCTGCCCTTAAACTAGGATATATTGTATTGATATTGGCTGTGATCAGCCACAACATTCCTTGGTTTTGAGGTAGTATTTCTGAAGGGGGAGGTTTTGTGATGCCAGTTCTTGTCATATGTTTTCCTGTCTCACCCTATCTCCAAGCCCAGCTAATCTGATGACATCCAACTGTCCTAATGAGCTGCATCTACTTCTAGGCTGAAGCGATGACAGCTGCCTGTTCTATTGCCAACAAAAACTTCTGAGACAACTGTATCTCATTCCTGCAAGTACGCAAATCGCTTCATTTCTAGCACAAATATGAGATATAATGATATTTCTTTTCGTTGATCCAGGTCTAAAAAGAGGTGTGTGAAAAATGCCATCCAGTACTCAATTATTCCCTCACGTGCAGTTTAATCCCTCAGCTGGAAACAAGGTTATGTCTATTGGTTACAGAGAAATCAAGGGCTCGTGTCCCTTACAGCCGAGGTAGAGTCACATGGGCTAAGGTCAGTGCGAAGGACACGTTCCTCCAATTAATGTTGGCATGTGTTTATTTATATTTTTATACATTGGTAATTCTTCCATTTGCTGTTCTTGGATGCAGAGCTCTTGGCAAGAGCTTCAGCTTGTTCTTATTCACGTAGGATTTAATACACTTAAATCTTCAGCACCACCTTGGCCATCTCAAGCACATGAGATTTGCCCTCTTCCCCGAAGCTGTTGGACCCACAGACTCATCAACCTTTCTTTCCCCTGGACTGCCTTTCCAAAGCACAGAAATTGGGTAACAGGTAAGACCAGGCTCTCAACAAGCCACTAAAAACTACTCACAACCTCTGGAGAGAAAGCCATCTAAAACAGAGACTGAATCTGCAGGATGAATTTTGTCCTGGGGGACTACAGTGTCCACAGCAATAACAGACAACAATCCCCAGATAAAGATGAAGAGGAGACACACAGAAACACTGATTTTGATCTAAATGCAGTCAGAATAAATAGAAGCAATACCACCAGTGACACCTGATCAGCTCATCTCCAGGCAGAACTAGCACTTCTCTTTGACAAAAGAAAAACCTCTGTCTACCCTCTGCCCCTCAAAAATTTTACAGCTTGCCAGATTCCCGGAATCATAGAAAATTCTATTGAGCTGGGGCCAAGGAGCAGAAAATCTAGGGAAAGCACATCTAGTCCTGGCAAACACTCGTAGCAGCCCAGGTCTCCAGTGTGGCCTCTCCTGTGCCAGCCTTTCACACTGTTTTCCCAGCTGAAGATAGGACCCATTTTTTCAATTCAGCTTTGCCTCAGTGAGTTACTCACACACGTACAAACTCAGAAACTCGAGACTCTTGCCTAGGATAAGGCTGGAAGAAGGAGAATTTGTTATTGTTCTAAGGGGAGACTATATAAGTAGCTAGATTAGAGCAACAGACATAACAGTGGTATTGGATACAGAAATAACAGCCATTGCCAGTTCCATGGGAAGAGAGGACAAATGAATAAACATCAATCATAACATCTGAAACCACCAGGCTTGGAAAAGCCTCTTGGTTTTAGGAAAAATCCACTGAAAGATGCCAGGGCTAGATCTGGCATCTGACTTTCTCAGGAGTATAATTGTCATTGAGGAAGAAAGGATTTTTGAGGAGCCATAAATCTAGGAACCTTCCATGCCATTATCTTTTAGTCACTAAGCTCAATGGACAAGTAAAAGGGTTGGTTTGTTTGGTAGGGATTATTTTTGTTTTTATTTTAAATCTGTAGTTTCCCCTAAGCTTTTTTTCCAAAAGATTTTTCATGATGAAAAATTGCATGCTATTCCAGGACGATGTACAAACTGAATGCAAAGGCAGGCAAAATATCCAAATAGGTTTAACTCTTGCTATCTCCTGAGTACAAGATGGTCTCACCTCTACAGGAACCTTCTCCACTGTTAGCAGATCCAACACACCATCAAGGTGGCAGGGAAGAATTCAGGAGGGAATGGTAAGTATATATGGACTGAATGTCAGTGCAACTATACTGTAAGTCCTATCCCAGCCTATGGGAGCAGAAAGGTATTTTCAGTTTCTGGTGTTTTTATGAAGATGTTTCTGAAGGAACACAGAGTGTGCTGTTTTGGGGAGGGAGGAATTGGCTTCTTTAGGATTACTCAAAACTTATTAAATAAGAAGCCTTCTGTATTTTCTCACAGCTGGAGACCAATCATTGCGACACAGATAGAACAGCTGGAGGCTGAAAGAAGAGAAATTCTCTGATTTAACCCGAGTTCCTTGAACACACAGGTAGTGTGTGCAAAATGTGTCCAGGTTCTGTGAAGTGTGAGATACTGAATATCTCTGTCTGCCTCAGCAATATTTGGAGCTTTACATTGAGCTGAGTGCTCAAATCCCAGAAAGTGGCATTGGGAGACCAATCCCTTATAACATCCTTGGTTTCAAATTCTTTGAGAACACTTGAGTAGACTAAATGCATCTCAGCAAGGTGACAGTTACCTTCTACAAGGCATGGAGAAGACCATATGTCATAAAACTGTACTCAGCTTTGGTTTCCTCAGTAAAAGAAAAATATTAAAGAATAAATCCAAGCGTAATTGCAATGAAGTTTTAAGAGGCTCAAGGTATTGATTCAAGATGGGGGTACCCAAAATACACATTAAGGGTGGAATGCTGGCACCATGAATATCAGCAAGAAAATCTCCTGGTGGCTGCACTGGAACTGTGTCCATACAGTTTATCCAGACAAAGACAGTATAAACACCAGAGGCTCAATTGTCCCTGAGCTAACAGTGCACAGTTGTTTAAGCACAGGAAATGGCCCACCCTTTTCCCACCTTTGTACAGCCAGGCAGGGGTCAGACACAGTGTAGCTGCCACAGGGGCAGCTGATCCAAGCTCGTGTCTGACACAGGGTGACAGAGGCAGGGGGATGGCAGAGCTGATACCCTGGAGCTCTGCCAGTGACCCCAGAGGTGGAACAAATGGGGAGAATGTATGGTCAATCTGTGAAAATGCCCCATGGGCAATCAGATCCTTTCTCCCAGTTGTCTTGGAGAAACTGGCTTAAACCACTGTTCAAGACACAGTTTTCTTTCTTAAAACCAATACTCAGGTGAAAGAAGGGTTCCAGTAATTTCCGGAATAGTCTTCTTATATGGGAAAGAAGTCCAAGGAAACAGAAGTACCACTGTCATTGGCACAACACAATCCTACCTCCTTCCAGTATCTTTTGCTACCATAACAGGATCTTGAAGTAGTTGTTTTTAGTGGAGGATTATGATGATTTCATCCTTCACATTCATTATCTGAATAAATGAGTACATGCTTCTCTTATTCTTCATATTTGTCTTGATTATTCACCTTTGGTAATGGAACATGTAACAGGAGTGGGAAGGCATGAGTTTACTGCCAGAGAGTGCCTCTGCAAGCAAAATGAGATGCAAGTACAAAAATCAAAAGCCATGGAAGAGAAAACTATTTTTTCATTTTCTCTTAACCTAAAAACTCAAGGCAAAATAGTTGCCCAGCCCCCTCCAGGAGCTCTCCACATATTAAGAATTGTGAAGCCCTATCTTGGGAATAGTGGGATCAGGCATTGAGAGCTGAAATTCCATGCTGCATAGCCATACACACATGTAATCCGGTTGTGGTTTCCTTAATATGCAAGGATCCTAAAGTCAGCTCTGGTTTGACTCATCAGTTCCAGCTAATTTTCAAGCTAAGGACTCTAATAAGCAGATTCAAGAGCATCTGGGCAAATTTAGCTCCAACCAATTTGCCTTGAGAACATCCTTTGAATACATTTGCATAGTCTGTGCTCACAAAGCTACATAAAACATGCTGTGCCAGCTGCCAGCTGGGCCCCTCAGCCTGGCACGCTGTTGTCACTGCTGAATATCCACTGAAGCTGTGACAAAGTGCTTATAGTCATTCACTTTTCCCTCAGCTGATATTATGTGTACCCCTGTACCATGGTGTGCAACAAATTCCTGGAATAATGATGATTTAAATGCTGGACAGGCAGTGTGCAGGCAGGGACCTCATGCCCCATGTCACTGCGCCACAGCCTTGATCTGATGACAGGATGTCTAAGGGTAAGAACACAGAGCCATCATTAGCACGGGCTTGGCTTTCCCTCTGCAGTGCCAAGTCTGATAGTCTCTTTGGTGATCCAGGCACATGCCCATTAAGAAAGTTTATTTTAAAGAGGTCAGGTAACAGCTGATGGGTGTTAGGAAGGTTTTAGTATTCCAAAACAGGCAGCGTTTGAATGAACAATCTACAGATGCGAATGTCAGCAGATTTATTGGCCATACCACGTGTTAGAGTCTTTGTGAACTTTGAGTACTTGCTGTTTGGTGCCCAATTATATTCTCTGGAGCAGTTCATTACTTGCAGTGTATTGGGATCTAGGAATCCTGGTCAGATTTGAAGTCCCTTTGTGCCAGGTACTCCACAAACACAAACACCAGCTCTGGTAGACCCTACAAGCTAAGATCCTGCAAACTCTTCCCCATGTACTGAACTTTCTGCACAGCTGTAATTTCACTGGCTTTAGTTTGATCTGCGCAGATATGCAGTTCTATTGTGTTCTAGCTCATTATTTAACACCTATTGAACACTCTGCAACTGCTTAAAAGCATGAAGTAAATCATGCGCATAAATGTCTGTAGAACATGGGGCTTAATAAAGACCAGCAGCAATATAGGCAGAGGAAAGCTTGAGTGAGAGGGAAGATAAAAATAACCAAAAGGGGAACTTGTGATTACATAGCCTGGCTACATACGTAATTTGTGGGCTTCACAATTTGGGAATTTTGTTTGTTTGCCTAATGTAAATGAGCAAGAGAATTTAAAGAATCCCTGCCATCTACTGAAGCCAGAGTTGCAGTGTTGTAGGCCTTGCCCAGTGCATTTATAAGTCCTCCCTTGTCCAGTAAAACACTTGGCCGTATTTTGCACTCTAAGAGGAGAATACCAAATAGCAAGTTCTGAGCAACAACCGGGCAACACTTGCCTGCAAAGTGCAAACCCAAATAAACATGCCATCCCCAAAATACTCCCATACAATGAGCATATGGAGGGAGGAACCTCTGAGGTTTGGGGGTGATTTTTCTTTCAATATTTGTGAACTCTTTTCTGTGTTCCTTGGCTAGCTATAACCAAAGCCACCTTCAGGGGTGTTTTAGTATTCAGTCTAATTTAGATGTACCCAATTTAGATGCAAGTTCTCACTATACATCTCTTTCAGAACAAGTTTCTTTGTAAGCTGTTGACAGAAAATGGTTATAGTCCTATTATACTCGAGTAAAAATGCAAACTGAGTAATAGATGTAATATCTTTTCCTTTGCTTTACTGGAGTTTATTTCCCTGTTGTGCAAAGTTTTGTCACAAACTAACTTTGTCTTGACTCATAACTTTTGTTCTCCATGAGCAGTTTAACAAGCTGAAGTTCAGAGACGCAGAGTGTGTTTGTTTTGGAATGACAATATTTCCAGGGAGCCAGAATTCCTAAAACAAATTATGTTAATCAGAAATGTGTTGTAACTTCTCGGCTTTGGGGACACTGAGATAACAGATCACCTTTAACTTACTGACACACTTTTGAGTTTTGGCCACTGAATAGTTTCAGCAATCTACACATCGAATATCTCCTATTTGTAGTACCATGCAAACAGGAAAAAAAAGGTGAAACTCTGATTTTTTATCAGCTCTCTGCAGGTTTATAAGTCTTATTTAACAAAGAGTTTCTATACTTACTGAAGTTAAGCATACACTGAAGATAAGCAAAAGCCTGAGAGCTTTGCTGAATTCACACTCAGTTAGGTAAGTAAGGTTACAGGGCTTTTGCTTACTCTGGGCCACAGCTAACAGCTGAGTAGTGATACTGGGTGCAACAACAGGGACTCCAGGGAGGGTGTGGATGCTATTTTTGACCCACTTGCATTGATTGCTGTTCAAGTTTTGTGTCAGTTACAACATGTTACAAAGACACAGAGAATCTACAAACAAGCACAAGTTACCTTCTTGGTTTAAGGACAGCTCGCTTCAGAGCCCTTCAGTTTTGTATCTTTCCTGGTGGCTTTCTTTTCACCCCAGCATGCCAAGTTGGCTGATCTTACTGAATATTGATATACGAAAGAAACAAGCCTCCGGTTTATTTAACATTAGTTTTGTTTGCTCTTCCTGGCACGGGATCTTTATTACATCTGCTGAGAGGGTTAGCTTTTAATCTGTGTTACTGCAATGTGTCTCCATCAAGATAGAGGCATGCCCCAGCAGGACAACGTGCTATGAAAGTTCAGGTTGCTGCTCTTTGCTTCCAGCAAAGGAAATAATGTTTTAGCCACCCATGTTGAATCGCCAGTGGCCAACATGGAAACCTTTTGTAGACCAAAAGCTACCAGACCATTGATATTTGCAACCCCCAAGATGCAGCTCAGGGGCCAGCAAGTCAAAGGCTGGATCTTGAATTTTCTATTGAGATCTTGGTCTTGTTAAGCTTGACTTGCCTAAGAAATCTTCCTTCATGATATTAAACCTACTGATTTAAACATGAACCCAATCCCTTTCCTATTGAAATCCTCCCTGAATGGCATTAGGAGAAACCAAAACTTATGGATTACCCCGGTGAAAGAACATGCTATGAGAAGGCATTATGGGCTTTGGGAGGAACAAACCAGAATACAGTAATGATTAGAAATCACAGGATCACACTCTCAAACCAAACACAAGGTTCTCTGAAATGAGTGGGAGGGTGGCTTTCAGGGCTATATCAATGCTGTGTTGCAACAAGCCCTTGCCATAACTTTGGTTGACAGTTCTCCCAGTCTACCTGTCTGTGAACAAAATATGCTTTCCAAAGGTATTTATGACTTTCACATACAGAACTTGTTCTTTCCAACAAAAGCAAATGAAGCTCATGAAGAAAGACACTTAGATTATGACAATCTGCTGACACACATGAAAAAGGTGGGTTTTTTTCAACTCAGAATAGCCAGAATACCCCTATGAAATATTCTTTCTCACACAACATACTGTTTTCTCATTATGTGTGTTGACATTTTTCAGACTGACCTCAGCTAGATATTTTGTTCCGGAGTCCCCATTTAGTGGAACATTTAAACAATAACACTTTGAAGCATGCTCAGTCTCTCTTTTGAAGTCCATTCAGGCTCTGCCCTAGGGTCAGCAGGCGCATTCCAGCAATGATGCATGGACCATCTGCTGTACAAGTTTAAATCCCACTGGTCCTATACCTAGAGGTACTAACATGTTGCATAACTAGCACTGAAAAACAGCCTGTCAGTTCAGATGGAGTTTGGATTTATTCCTATAGCTCTCCTATGCTCCCGCTGGAGGGCCTGTGTACAGTAACCTTTGAATGTGGTTTCTGGGAACTACAAAGTAATGAGATAAGTAATAAGAAATGACATTAAATTCTTACATTCAAAACCTCTATTTTCCTTTGCCCATTTACGTTCTGGCTCTGTGATTCCCTGAGTTCACTGTCTGGCATGTCATTTAGGTGCCTTCCTATTCCAGACTTTTCACTTAGGTGGGCTCTGGCTCAGCTATCAGAAATAGTGATCCAGGGCTTAATGTCAATTGCTGAAAACCGAGATGGTGCAATATAAGGGATGAATTTTTCAAGAAAATGCCAGTGATTCAGATGACCAGGGACTATTTACTTGGGTAGGAATCTGGCATCAAAAACCTGACAAAAATCTCTGCCAAGAAAAGTCTTTGTCTATATATTTTATCCATTGTGCTTTAATGTTAACTAGTCATTATTAAACTAAACAATGCATTGGCTGAGGTTAATGTATATCAGACCCAAGCACTGTTGGTCTCATTGATGCTATGTAAACATAGAGGAAGGAGTGGTCCCTGCCCTTGGGAGTTTAAAATCTAAACTTGGAAAATACACTTCAAACATATGGTATATCCTGCAGGCTGAATTACCAAACTTCAGTCAGAATTAGCCTTAACAATTAATTTATGTTGCACGTATGTTCTGCATTTGGGGGCATTAGCTCTGATGGCCCCTTGACAGAAATGTGAGCGTATATACATGCTGACCTTTTAATGGTGCAGAAGGACATGGCCATAAGGAGAAGGCCAGCTGAGACCTGTGGGATGGAGTATGGCATAAGGGTGAGCATGGCAGAGAGCACAAAAGAGGAGATGTGGAAGTCTTGTGGCATAAGTAAAGGAGAACAGCCGTATCAGAGCAAGTTTATTCAGAGCAGCTCTAGCACTAGTTGAGCACCAAAAGAAGTGGGCACATTTCCACTTCTGAGTATCTGTCACTTATTTAGATGCCTCCTTGGAAATTGAGTTCTCCGGAAAATCTGTCTTCAGCGGTAGGTGCAGAGCACTAGACAATCTGGCCTGTTCATTCTCTCAGTATGTGGTTCATCTGTTGTAAGGAACAAGTCCTTCTGGAAATGGGGGAAAAAAAAGGCAGAAAGAAATTGTTGGATACAGAAAAGCATGCAAGCTGCCTTGTGGGCTAATGATCAAGAAAGGCAGAATAAGCAAAATTTAATAAACCAAATGAAGTCAAATGTCCTATAAACACTGCAGTAGTCCAGGAAAGATGGTGGATATGGGTTAAAGCACTGAGTGGGAGTCAGAAGATATGAATTGGCTGAATTGCTTCATTTCCCTGCACAAATTGTTCCTATCTTACCAAANGAGAAAGGTGGAACATGAATATTTGACCCACTGCCCGAAAGGAAGAAATTGTGAACATTAGTTAAGATCAAAGGATGGCCTCAGAAGGAAGGAGCAGCCCATGAGGTTGAGGGGAGATCATCTAAAGCTTTCTGCCTCCATAAGACAGAGTTGAAAAGTGCACAACAGGGTATGAAGGGACCTAAAGCTGTAGAGCATAATGTGGGACACACTTCCATGTAGGCAGAAATCCAGCCCCCAGCTGTGGAGGGATATAAATCCTCCATTTGTTTGCCATGCCATGTGATGGAGTGTGATGTAGCACTACTGGTAGCCAGTCAACTTTTTAGTCAGAGCTCCTCAGACCTTGCTATTACCTCTGAACCCTCTGAATCAAAACAGTCACATTTTGCATAATGCACCTCTCTCTGCGTCACCTGGCATCTCTGTGGTGGGATCCTGTAAGAGGATTGGGTGGGCCACGAGGGAGCAACTCCATTGTGTGAGCACAAAAAGCCACGTTCATTAGGAGGCAGGCATCTTAGAAACAGTCATGGAAAAAAAGAGAGTGGATTTGCCATTAAATCGGATATTCTTGGTGGTTTTCCTCAACACAACTCCCTCTTAAAAGCTAACAGAAGCAATTGAGAACACTGCTTGGTAATTCCTGAGTTCCAGTCCCAGCTCTGACATGAACTCTGAGGCCAATATAATCCTCTTGTTCCTTACAATAAGGCCTCAATCCTCCCCTGCTGTAAATCAGCCTAATGCCATTCACACAAGTTAGTGTTACCCCATTGGAAGATTTGGTTCAGAAATTAGGGCACCATGAGATAGGACCATGCAGAAATACCCAGGAAACACCCTATTCCCCAGGGAAGTTTACACTCCAGTTTAGGAATATGCATGCTTGTGAGCTGTCCTAATGACATTTTGGGCCCACAAAGTGGTTGTCTCCTGACAGGACATGTTCCTGTGAGGTGCAGGTTTACGAGTGATGGCTATCTCTCAGAGTGATTAACCATCTTCAGTTGCTGCTTCCAGTGAAGGAGGGAGCTTTGCAGTGCCCACTGCACAGACACAGATCCACTCTGCAGAGGAGCTGCCAGAGACTTGCGCTGTGCATGATCCAGTTCAAATTGGCCAGGCCAGGAGGTGGGAACAACCCAAAGTTTAAACAAGGTTCCTAGTTCACATCCATTGACATTTTCTAGTTACATTTGCCCTCTTCTTGGTAAACAGCAAATATTTTCTTGGAATCAGTCTAATTTCTTATGCCAGTGGCAAAATAAACCCCAGCTCATCATGGATGTGTCCTTTCCAAAGAATTACCACAAAAATTTCTGAAACCCTATAAAGGCCGTTAATGACTATAAATCTCCATAGGGCTTTTCCTCCCCTTCCTCTTCCCTCTTTTCTCTTTGCTCTGATGAGCTGGTGAGTTGGGAATGGCTTTAAATATCACAATAGTCATGGCAGGACATCAAGAAAGAAAAAGGAACAGGGTTTTGAAATACTTTGTGTAAGGCTCCAAGCAGTTGAGTTGGTGCTTAGCTGACTGGCATGTACCACACAGCAGTCAGATGATCTCTGCAGCTTTGGGAAATAGGAGAAACTCTGGAGAAGGGTGGGGGGGAAATGGTCTCTCCCTCATTGGTCTTTATTGTCTTATGGATTTTATCACAGTATTGTTCTTTATTTCCTGCTATTTATAGGCTCTCATGTTTTGTGCTGCTTTCATGTTTGTGTTATCTGCCTTCCCACGACATGCTTCACCCCAGCCCTTGCCTACAGCTGGGTCCATAAAGGCACATGGTTTGGAATGGCACATCAGGGCTCATCTTCTTTCCCTGGGCAATGAAAGCAAACTGCCCTTTTTTGAAGCACTGAGCAACCTAAGATGGTGATTTCAATGATGGTTGTTCGGCAGACTCGCAATAAAGGGACTGAAGAGTTTGTCACTGGGCTTTTGGTTATCAAACAATGGAATTCTTTAAAAGTCCCAGACAGTGATACTGGGGCTGTTTGCCTTGAAGTCCACATTCTACAATGAATTTAAACCATCAGTATGTGACTTGGTGATAACAACTCCAAAAACTACACCTGACTTCTTTTATAACTCTTGTCTTTGTGCAAGGTACTGCAGAGAGAACATGCTACAGGGGCTATCTCTGTCCTAATTCTTTGTGATTTAGGGATGTAACTCCACTGACCTGAACTAGCAAAACTAAAGTTAGTTCTGATTTGAAACAAATACAAGTTTCCTAAAAGTTAATCCCTAATAAACTTGCTGCCTAAAAGATGGCTTCAAAAGGCCATGGAGTAGAAATAAAAATGGGAGAGGCGCAAGATAGTGCTGAAATCACTCAAGTCAATGATTGAATCCTGCCAAGATCCTTGTACCTTTCCCAAAGTAGATTCTAGGTAGCCAAAACAACAACTCCCACCACAAAGCAGAAACCAGGCTGTTGGTTAGGCAGGCTGACCACCAGTCCCTTTTGCCCACTTAGGGAGTGACAACAAGGCTCCTTCATGATTCCACAACTTGTACCACTTCTCATGTACCAAGCAGCCTGCCTTGGAAGAGTCCACACATCTCAGTGCCAGTAACAGTAGGAAAACCCCTTCACCTAAACAGAGAGGAAGAGGAAACCCTGCTTTGGGATCCTTTCACAATACTTACCCAGCAGCAACACCTGCTATGGGCTTCTGGAGAATTTTAAAGAAAATGAAATACTTGCATAAAGATAAAGCCAGCCTTGGGCAGCATTTGCAGATGGGATTTTTTGGGCAAGTTACTCCATCTTTTACCTGTGAGTGTGTGTAAAAGGGCCATGGGGCATCATTCTTTGGTGCGATGGAGCAGTATAAAGGCACCTGTTTGCCAAGGGGAGTAATTCAGTTTTGTTTCTCAAATTGTGTCTACTTTGGGAAAATCCCTTGAAAAAAGACGCATGATTTTGCTGTATGCAGTGTGAAGTACAGGTTTTATTCTGACAGTTAGACAGAGGTTTCTGTAGTTATCCTCACTCCCTGTAGCAGCCAGACTGAGCTAGCTGAGACCTGTGGAGAAGGTCTCAGAAGAAGAGAATGGACGGAAATTAGAAGCATCTATAATGCACCAGACTAAGCAAAGACAAAGTGTGGTGCAAGGAGATTTAAGTGGTGACAAAGAGCATACTCATATTGGTGAATCCTAAGATTCTTTTTAGGTGCTGCTAAGAAGCACGTTCATGTCAAGCCATGAACATCACTAAAGCACATTTCTTGTCTCCGAAGCGCCAGTGAGTCCCCAGAGTTGCCATTTAAAATTTTTAGTATCCATTACAGGGAAATCATCGATTGCAAACAATGTGGAAAGCTATGTGAAAATTCTTTTTCAGGGTGGGATGAAAAAAATGCCAATAGGAACTCCACAACCCTGGAAAACAAAGACTGGACCAACTCTCATTCCATATGAGAAACAATTAAAAGTGCGAAACCAAAGGTTTCCAGCAGAGACTGCTGCAAAGGCTTAAAAGATAGTGGCTCTGGAGCAACTGCTGCAAAACATAGCCCCAGCCCTCCCAAAAAGTGCCAAGTGCCTTAACGTCCATGGGAATCAGTGTGGATGGGAGTGTCACCCCTCCCAAGCCCAGCAGTTACATTCTCCTTCTGTCCTTTGTTTCAGCTGGTGAAAATCCAACTGTTTTCAGCTCAGTGTCTGGTATGAGCCAACTCCTGTTTATCTCCTGAGCCACCCTTCCCAGCGTGTCATCGGGTGCCTTCTTGGCCACCATCTAAGGAGCATTGACAGGTTGCGGTAGTTTTCCAGTCAGACTCTGAAATGGTTATTCACACTTTCAGCATGGCAAGATTAGATTATTGTAATTCTTTATTGGCTGCCTTCCCAAAGGGGGCTCTGCACAAACTCCAGATGGTGTGAAATATGGCAGGCAGGATTTGAGTTAAGAAGGGACAGTATCATCCATTTTGTTAAAACCTCTACCTCGGCAACTGGTTAGACAGCAAACTGATTTCAAACCTGTCCTTTCCCCCTCTGTGCCCAGCTGAGACCAGGTCCCTGTCAGCAATATTGTGATTCATTATGGTTCAGAGTACATTACCCAGGCTCACACTACTTGGTAAATAATTCTGTGAGGAGTCATTTCAAAAAGGTGAGGGAAGTATAAACTTGATTTCCATCTGCTCATTCTACTCTATAGCCTGTGCAAAAGCTGGGCGGGATACTGCAATTACACCCTTTGCAAACATCACGCAGTGTCAAGGATCGATGAGCTGCTCTTAGTGAACTGCCCTAACCAAAACTGCAGCCTGAAGACCCCTGTTCCTGGCCACCTGTCTCCAGGCATGAGGCATCAAAACAGCCCTCCTCTGGCATGGCTGGGGAGAAATGACAATGCCAACCTTATCCCACAGAGGCAGCTATCTAAATGCAGCACATCCCTAAGGCTCTTCTAATTTTCAAGTGGCCAATCCCTACCAACCCCTTTGTGAGCTGCCAAGGGGACACTTGGACAGCAGCCAGCTCCCTGCTCCTGCTCAAGCACTGCAAGGCCTCATCAGAAAACACAGACTGCTGGTACATGTTCCTATGTACCATCTTCCACTTTGTGTAAACAGTGGCTACACAAACAATTCATAGGATAATAAGTGGCTTAATATGGACATGCACAAATAAAACCTTCCGGTGTTTTGAGCTTTTGTCTTTTTAGAACTTTCACTTTCTGGAAGAGAGTGATATGAAAGGTGTATTCCTTCCCATCTGATTTGTTTTCATATTGAGCCCAAGAGTTAAAACCTTCCCTGATTTAGCTCATAGTGCCTAAACTCCTCCAGGCCTTTCATGCAAGGGAAACGCCTTGGGCGGGCTGTAATTAAAATCTAGTAAAGAATGATCATTTGGCTTCTTTTTATTAACTGCTATTTACACAGCAGAATGTGATTTGCTGCATAAGGGGGAGAAAGGCTGGGGACAGCTTTTGCTGTGCACTGGAATGGCATGGCAAACACAGCGTGCTCTGAGCTGTTTACCTTCCCCATCACTTCTGCAGGGAACCTGTGACCTGCCACTCATGGACGAGGATATAAAAGCTCATGCTGTTTTGGTTGGTTGTTTTTTCTGTTAGTGCAAGACAGCTGACACAGACTGTTTGCTTTGGGAAAACAACCAAACCCTTTTGTTTTGCATGATGGGGGTGAAAAAACCTGTATATAAAGAATTGCCCTGACTCTGCAAACAGCAACTGCACAAGGAAGAACAACTGGTGGTGAGCTCCAGGGCATGCTGACTGTCATTTTAGACCTACAGTGCCACTGTCAGTTTAGAAGTTCAGAAGCCTTGGGAAGCTGAAGACACAAAAATATTTCCTCAAATGGATAAAACCAAAATTTTAAGAAAAAAACCCCCCAGCAATGTGAGAGAACAGACAAAGTTTACCTAAAATAATGAGAATTTGGAGTTGAGATAGAATGGTCTCTGCACCTTGTGCCATATTGTTCTGCACTTTCTATGGGACTGAGTAGTATACAGCAACTTTTTGTACTGCTTTTACAAACCATGTCCTGCTGGACCAGATGTTTGGCCATTTTATCACAAGAGATATGGTGAGAAGGGCTTTGGGATTACTGCAGCCTGTACCAGCCTGGAAGCAGCTTTAAGGGCACGAGCTACCACAATGTAAATCCAGCACTTTGATAAAGCCCTGCCTCAGTGCTACCTTGAGCATGCTGCTTTCTATGAGAGATGCTGGCAGACACCTATCAGTTGCCCATTCATTCCATTTCCAGGTTTCTCCAAACCAAACTGTGAAGATTCCAGTCCAAGTCCCACCAGTACTGAGGCACATCCTTAGCTTAAATCTAGAATGAAAATTTTACATACTTTAATTTCCCAACAGTTCATATTAAAGACAAATTTATCAGTATTTGTTCAGCTGGATCACTTCACCAGTGGGTGGGCTCTAGGTATCTGAATAGAGGCATCTAGAGCTATTTGAAAAGTTTATGACCTCCCTAAGGCAGGTAAAAGTCAGGGCCTACAGGAGATTCACATCCTCCTTTAGGGACAGATGGGGATCATGTGGGACACACAGAGGCACTGTAGTATATCACATATCCTATGGACTGCCACACACATATGGGTAGGTGTTGCATATAGGTAAAGCCTTATAAAATAAGGGCCTTGTTACCCTTGTAAAATCATGGCTCAGGGTTGCTACTTAGGCTAAGTAGAAGGGAACTATGGGAGGATGACTCAGCTGGAAGAATAGAGACACATGAGAGAGGTGAGAGACGTGTGAGAGGGGCTGTGTGACTGCCCCATGTCCACATCATGGTGCATGGTGGTTGGTTGGCTTGGGCTTGTTGTGCCTTAAAACTATGTGAACTGATAACTGGCTAACTGCTTAAAAAGGCCTGGTTTTTGCAATAAAGCCACTGTCCTTTGCACTGCCTGGGGACTCTGTGTCACTTTCCTTCGTACAGGTAGGCAACTCCACTGCCTCCCATGTGAGTCAACTCAATGTTTGCAAAGGATCTGCTCCCAGTTTCTTTGTCTGCTGAGAACTAAGCCATGAATGCATTCTGTACATTTCAGAAAACTGTCCAATAGGTGTGCTGGGAAAGGCAATGCCTGCTTATTTTACATAAATATAACAGCTTACTTGTATTCCCTGCAAAGTCACTAGAAAGGTCTCCATGACACCAGTCACCACAGCCTTGAGCAGCAGAGCAACCCAACCCATGATCTGCTCAAGCCTTCATGCACACAAACATCAATTCTTTCAGCACATGCATATGATGCTGATAACCATCTGATAGGCCACGTGACAGACTAGAAAATCAGACAGCAAACCTCACCCCAGTGTGTGACACAGAGCCCACCAGCCCAAACACGTGCCATTTCAAGCCTAGTTCTTTATCAGATGAAAAGAAGGCTCTCCTGATCACATAAACAGCGTAATAAGTGCTGGAGCCCTCAGCTGTGAACATGAATGCTCAATATGCCAGGTGGCTTTAGCTGCAAGCATGTAATCTCCTGTTGCTCTGTAGCTTTCAGGCATCCTTCCACGTTCTTAATTCTCCTGATAAATTTAGAGAGATTTGTTTCCAAAGAACACATTTTCCAGCAATTCATAACATAAAATATCACACACTATGAACTCTATCTACCACACTACAGCCAAGAGTGAAAGAGCTCAGATATCCCTATAGATCCACTCTTGAACAGCTGGGGGGAAGCACATTAAAAGGGGGCATGTTGTATTCTCTAGAGACCACCACTGTAACCAGAAGTGTGAACTACTACCCAAACTTCATGTTACTTGCAAAGCTGAAGAGTGAGTAGAAAAATAAATAGATCATAGGCATTCATACAGAGCCTTTAATTAGAGAGAAGGATGTGGCTCTCTGCATAGAAAAACTGTGTCTTCATGTGGTGCAAATCAACACAGCTCTATTATGGAATTACATCAGTCTGTGCCAGTGGGGATTCGGTCCAGGTATGCACACGAGGATGTCTGTCTTTACCATGGAAACACAACACCTAGGTGAGGGACCACACGAGCAGCTTAACAGCAACTGTATTAATACTTGACAGAGCAGGAAAGAAAAATGAAAACAATTATTCTAATTGAAACTATGGGGGGTGTGTAAGTAGGGCAGAATGCACAGCAATTACCTGATTTGGAGCTGAGCCACAACACCAGCACTGCTTCTCCTGCTCTATAGGACTGCAAAGGAGCCTAAGTAAACAGGATTCTGGTTTTACATCTTTGGCTAAAGCGGTTGTTTACACAGAAACAGGGAATCGTGTAAAAAGACATGGTGCCTGCCCAAATCCGAGGGCTGAAGCAAGGCCAGAAGCTGAGGAGCTGAATTGCTGCCCACACTTGCACCAAACAGCAAAGAAGTATGGTGCACCCTGAGAGAGATATTTCCTGCCTGGATAGTGGATGGGCACAGCTTTGACCAGCTGTGGAAAGGGGACTCCAGGTTACTACAAATGAACTCAAGGCTCCAGAAGAGTTAACATGAACATTCTGGATTTCCTCAGATTCGAGATGCTACCAGCTCATAGTTCCCTGTCCCTGCAGTCCACTTGCCACATACTACTCCTGTTCCTTCCTCACAGCCATGACCAGCAGGCTCCAGGCACTGCTCCACACTCACCACTACATCTCTCCATATCACCTGCAGAGAGGCAAACCTGCACAGAAAGCTGTTGAGAGGCTGGTCCCCAGAAATCACACACAGCATTGGATTCCCAGGCATGGAGTCCATGAGAGGCACAAAGACAACGGCTAGTAACAAAATGAGGCTCCACTAGTAGAATGGAGAGGGTATAACCTGGCTAGAATTATCTTGGAGTATCACTTGAGAAGCAGCAATAATGTCTACAAGAAAGACTAAATGAAGTCCTGCAGGAACAGAGTTCCTTTTCTGAGGAAAAGCCAATAAGCAATGGCTTACCCAGGGTTGCCATGCATGGTCCAACAAGCCCATCTTAGTCATACAACACAGGAACAACTTGAAGCATCTGCTCCATCATCAGCCACTGCTTCTTGGCTGTGCCAGTGACTGCAGCCACAGTGGCCCAGTGCTACGGGCCCTCACACACCCAACACACAGGTCTGAACCTGTGACCCACAGCTTCTGCAGACCATCACAAATCCCCTGAGACACACAGCTCCCCACAGCCTTGCAGGTTGTTTTTAGTTAGACAAATTCAAATGGCTGCCACAAAAGCTTAATCTCTTTCCAGCCACACTCATGCTGAGTGTCAATAGGAAAAAGTCCCATGAATACACTTCATAATTACAGAGCCGTGGCTGTAGCAAAGAACAAAGTATAATGCAGGCTTGAATACTCAGGAAATTGACTGCTGATATGTTTCCATTCATTGTTTTGTTCTCTGTTCTCAGTGTTATATTAAAATCTCCTACTAAGAATGAAGTTTCTTGTTTAATGGAACTTGTCAGTTAGAGGAAATCTGCTTGAGCTGTTTGATCTATTCTTTAAAATAATATTAATTGCAAATTTAGCACATGACCCTATCTTAGTGAGTTCAAAAACTAAAGCTGATATTTTTCAAAATGTATTTGTTTCCCAGAAAAATCATGGGCCATCACTTTCCCACTTGAACGCATTCACTGTCCCTTTGCCCCACTATTCAGTCCTGGCTATTCATTAGATATGTTGATCAATTGTACCAGTCACCTGACATTGTTTTTCTGATTCTATTAGAGAAAAGTGATAATAGTGAATAGAAAATAGTAAATACGGTGCAAATCTCTGGTCACGAGAAAGTCCATGAAACCTTGCAGTTTGTGAGCATCTTTACAAAATCCTGACAATCATATCCACATTCAAGTGTGACCTCACTTCTATAGAAAATCACACGCAGTGCTTCTGCCTTCCTCTCCATTAATGGAACTGGCTTGTCTATTTTTGATTCCATGTGGTTCGTAATTAAGGACTGAATTTGCATGTTTGCTATTCATCCTGATTCCCAGCATGTGCAGTCAGAATAACAAATCTTAATTTCAGGCTCAGAAGCTGATGTACAGTAGAATCTGAATTTTCCAAGTTCTACAGTTCAATGGCATTTAAATCTGAAAGTTTCACTTGGTTCCTTGCAGATATAAAAGAACAATTTAGAAGAATCAGATGCAGTGGCCAGTTTAGACTCCATATAAATTTGTAGGATTATTTCAATTTGCTAGTTCTGAACATTCAATGAAAATCTGCAAAAACGGGTTGCATGGAGTTGTTCACAGAAACAGTATTTCTTTTGTGAGAGTCTTCCTGGACCCAGTTATATCAGAATGATGGAAGAAAGGGGAAATGGCCAGTTTCAGGGCTCATATAATTAGATATAACACGTTCTATCATCATCAGTACTTGATCCTTTATTTTAGGCAATCGCAAAACACTTTTGGAAGTGCTTAAAAACCACTGTCCATGTTACCATGACCACAAGTGCTGTCACTTTTGGAATATGACTTTACAAACAGAGAAGTGGTGCCGTGAGCCCATTCCCTGCGAGGCAGCAGCACCAGCTCTGCAGCTGACTCCCTTTCCCCTCTAACAACATAACGCTGCTGGCAGGCATGGTGAATCCCCTCACTTGTCTGGTGGCAGCAGGTTTGGTTATCCCTGTTCTCATTCATGGAATTTGCTTTAGCTGGGCCTTGTTAAGGATGCTGCCCTGGTGCTGTGCACCTCCAACAGTGTGAATTAGGGGCAGTGAGACACTCCTACAGAGGCACCCTATTGAGGGATGTGCTTCAGCCGCGACTGCTTGTGCTGCTGGGGGAGCCTGAGCTCCCTGCCTACACATCTTTCAGGACACGTACCATCCTCCTCTGCTCTATTTTCCCTGCCCCTGACTAATTCAGGCAGCTCAAGGTGCAGGGAATTCCTCTCAAAAACATCCATCCTCCCCCGCCCTGATCCTTTCTTAAAGCAAGAGCAGAATTGCTCAAAACAACCCAAGGGAAAAAATCCGAAATAGGAGGTGACCTCCTTCCAACTCTCAGTGCTGCTGGCTGAGGTGTGGCCCCTCCTCGAGCTCCCTGGGTTATTCCCTCACCTTCGTCTCATTCCCTCCTGGAGCGAGGCCCTCCCACGGGCTCGTGTTTTCCACGGCCCATGAAGAGCTCTCTGTTCCCCGCATGAGTCACGCCAGCGGGCTGGGCAGTGACATCAGCCCCTCGCAGCCCTCCTCGGGCTACCCTTGGCATTCGCCGGGAGTGGGGCTTTGTGCCGAGGAAAAGGGCCGGGAGTGTCGGTGGGAGCATCGCTCAGCACGGCTGCATCAAGCGGTCTGTTGTGGCGGATGCCATCCGTGAGCCACCAGAGGAGCAGCTGCAGAAGCCCTGTTTTTCATGTCTGCCAGCAGGCAAATCCTCTCCTAGAATCCCCGGCGTGGTGCTAAAGCCCTGCCGGCTGCCACTACCTGTGCCAGCTACCCCGGGACACGGCACATGCCGTGAACACCTTTTCTTTGACGGCGTTGGCGCTGCATCTGAGCCAGGACAAAGAGGGCGAGGCCGGTTTTCAAGTCTGCTTTGATACTACAATAAGAGCTCTTTATAGCTTTAAAATTACCATTCTGCAATACTGGCAAACCATTACCTCTTCCAGGAAAGCTACTTTGTAGGACTGCAGGAAAGTTATCCCTCTGGTGTTGTAAGCTGCACCAGCAGCATCGCAGGCAGTCCTTTATTCCTGACCAGAGGCTACTTCAGCAAGGGATTGAATGACTTCATGACCTTGATGGATGCACAGAGTCAGTTCAAGAGCACTCAGCTGTGCAAATGAAATGCTGCCACCTCACTGATAAGAGAGGAGAGTACCCATGCCAGGGCAGAGGGAGGGACATGTAAGGATGCAGCAGATAATGGTGGCTCGGGGTGAGAGCTCCAGCTCTCAGCTTGCCGTTTTGGGGAGATAGGCACCCCACCTACTTCAGGCCAGTCCCTTTCCCTCTTTGGCAGGAACAGCCATCCTAGTTTGCCAAGGCTTTACCATAAACAAAATGTCTAACAAAGCATTTTTCTAGCCATTTTCTTCTAATGCTGCTGGTGGTTAGAGCCATCCCAGAGCGGTTTGCTCACCTATGGACTTCAGCTACACCAGCACAAACCCTCCATGTCTAGTGGGGAGGGGTGACAAGTGAGCTCCCCCAGTCCAACATTGCTTTGAAGCATCAATAGGGCAATTGTACATAGAGAGGAAAAATCAGACTTCTCATTTCCAGTGCAAGGAGAATTCTGCTTTTGCTCTCAGCTCACTACTTTGGTGCTATTTGAGGGTTAGACTAAAACTCAGGCCTGCAATTCTGCTTTAGATTTGGCTGAATCTCCTTGGAGTGTCATGTACGCTTATGAGATTTCAGCACAAGAGATGGAAAACACCTGAAAATATCTCTGATACTGCTTTCTGAGGCATTTTTTGTCCATGAGGCTTCTGTACCCTGAACCCAAATCCTTTCCCCAGTTTGTCCTCCAACCCTGGCTACATACTTTGCAGCCAAATAACATCCCCCCCCCCNCCCCCCCCCCTTTTTTTTTTTTTCTTCTAGAGACACAGCAGCTGTTCTGTTTTGCTGCTGAATGAAGCAATGTTTTACCAGCTACGGTTTCATGATTTGCAGATTTTGGTGGCAGCGCTGTCACAGAGTTCCCACCATCAGCCCCTGCCAGTGTTCCCCCCACCACAGAACACTCAGGCCTTTTAGCTGGGCCAGAGCTGTTGTTCCTGGGGGAAGTGCTGATCAGGCACTCATCTAGTTGAAGCAAAAGCCAAACCAAAACAAAACACATACACAAAAAAAAAAGAAAAAAACAATATCCTTTCTATTTTACAGGGTTTTTTGTTCACAGTCTTAACCACCAGCGGTTCCTGATGTGGCTTGCTGCAGTCACACGAAGAGTTGTTTAGATACAGCTGGGAAAAGGCTGAGCAGGAGTAAAACAATGTGGAAAAAAGCTGAGATAGGAACATCTCAAGGTAGAATTATTTCTAAAGCTTCCTTGTCCTTAAACCTTGGCCAAGGTTTATTATTTTGGACCACAACCAGGAGATCACCATAATTTTGCAGTAAACAGCCAATTCATTTCACAATTTATACATCATTACACATTCCCCATGTACCAGAGAATCAGCTCTGCAGACTCCTTGCAGGCCTTAAAAGGATCCTTAGGCTTCAGTTTTCATTTTTAAATGAATACAAGCATTCAGCTGAGCTCTAAGCTATTAAAGCAAGACATCGGTTCACTGATAATTTCTCAATAATTCACTTAATTGTCTGATTCACCTATGCCTTTAGACCAATGTTTCGGGATTCCAAATAACACAAATAATAACAAAAAATAACAGCAACACATTCCATCTTACTGAACGAAACAGTGATATACCAAAACACAGCTTGTGATACATTATCACCGGCTGTGCAGGAGTGTGGGTGGAAGCAGGAGGCTGCAAGAAGAGACAGAGCAGCTCCTACACGGGACTTTTTCCTCTGTGCTATTTGCCTTTTGCTGAAGAAGCGCAGCAAATACATTAACACACGCGTGAAAAATGAGCTGAGGTAATTCCATCTATGAGCATGTGATCGGTCCTCCTGCCACAAATGTTTTCCCTCTAGGTCCATATCTGAATCTCACACAGACTGACTCACTCTGCGGCCGCACACGTCACTACTACCCGGCAGCGTCAGGCTGTCATTTGTTTCCTTTTGGAACGGGATGTTCTATAATAGCTCCAACTCCCACTCGATAGTTTATGAAATTGCAGTTCTTTCACATACTCCTTTGTTCCTGAGCAGGAGCTTTCAGTTTGTTTCTAAGGTGCTAAAAGAGGATCGGAGTGGCCTGAGCTCAGGGAAGCTTCACCCGAAGCATGAACAGGATGTGTCTTTTAACAAGTTGAAGGTGTGATGGTCCTTGGTGCACTGCAGAGTTTGTTCTTCAGGAAGACAAAGGAAGACAAAAAATGCAGAACTGTTGCTTCTGGGATTTCTCCCATAGCCCAAGAGAGACTGTCACAGACGTGGAAGCTGAAGCTCTGGACATGCTGATGGAGCCATGAAAGCAGAACCAGCTCTGCTTCAGAGTGTCTCATTATGATGCTCAAATATGCAACACTTGCTTTTTAGCACTGATTAGTTTGACCCTCTGCTCCACAAATGCTAATCTACATCTGCATCTTATTCTGGAAAGTGTTTCTGAAGTGAATCTCTGGCTGACTGTGCTTCACTTGATACCACACAGTTTCAGAGCTCAGCCTACAGGACTAAACTCATACTACCCTCAGGTTAAAACCCCCATGTGTCAATAGTATAAACATGGAGTTGCCAGCACCAACTGGTTTGTTCTGCTGGCTTGGTGCTCCTGTCACACCAAACTACCACTGCTTGCTACCTGTCTTTCAGAGCCCAAAGTCCTGGAGTTGCTGTATCTCAGCACACAATTGCAAAAGAAGGAATGCGACGTGGTTCTAGAAGTGTAGCAGAAGAGAGCAGGCTGCAGTCCCCCAGGGTTCCCTGCCCACTTAAAGACCACGTTCACCAGGATACACCTGTAACACTGCCAAGTTTCCTGCTGGGAACATCTGACAAGTAGCTGATACAAAAGGACAGAACTGAGGCCGCAGAGAGCCAAAGAACTAAAGGATGCAAAAGATGTCGACATTTCTCCTTACTTTTGGGATGCTGCTATGATTCAATGCCAGCTAAAATGGGTTTGTTCTCACACTGGGTGCACAGCAAAATAGATGCATTGCTATGTGGAATCCAGTGTCCCCTGCTCCAAGTGCTGCTCTCCTATTTAACAAAGAACTTTAACCAAATGGGGAGCTGGTATTACTTCCTAAGGGTGCAGCCATTCCTAACAAGAAGGTCAATGACAACTTCAAGCAAACAAAAAGAGTATTCCTATCATTCTTCAGAAAAAGGTTATCACTTATTACCTGTCACTATAGGGAATAGAATACAATGGGAATCTTAAAGATGACTTGGAGATGATTTGGAAAAGCAAAACTTATAATTTGCAAACTGCACATAACATTTCTTCGAGATACAAAAAAGTTCCTGAGGCTTCTGCTTGCGAAAGGGTGCCATAAGCATCCCTGCAGATATTTATTCTGACCTCCTGGACCTTTGTCTGAGGTTCATTAATTTGGTTTAAATAAATATGCATTAACAAATCCAAAGCTCCAGATCTTCCACTGTCCTGCATTGAGCCAAGATCTTAAGCAAAGAGGTTTAAGTCACACTTATATTTCCTTTGACCTAGAGAGAGAGAGCACAGCTCGGTATATCCCAGTCGTGGAGCAAAAAGACCTTTATGGCTGCACAACCTTGCATTCAGCTTCCTGAGAAATCTTTAAAAACTGCTATAAAGGCAGATCACCACAGGCCGGCATTCCCTGCTTGCTGCAGACACCTTCACTTGCAGCACTGGCTGGAGAGAACAGCCAGAGCCCCAGCCCTGACTTTCTAGTATGACAGCCTCAGGAATCCTCCTGGTGCCGCCTGGCCAGCCTTGGGTAATGCTGCACTGCAGGAATACGGTGCCCAGCCTCTCAGAGCCAGCCCTTGAGCTTTGGTAGCTGCCAGGACAAACGACAATCTCTAAATGTAAGTCATTATAATCTCACAGACATCACCTATAACTTTACCTGGGCTTACCTGGGTCGCTGTGGAGGGTAGGGCAGTGTTTCCCTTGACATTCACAACGAACGCGTGCACCAGAGAATACGAGGCTCCTCGTACACAGGGTATTGTTCTGGATTTCGTATTTCTTCGGGGTTGTCTTGGCAACGAAGAGGGTTTGCCGCTAGAGGTGTGTGAAACACTGGGTAACAAAAAACATCACGACTCCCACTTGTTTCATTCCATCACCCTTTTAAACCTGACTCCTTTTCAACCTGGAATGCTGTCAGTGTGCTGTGTGTCAGGAGGGGCAGCACAAATCAGCACAGACTCCTCTGCCTGCCCCCTTCCCCCATACAGTGATTTTGAAAATAACAAAAACCGACATTTTTCATTGGAAAAGGGTGTCTATCCAGACACCCTTACAAGCTCTGTTCCCATTCTCCCTTCAACTATCTTCTTAGGGAGTAGTTCCCTGGCGGGCAATGGAACTGACAGCTCCAGAATGGATGACTGGATTTAAGCAAAATTAGGATGGGGATTTTTCATTTGTTTGCTTGTTTTAATTAATGACATTTTTAGTGATGTCAGTGAAATCAATGGGGTGACTGTGGACTGATTTCAATATGACCAGGTGTGCCAATTTTCGCTGATCAAAAGGAGCCTTTCCTTTGTACAGTGAAGAGATGCTGGACAGATAATGCTACACCTGGTCAGCAAACTGATGAAAATGCCTCCCCTGCCCTTCTGACTCAGCTCCTTCCATGGACAGCAGACCTTTATTTACTGTGGATGAGGTCCAGGAAATACTGTGAAAAGTTTTTAAAGCATCTGTGGATGCAGTTTCACCTTGCTCATTCATGTAATTTGCCTTTATTTTTACTTACTGAAGGCATTAAAAAATTAACCCAGACAGCTGTTAAGATGCCTCTATTTTTTATACAGCAAAGGGAAAAAAATCTGAACAGCTGTGTCAGTGGAACACATCCAGGTGGCATCCCTAAGGCAAAGTTTCTACCAAATTTGTAAGATAATGTTTTTATTATCTTAGTTACTGTATTTCTTTTTTATTACTTCACTCTTGTAGATTCTTAAAGAGGTATTGGCTACGTATTTCTTATCTTCACCCTCATTCCTCAGTGTCTGAGTGGTGCTGTAGCTCAACACAGATGTTGCAGTGATTCAGCCATCAGAGGGGAAAATCACTCTTTCAGCACAATCATCCCAAATCTATTCTGGGGTCTTAAATGGGATTTAAGGCTGAGTAAGAAGCAATTTTACATATCTGCCCTTTCTATGGGGAGAAACTCAGGATGTGGGACCAAAAATTGTCTTAGGGACACTCAAGAACAGAGGGAATTTGTTTTCCAGGTTCTATAACTAAGTCAGCTGAGATGCACAGTTTTGTTGCAATTCCTTGACTAGGTAGCTGGATCATCCTCAAGGAGAGGCCAATAATCACAATTACACAAGAGTCAGAAAGAGCAGTTGTTTGGGACTCCAGCACTGGGGATTTGGAAATTGCTTGTCAAATTCTCAGCTGGGTGATGCTGAAATCTGTGTCAGGTTCACTGACAAAGGCTCATGAAGAGCCGCCCTTACTGAGGTTCTGAATTCCTCAACCAATCTCCCATTCTGCATGGAGTAAATTTTAGCTTTCTAAACTCTGGTGCCCTTTCCATGCATTTACTCTCACGTCTCAACCATGAGAGGCTTCCAGACACCTGCTCCAAGCTCTGCATTTCATGGCACAACACTCCATCTGTGCTCTAGGCCATCACACCATAGTCCAAACCCTACACCCTGTCCAGTCATCCAGGGCTCATCAGTTTCATGCCTTCCATATAAACCCTCCTATAAAAGAGTGTGATTGTGTTGCTATAAGGCAGCTTGCTTATCCATAACTGCTGTTACCCATAAACCGCTGATTGATATTTTCTGCCCCAACTTCAGTCCTTGGATTATGAACTCTGCAGAACAAATTGAAAGCACTGAAGTGTCTGAAAATTTCCAGCCGCATCACAGGTGTTACAGAAAATTATATTCATAATAATGAACAATAATAGCAATGATAACTGTAGTGATTAAGCAACTTGTTCCTATTATTACTCGTTCTCCTATTCCCACAATGTTTGACAAATATGGGCTTTTCTCTCCAGAGAGTTCTTGAGATTGAAGAAATATTTTCAGGTGACACAGGGTGCAAAGAAAAGAGTTGTTTTTCAGCTTATAGCATAATGATAGTAGATAGCTAAAGGCCTGAAGTCTGTTTCTATACCACTAAGACTTCTATTATTTTTTTAAATTATATTGAGAAACAAATTATGTAAAAATGTCTGTAAAGTCCTGAGAAGGACGATCTTCCAGGGGAAAGATTAGCAGAATCATCCCTGAGTCTAAAGGAAAATTTCCTTCTCCTCTAAGTCATTCCCTTTTGGTACATTTTCTTCATATTTAGTAGCTGGATGCAATTCCCTCTATATGTACTAAGCTTGTGTTATTACAGTTTGAGCACGATATATGTTTATTTGGAGTCTAACAAGATCATCAATCAGGAAATACCACTGCACTTCATATTACATATTTATTTAATGGTGTTAGGATGAAATTTACCTGGGTCCAGAGAACAAAATTAGGCTGTTACAGCCCTTGGTTTCATATAAGTTATTTTCCTCTCAATGCCTATGCCCTGTGGACACAAATTTATTTCTCCAATACTGGATGAAAAATCTCCATTCTTTCACTGCCTCCAGCTAATGATGTCTATACCTTTCTTTCTGCTTCCAATTTTGTGTCCAATACTTGAATGTTTGAAAATAGGAAATACAATACCATAAGTCACAGAGCAAGAAAATCTGCAGAGTGTAGGGAATATTTCTTTTCCTTTTCAATCCTTTTGTAATTGAAGAAATTCTGCTCAATCATTTGATATCTTCAATGACGTTATCATTCCTCTCATCTTAACCTTCCAGTTAAATTTTAGTGGCTGGTTAGCCATTAGAAAGAAGGAATATTTTGCAGACAGCTTATGGGATGCAGATTTGGAAAATCTCGGTTCTTCTCTGAAGCATGTCACACACTGACCAATGAAAGATGACTTTAAATAGAATGTGCACTAATAAATGTAAATATGAAAGTGGAAAATTGCATCACAGAATATGAGAGCTCAATGTAGTTAATCATAACAGTAATTATCTTAAATAATACTAAAAAATATCAGTGAAAAACATTAAGAGATCTTTGTTAAGTGTCCAAATGTGTTCTGATTGCTGTATTTGACAACTCTGCAAGAACCTAAGTCTCAGAGACTTGAAATCTCCATGAGATTAGATAGTATTTGCACACAAAATGCAGGAGAGAAGTTAAATGAACAAATGGCAAGTTTATCTCAAATAGAAGTGTTAT
Source organism: Cyanoderma ruficeps (assembly GCA_008694505.1). Classification (NCBI taxonomy): domain Eukaryota; kingdom Metazoa; phylum Chordata; class Aves; order Passeriformes; family Timaliidae; genus Cyanoderma; species Cyanoderma ruficeps. The sequence continues at coordinate 3,103,822 of VZDJ01000056.1, read as the reverse complement.
AAAACCATTAAGCAAGTAAAAGTTTATTCAGTTAATTGGCTAAGGCCCAGCAAAGATTTCACACTATCAGCAGGGTGTTGAAATACTAAAAAAAACAAAACCAAAAAAACCCCCAACAAATCAACAACCCAGCAATCACAAGCTTGATTTCAGAGAAGCACTGTTATTTAAGAAACACTCTCTTCATTATTTAGTAGATAAGAAACTGTTTATCAGCATATGTGTATGCTCTTCCTGGAATCGAGGTCCATACAATTTATTTCACATACAGCAATATTTTCTCAGTGCTTTGCAATTTTTCCATGCTCAAGTACCAGGAAAAGTGGAAGTAAGAGTCATATACAGTTACGAAGAAGTATGACACATATTATTTATGTTTACTTAGTGATTTGAGCTATGATAGACATGGAATCACACTGTAATGAGTTAACCAACAGGAGCTTCTGGCACTTCTTGTGCACAGAGGAAAAAAAAAATCTCTTACGAACATGGATGGAGAGGAATGTGTCAAAGCATGAACACAAGGAAAAGGTATCTCATGCAGCTACTGATACAATAGAGACTTTGAACACTGTGGAATAAAATAAATAAAATTGAGGTGTAACCTATGTAAAGCCAGTGAAAGATGTGCTCTGGACATCCAGTAAAACTCCAGCGTGGTTGTACTGATCATATAGCAACCTTTGAAACAGAACGTTTGAATCTCGGCTCCCTTGTGTATCTTTTCTTAGGAATAGTCTGGTCATCTAGGAAATATTTTACTCTGCCTTCCAGCACACACAGAAGTTTGAACACAATACAAATGTAAATAGTTCCTGATGCCAAACACTCCAGTTGCCAAGAAGAAATGATCCATTTTGTACCAGGGCTATATTATGACCAAGATTAATTTTTGGATTGTTTCCGGCTATTCTTTAACAAAAACACCTCCTGATGAAACACAACCTGTAACTCACAGGTTTTGTGTATTCAGGGGAACTTTTCCCAACAGTTGATTTACAGTGTTCATACAGAACAAGCTGTACTGTGACCTGCTTTTAATCCAGCTGCCAGATACTCCAGAGGTAACGTGTGAGAGGGCACCAGGTTTTTGAAGATGAACCTACTCAGTGATGAATATCTTATGGAAAAACAATTAATGAATATACCCTAAATACTCTTAGCAAAAGGAAATGTCTCACCTTTGTGATATAAGCAACTATTACCCAGTAAGAACTGAGGACAGGCCTCAAGTAATATTTCACAGCACGAGTTACACAACCAGGTCACTTGGCACAACTGCACCAATTGACAGTTCACACATGTGTTTGCAATGTCTCTAACCAGATCTGCTCTCTTGCATTGTGAAAGAAGTCAACCTCCAAAAATAAGAAACCACTTTATATATATCTACATTGGTATATGTAGATTCATCAATGTTCAAAAACATCTACTCTAAATTCAAAGATGAATTCTGGGATCAAACCAGGCATCATCAAAATACAAATCTTAGAAAAATAGAAGGGAACAAAAGAAAAGAAGGGAGAACTGACAAGTGGTAGAGAGATAGTGAGAAAATATTTGGAATGTGTTAGATTATTATCAGATGGAACTTCCTTTGCATCCAATTTTAGTTACTTTTGGGAATAGCATGTGACCAAAATTTGCTTATGGCTGTCTTATCAGAAGAATCATGCACCATTTGAGTTTTGTTGATTCCTACCATGTCAAAACCTTCTGATTAGAAGTAAATTTCCCTGAGTAACGAGGCAGCCTCTCCTTCCAGCAACCAGATGATATTTGTCTGAGTTGAATACAGTTTACAAGGCTTAAGTCACTAGGCATGACCAAGCTGACCAGTCACACCACATGAACACTGGCTCATCATCCCTAAGTGATGCCAAAAAATAACCACATCAAGTAACCCAAACCCTCAGAATCTGGAACAGTGGAGGGACTGAAAAACTTCAGTTTCTACACAAGATTTGTCAAAAGAAAAAACACTACACTTGACAAGGAAATTCTTTTGCTGAAAGTTGCATGCTCAGTTATATGATTACATTGCTGGTGTCCCCCGTTCTTCTTTTTCCTCCTATGTCTCTCTCTAGGAAATATTTCCAGAACTTGCTGGCTCAGTTACCTGTTTCAGAGTTACAGCATTCAGCAGTTCCAGAAACAAAGCCTTATTGTTATAAACACTTCAGCTAAAACATTTCTAAGGATATTAGACTGGCTATCACAATCTCCTGCTGACTCTCACCTGAGATATTTAAATTCCCTAGTGTGACAGTAGATTCTGAGGACAAGTCACTAATCTTTTTTATTTAATTATAGCAAAAGAAGACATTCAGGATAAAAATTTCAAAGCCCAGAAAAGGAAGTCTGAAAACAGCAAGAAGAGAAAGGATGAAAACCAACACCACACTGATGAATTCCAAGTCAAAGTACACCACAGTACATCACAGTATATCACAAAGCACATATTTTGTTTTGGTACAACAAGATGATAAACTGTACACTTGGACTTCAGAGGCTTTTTTAAAAACAGGTTTTCCAACCTTCCTTACTTAGCCTTGTACTTGAATAACAGTGTGTTCCTGAATTTACAGTCATGCATATTCTCCACACTCACATGTAAAATTACATTGGCTTCCAGCAGATTACGTTTTTGAGTACAGACATCACTCCTGAACATTATCTTCTGGCCTTCAAGCTTGCTACATAACATCTAGTGTTTAGATATTAGCTACTATCTAGAAATGAGCCATCTTGACGTGATCAAGGTATTTCATCACTCTGCAGAAGTTCATGCCGTGACTCAGCAGCAGCATGAGAGATGCTCTGCCTCTCTGCTACTCAGGGCTGCTTTACAGAATGACACAGTATCAAAGATAATAACCAGCCTCTGGAACAAACAAATCACAGACTAATGAATACAGAACATTAAAGCCCAAAGTAATTTTCCCTGTATCCCCCTAGAGAACTATAACCAACAGTATAGAAAAGTCTCAATGAAATCTTGCTGAGTTCTGTGTGGAGCCCTGTTGAAAGCCAAGAGTGATGTAAGATTTGCTTGGAGTTTGAACTGAACCCTCTGCATTGTTCTGAGAGCTTACCATTAAAAGAAGAATAAATGTTAGCAATAAAAAGGTCAAGAGAATGAACATCTGAGAGCATCTAAAGATCTGCAAGGGACCTCATAAATATATAGCAAACATCCTCCCTGATGGATTCCCCAGAAAAGAAGAATTCTACATCACCCACAAAGCACATTTTTTACAATCTGTTTCTTTCTGTCTGGATACAAAGGACTGAAGCAGAGTGTTTAACATATGACTTGTAAAATTCAAAGTTTAAAGCTTAGGAAAACAACCAAGATTAGAGTCATTCAATAAAATCGTATCTCCCTTCACAAAGTGCCTTTTCATTCTTATAATTTGTCAATAAACCAACAAATGAGACTCTCAGCTATCAATACTGTTAGGTGCCATGGCTTTAGGTACATGAAAATAAATTAAACAGCATGAGCTTGAATCATACCAACACCACAGGCAACCTCTGCGAGTTTTCCCACCCGATGCCTTGGTGAGGGCTTATGGTATTTACTGTCATTTCATTCTCTGGTGCCCTAAACTTTGAAGAAAGCAATAAGTTCTGGCATTTTTTTGTTGGCTCAGGTCCATTCTACACGGGCCATGTGTGACCAAGAACAACTTCTTATGAAGAACTTAGCAGAAACTTCAGCATGCTCTGCCAAAAAGTCTCTGGGAAGCAGGGTTTGTTGGCACATCATTACCTTCCAGCAAGCAGGCAGCAGAGGTGCATCTTGGGGTTATTCAGCTCCAGGCAAAAATGATCTCTTCTAAGAAAGATCTTGAAAGAAAAATTACGGATGATACAAGTGGCAAACACAAAAGGGGAAGATAGAGAAATGTACCAAAGAACACACACAGACAGAATGGGAACATTGTCCTGTTACCTCAGCATTTATACATACAGGTACACGTGTATAGGATTCTGTTTCTCCTCCTGGCGTTCAGCCCTGGGGGGTGAAACAGCTGATGCTCTAGGCTGTAGTGGTCCATCCTTTTTCCAGCTGGTCAGATACCAGCTGAAGGATCTCTGTAAGCACCACATTGCTCTGGCAACAAGGACTTGCAAGTCAAGTTGATGCCTGCACACAAATGCTTGAGGTGGCCTTTAGCTGCTGAAAATGCTCCTGCCCTCTCCTCTACCCCTTGTCATCTCTTAGATCACAGCAGAAAAGGAAATGGGCAAAACACAGCTACCTGGTCATGAACTAACTCTTGGGGTCCATTGTGTTTACTCTGTGTTCTGGAGCTGAAGTGAGAATATTTGACAAAAGGAGAAATCCCACCACATCTAAGAGAAACCACATAAAGCAGCTAGAGAAAAAGAAGTGACAACAAACAAGCTCTGCAGTCAAGGAAAGGGTAAAATCTTGGCTCTACTGAAGTCATTGGGATGTTTTCCAGAAAGCTGTAGACAGCGTGTTTTATCCAGGACTTTTAATTAGTTATTAAATGATTCAATGGCAAGTTGGCTGGTTTAAGGCACACACAAAAAAAATCATAGAATAGCTCCAGCATGCCTCTCCCTGCCCTGCCTACCCCTTGGGAGGTTCAGATCATGCACAGCTTTTTTTATGGGAGACTTGACAGGTATTTCATTGAACCTTAGTTGAAATCAGTAGGTTCCCAGGCCCTGCCTCCTTCCCAAGTTAGGGGATGAAGATAGGAAACACCTGCTAGTGACACCAGAGACGCAGCAAACATCAAAGTCATGTATCAGTAGAAAGCACCCTGGAAACCTGGCCCCTCCAGTACTGACACAGCCTATCTGGTGGGGGATAGTGCACATGAAGAAATAGGATGCTGTGTTCATCCAACTGACGTACATTTGAAAGGATTCGAATTGTTCTTGAATGACATACCCACAAATAAATAAGGCAGCTCACTGCCTTCAGGCTTTAGGGGCTTTGTGAAGAGCCCCACAACCTGACCGATCTATTCACACCGCACACTTCTGGTCTGCCTCATTTTTCTGCCTTCCTCTGTCTCCTTCTGCTTTTCCCCCTCCAAAGTACACCGGTTTCTATGGGAACAAAACACATCATCAGAATGGACAGAACTCGGTGACATCCCCACGTGCAGACCGAAAACAGGGTTTAAATCAGAGCTTTGCAGTTTGTGCCACGAGCCGGGGAAGGCGACGGGCGCTGGCCCCACACGTGTGAGCGCACGTGTGAGCGTGGGTGGCTGGCCTGGCACGCACGCGCTGTCCCCTCGTCACACGAGGCACACACATGCACAGCCACCGGCTCCCCGGGACAGCAGAAGGCTCGGCAGAACTCGTTCCATCCCATTCTGCTTTAATATAGCTGAAAATTGCTTTGACAGCTGAATAGCTTCTTTGTTTATAACTCGTTCTTAGCTGACTCTGCTGCATTATGGAGCTTTGTAAAGAGATTACTTTGTCAAAAACTGAACATATATGGTCTGGGCATGAATGATTTAGTGTGATGAGCTGCATTCATTTTATGTGATGTGCAATCTGCAGTCTTGCTGCCTGTAATGCATCTGGTTTTCTCCGTGGGTTTCATTTTCTGATCTCAAGTGTTTTATGAATTTTCTTGGGATCTTTGGGATTATCTATTATCTCCTTTACCCTCTCCTGTACAGATGCAAAGAACTTACAATATTTCAAATCTCAAGACATTTTGTCTCACACTAAAAGTACCAAATCAAGACTTTGGCTGCAAAGAACAAATTATCATTGTTATGCACCTGCAAATATCTTATTCCTGCCCAGAATTGCTGGAGGTTTTTTGTATTTGAATTAGGATTTCAACACAGTAGAGTCACAGCTTAGAAACTGGACCCACTATAGGGAACACCATATGAAACATACCCAGCTTCTTACCGTGTCCCTTCATCCCCAGTGCTAAAAGCCTATGTAGACATCTTTATTCACATGACTTCAGCTGCACCTGAACCAGTCCATTGTCATTACAGAGCATTATCTATAAACTATTAAAGCAAACCCAGCCTGTACTGCACTGCAGGCACTTATCAGGGTCTTGCAGTGTGCCCCGGATGAGCTTTGCAGGCTCTGATGCCATTGCCTTTAGCTGTGCTTGAGTTTATTGAGCTGGTCATCTCTGATCACCATTGCAGTTTTTACTCCTAGCTATGGCGTGCTTAGAAATTACATTACTGCAGATTGACTCTGTGCCCTGCCTGGAGGCATAACAGAGACTCAGGGCAATTTTTTCTGATTTCTCCTGTCTTATTCCCCTCTCCCTCACACAGTTTTTAAAATAAGCAGCATTAATTCTGATTATATGATCTAGTATAAAAATGACTAAGAATGTTAATTGTCCTAACAGTAAAATTCCTATCAGCTTTGTAGTAGGCATTACATTGATCTTTCGTGGGCTGGAGGCTGAGCACTTTTCTTATGGCCGTCACTGGAGGCTTTTCTTGGGCAGGACACAGAGCTGGGCCTCACAGCATCTTGCATTTTCAAGGGGTTTTGCTTAGCCCATGAACTGCCAAAACTCCAGTTTACACTACACCCTGCATTTTGCACTCAGTGGTATTTTGCCACTTGTGAACGCAACAACCTTCTCTATAAGCAGAGGGGAAGTTGGTCAGACAGACAAATCCCTCCTTATCTCTTAGTCATAACCCTGATCCACCTCAGATGATTTAAAGAGCTTCGCACATATTAACCTTTCAAATAAAGGAGAAAAGAAAAGGGCTCCTTTGCAAACCACTGTTTGAAAACAGAAGCTGCAGAAAGATTCGTTACAACCTTACTTGCTCCCACTCATACTCCTAATGGGCCCATATTTCACAAAAGACACTACACTGCTGATTTGTTGAAAAAAATTTAAATTCAACATCTCTGTGGAAGTCTTTGTATTAGAAACTAGTGCCTTGATTAATTAATTCCTTAACTATCACCTCTATGTCCAATGATAGACTGGTGCCACTAACAAAAAAATACCTATGACCCTGCAATATTCAGGTAAATAATGAAAGGCTGCACAGGTGGTTTAGAAACAATTACACTGGGAATTTTCAGATTTAGCAAGAAGTCATGCGGTCTTCAGAGTCAGTAAATTTCCACAGACAGTTTCTGTTCTTCGCCCCCCCTTGTGGCAAACATGGCTGAGCCACCAAACATGTCTCAATCGGTCTGTAACCTGCTCTGCTGCAGGAAAATCCCAGCCCAGCAGACACCAGCTGTACTGGGGTATGGCCGGTGCCAGTAAAGGCAGCAGGGATTTGCAGCGTCACTGCTTGTGTGCGTTGGTCAGACAGGCTGAAGTCAACTCGCCAAAACACATCAAAAGCTTTGAGCAAAAAGGCCATGAGGGAGAAGAGAATCATGGTTTGCAGAGGAGAAGTAAGTAATTTCCAAGGTCAGGGACCCTCTGTACAGAGAGAAAATGAGAAGTAGAGAGGGGAAGGAAGGCATGTCATCACCTCACAGCATGATCCTTCTGGAGTAAATACAGCTTTGCATGTGCTCAGTGTGCCTTGCCCTTCCCTTCAAGAAGAGCTCTGTATTGTTTATATCCTAAACGATGGATTTCCACATTCCTATATCTTCTCATTTCGGTGCTGCTGGCACCTAAAAATCTGAATTTAAGTTTCCAAAACCAACTAAAATCCCTGCTTCTGACTCTAGTCTTAGCTGTTCCCTGCCAGTGCGTGAACATGACTCTCCTTCCATAAGGTCATAGTTAATAACAAGCTAAATATGTCCCACCTAGAGGACCTAGAGGGTCATGGTGTCAGTCTACATCTTATAAGTAAACATGAGAGCTTATTAAAGGACACTTCCTCCAGAAAGGACCTTAAATTTTGGGCCATGACAATGAGTCAGTGTACAACTCCTTTGACTAAAGACACATAACCAATTTTGTCTTTAGGAGTGTGCCAAGAAATACATTAGACAGTGGACTTCTAGGCTCCTGCCTAGACTTCTGATCCCCCAGTGGCTCACAATGCCTCAAATGATTGACTTGCCCCAAGCTCCTCATGGACATGAGAATACATTTACCCAGAAAGGAGATCTTGGAAATGTAACTGAAAACACAAGGGTTGATGCTATTAGCAGAGGGAGACTTTTCCTGTTCAGAGCACTTTCAGCCTGTCGTACTTATTGGAAAAGTGGGCACGGTGGGAGCAGTACCACAGGCCCAGCTCTCAGTGCCTGTTAGAGGTAAAGAGGCTGGGCATGAGCACATAAGTAAGATTAGCAGGTTGGACCTCAATAGATCAAAGCATTTAAGACTGTATCTGCAGAGTTGAAAAACTGAAGGAAGTCCAAGGTTATTGCAAATGCATTTTTACTGTCAATGACAATTTTTCCATAAGTACTGGCAACCTTTCTCTGCACCTCATCAAAATAGTTCCTAAAAGAAATTTTGAAAATCCAAACCCAGAAAGAATCACCCCAAAGAAGCTCTGAAGTGACTTCCTTTAAAGAGAAGAGACAGGTATAGGAATTTCCTCGTTCTCTTGTCTCAGAGACAGGTAGAGGGAATTTGCACAACCCCAACTGCATGGCTCAGCCATCCATGGGATGTTTCAAGTTCTCCCTCAGCAGGGCATAAGTCCACCTGAAACAGTAGTGATAGGGAAGGAATTGCAGAGCCACTGCCCCAACCTGAGTATTATGGGGCTCTTCCAGACCGGCTCTGTAAACAGGAATTGCCTTTGGACCCTTAAAAACCACGCACCATATCATTCTGGAATGGCATTAATCTCCCGGTCGCAGAGGTCAAAACAAGAGTTCTATTATAAGCTCTGTGAAACACATCTCCTTCCCAGCCACTCACTCGCAGGGAACAAAATCCAGTCAGCCAAAATGATCCGTGTGTAACAGGACACCAGAGCAGGCATTTGAGGCAACTTGGGCGAGGCATTTTGGAGCCGTGAGACCTCCGAGCTGGTGCTGAGCCCTTGGTGAGGCAATACTGGCTCAGAGCCACAGTCAAGGAAGGAGAAGACACACTTTTCTCTTTGCTTCCTTGCAGAGGACAATGGTCTATTCACATAAAATATCATCTGGAGAGGCCATGGCTGCACCTCTCTCACCCAAAGTCCAGCAGGGCCTTCCACAGTACTCCCTAGCATCAGCTGTGTTTCCTGCCTGCCCCTGCTATGTTTCCATCTTCTCTAGAGCCTCTGCGCAGTCCTGGTTCATTTATCACAACAGCACTTAAAACAGATGAAGCCCAGGAAGGACTAGACCTCGTGGTTACAAATGACACAGCCTCAGCCTTGGAGTCATGTTGGCTGAGCAATGATTGACATGTGCCAGAGCACGGACCAGAGCACCTTGATCCCCAGGGTGTGGTAAGCTGGAGGTAAGCGGAGGACGCTCCACATCTCTTTCTTTAACATTTTTTTCTTTGTATTTTCCTGGGGTCCACAGTGCACATTGGATTTGCTGATAAACTTATCAGTAGCAGTGAAATATCCGTTTCATTTGTGGTGTTTACACAGAGGCTTTTTCTCTAGTTGGTAAGTTGGGATTCAGAGAACAGGGTGACCCTGTGTTTTCTTCCATGCCTTACAAAACCTGCTCCCAGCAGTGTGTGGCACATGTCAGAAGATAGGGAGAGACTCTGCATCAGGGACAAGCCCTCCTCCACCCTGATGCTGGAATCTTCACCTCTACACTGGAGGTGGTCTATCCCCATACATCATTCCCAGCCCCAACCCAACCCCTAGAGATGAGGAAAGGCTGTGGCACAGTATGTGGACGCCGATTACATCTCCAAACAGGAGGAGCACACAATCGGTGGGATCCGCCTGCTTTCCAACCCCTTTGTGCTCAGGGGCAGAAATACAAATAAGCCTCAATGCCTTTTTCCTGCTTATATGAACCAAGATCCGTTTTTCAATAGCAGGCCCTGTCAGATAAGTATTCCCTATTCTCAGTAGTTATTTTTGGGAGAGAAAGCCTTTTGCTGGCTCCCATGACACTCCCATTCAGCACTTGGGAGGATGGCAGGTAGAGCTGTGATTCAGGGATGCTCCTACACCCATGGAAGCTGGTGTTGCCATGCCAACCCTGTAGCTGTGCACAGCCAGCCCAGGGCACTGCAGGCTGCTACAGTGTCTGTGCTTTTGCACATAGATCAGACTCAGGACCTTCCAGTAGAAGATTTGTTTGAACCTTTGATCACAGGATGGATGACAGTTGCCCCACTGAATTTTCAGCTCACCAGCCCATCTCCCCACTTAGTCTTGTCTCAAAGGGAATAGCATCACAAACTCCATGAGGGAGTTTCCCCCCCTAAATGAATTACATCACACAACCATTGCTAATACCCCGTGTTGTTTCAGAAAGACCACAGAGAGAGAAGTGGGTAGGAACGGCAACAATCCTCCCAACAAGCCCAGGCACCCCTGGCAGAGCCGCACCCACCCTTCACCAGCTCAGCATGTCAGGTCATGTGCTGCCTGAGACAGCATCCAGAGCCCATCTGAAGCATTTACAGCACGTGACCAATTACCTTTCCTCTGCTTAGACTCACCAAAAGGGACATTTTAAAAACTGTTTGTTCCAAAAAGCACCAAGTGACGAAGTCAGGTCTGTGCAAAACCAATAGAGGTGAAGGGCACTCTAGACAGTTCATAGCAAAAAGACTCGTTTGTACTTTATCGCCTTGTTGGAGAATTCCCTGGGTAATTTCCCTGGTATTTTCTAGCTTACTTCCTTATTGCTCTCTGGGTAAACTAGGTCAAAACACTTGCCTCGTCTAAGCTTTGGTTTGTCAACATATTAAATGAAGGCGATGGAACAAGTTGTTCCCTGCATTTTCTGCATGGAGTTCAACCTTACGGAAAGTCCATACAATGCCCTTCTCCTCCTTCATTATAGCCAGGAAGGCCTTTGAAATCCCCAAACTCAGACCAGCTGAGGAGTGTTGCATATTGCTATAGGCAGTTCAAGAGGAGCATATGTGAAATGTTAATAACTAGATTATTAAGAGAGATGTGGTGATTTTGTCCCTAAAAGGAAAAAAAAATGCATCACCTAAAATTGTTTTTTCTTGATCAGCCTGCTGGATGAAGTAGGAATACTCTTACAAATCACAATATCTGAAGTCTCAAAAAGTATTATAGGAACAGTGAGATTCTACCACCCATTGTGCTGCATCCCAGATCTGGCTCCTCCTTCCCAAGATACTGCAGTACATCCCAGCCTTGTTGGCTGCCACTCCATTCACACTGTTTATTCACCTGCACTGATCTTCTCAATAAAAAGCTGAGCATTTAAAACTACAGTACCTTTGAGGGTCCTGCAGCATGTACAGTGGGATCTGATAAAAGGAAAACTACTGTGAGCAGACAATACAGACAGAGAAGCAGGCAAGTGTCTTTGAATTAATACATGTGGTTATTGAGTTTGCTTTAACAAAAAGGGTTAGTCTGCAACATCCCAGATGGGGAATGAAAAGTTTTTCTGAAGAAGGTAGGGGTTTTTTTCAATAAAATATCAGCCAGCAGTAATGTTTTATTGCACTGCTAACATGCTGGGTAAAATATACCAACAGATACCACATAAGACATAAGACTGTTCTTCAGAAATTTATTTCAGTGTTGGCATGAAAAATGGCAATAAACCTGGACCAATTTTATTGTATGTTACATTGTATTAGCACCCTCGTACTTCCTAATATAATAAGATCCAACAATCTGGATAGATTTTGTACCTATGTGATTCCTTACTCCTTTTGCATTTCAGAATTTGGGAGTGATTTTGGCATCAGGTCTTTAAAAATGTAACTTTTCAAGAGCAGAGATAACCAAAATGAGAATTTCAACTTAGCAAGACCTCCACATGGAAGCGGAGGAATAAATTGTTGTCAGAACAGTATTGCCATGACTGTTGTTTCCTATAGCATCCTTCGACTGCCTTCCACTCCCTAAGTGGCCCTGACCTGGCTCCTCCTCCTCACTGTCCCACCTGTGGGCTATCTATCTTCTGTTTCACAGCCCTGTGTGGGCTGTCTCCAGTTTATGATAGTCACAATTCATTACTACAACCCATATAGCCAGACTTGGTACACAGGTTCAATTGTGCAAGTCCTTTGAACTACATTCCTCAAGTCCACTTTTCATCCCATTATCAGCTTGGTACTGAACAAAGGCCAAGTGGAAAATCCCAGTATGACATGCACATGCTGTCATTCACATGATGGCTGTGATCAGAAAAGGGTTGGTAAGAGACCTCGCCAATACTGAACTATGTGAATTATGTCTGTTTAGTGTAATTGGAATGATTTCTGATATCTCAGGGTCAAAGTCTCACAATTCACAGCAAACATTTTAGAGGACTTGTATATTAATGACATATCATTAGCCAGAATCAGAACTAGCTCTGCTTAGCCAGTTACCTTGGAAGAAAAACATTCAGCCAGAGACTCTGAGACATGATCTGGTTCCAGGACTTAAATGAGGACCGTTTCCCTCACTGTCCACCTGTGGCAATTACACAGCCAAGGCTGGGGCTTCCAGACAACAAAGCTACTTGAAGGTATTGGGAAGATCCCTCACTGCCTGTTGAGAAAAAAGCCTGCAATTACACGCCAACAAAACAAACATCTAATTTTTGACAGTTTTAAAGCTTGTTTGCTTGATTTCTTGCTACAGCAGAATAAAACAAAGTGCCATAGTGGTGACTTTGGGCCATCAAAGGATCAGGTCCTTTGATGTGCACATGTCTTGTGCTGCACTGCACAGAGTCTGCAGGGATGTACATCCTGGAGCATCCCCGCACATACAGTTCCCAGAGGGGCTTTGCAAACTGCTTAGATAACTGTTGCATTAAATTACATTTAGCTTGAGCGATCAGTAGCTCATCAGTTGACTTCTGGCTCTGATTTCCAATAACTGGAAGCATCTGACATAATGAAAGCCCTTAGAGAAGGCACAGGGAAAGAAATAAATGTGCTAATTAAGCTATGCAGAGTGCCTTGCAGAAGAGTGCTCCACTTCAAGGATACTCTGACATTTCTGACCCATTACAAGTAGCAGCATAGAAATTTCAGGAATTTAATGTAGAGTGTTTAATTGAGACACAGATGAAAAGAAATCAGTAGAATTTAACACTGATTTCTTCCCTACAGCTTAGTAAATATTCTTAGCCACTAATGTGGCTAACTTTGATTACAGGAGGTAAATCATCCTCATAAATGTGATAGAAAGCCATGCAGGCCTAGCACATTTATGATGAATTCTTTGCTTGCAGGGCAAATGGAAATGCAATATTCCTATTGCTGTATCCTGCTTTGCACTTAAACACAGTTTTTCTCATTTATGTCCATCATTTGAGTCTAAGGACATGGAGAAATGTTTTGAACTGTATATATGATACATATTTTTTTCTGAGAGTGAACCTTTAAAAATACAGCTCAAATAATACTACACTCAGCATCTCTCCCTGCCAAACCTTGTAACTTTTACAGAATCCTCACAGGATACATTTTGGTTTATCTGTTTAAATACATGGTTAAACTGAGGCTTGAAAATCAGAAAGTTACCAAGGCCAAAATGCATGTTAGGTACAGAGTTGGGAGAGAAACCCTGATCCAGATTCCTAGTTGTCATCTCTGACAGTTTGCTGGTATTCCTTTCCTTGCTTTCATTTAGAAACACATTATCTGGATGCCCCATTCATATAAAAGGTATTGAATGCGAGATCACTCTTCTTCTTAGGATGGTTTGAAACCCCTTGCCTTTACCTTTGAAGAATTTCTACTTGTTTTTCTAACAAAAATGTGTGAATTATTACATAATTTGTGTAATAATTTCATTAGCAGAAAAAGTTCACCTTCCTGTACTGTAAAATAGCTCTCATTTTTAATTTGCTCTAAGTTACTCAATAGTCAGCACCTGATGTCTGTGTTTTCATTTGGACCCACCACATCTCTGAAGCATCAGAGTATCCCTTTTATAGCTATGAATAGGAACTTAAAGCATAGCCCAGGCTATGATTATTTTGGAATTTGGAGTTTAGTTCATACTCATCACAGGTGTCGAACTGGGTTAACCTTTCCATACTTCTCCATGTTGCTGAATATTAAATTAATTTGCTATGATTAACACAGGAGAGTCATTAATGAAAGCTTTTTCCATCCAGGTGGTTTTATCCAGTGTCTGAGGTACATAAATACTTGGATCAAGTTTCTCTAGACACATTTCTCAGTTTTTCCTGTTAGTGGGAACCCAGAGGACTGGATATGCAATCTTCAACAACTCCAGTTTGTGTCTCCAACTCTATTTAATCCATGTACCAGGACAACAGCTTGCTACTAGCACTAGCTGAAAGAATTGCAGTGGAAGTGACTGATGAACCTGAAAAAATCCAAATAAAGAGAAGCTACAGTTCCAGCATTTTTCCCTCAGATCTAACCAGAGCAATATCCTGCAGAGAGGAATCTAGATCCCACTGGATGTGAGAAAGTTGGCTGGGAATGGCAGCAGCACCCCTTTGGTGACAGAGCCAAGGAAGAAAACTTTGTAACTCTTCCATTTCAAAGTTTCCACTGGACCAAAAACAAAAGAAGCATTCAGTTTGGTCATGCATGAGTCTGGCTCTTTAAATACTCATCTGGGCCTCCTATTCTCTCCCCAGATGTGGGTGCTGCACCCTCATGCCTTTGCTTCTCTCCTGGAGCCCCACAGCTGGGTGTGGGTAATCCATTCTTTGACTTGTTGCTCTGCCTTTCCTAATGGGCCTGTGTGGGTCTAAACTGCCTTACAGGACAATAAACTGAAAGAGGAGAAATTTAGATTAAACATTAGGAATAAATTCTTTACTCTGAGGGTGGTGAGGGCTGGTATTGGTTACCCAGAGAAACTGTGGATACCCCATTCCTGGAAGTGTTCAAGGCCAGGTTGGACAGGTTTTGGAGCAACCTGGGACAGTGGAAGTTGTCTCTGACCATGCCAGAGGCATGGAACTGGATGATCTTTATGGTCCCTTCCAATCCAAGCTGTTATATGATTCTAATAAGCCATTTGCAGTTTTAATACAACAAGGAAAGATTGTATTTCTGTTGCTTTACTTACATGTGGAGCAATGTAACTGGCTCTCCTTGTCTCAGTCTCGGGTTATTAATAACGTCCATGTGAGGAATATCCACATTTACAGCATGTGTGGAACCGTTATACGTAACCAGTCTCGAGCTAGAATAGTTTCCATGCCATGGATCTCCATATAGCCCATCTTTCTGGCACATGTGACCCAGAAATGTATCATCAGGACTCGTGTAGTCACTGGACTGATGAAAGAAGTTCAAGGGAAACAGAAGCAGCAATGCTGCTTCCAACCTCTGCTCAGCTTGTTGCTGCTGCTCTCTGAAAAAGTTATCAACACATGAAAAAGATGTCATCATCCCAACCTGGCTATGGTTTTATATTTTCATACAGCAGCCT
Organism: Cyanoderma ruficeps; assembly: GCA_008694505.1. NCBI lineage: Eukaryota > Metazoa > Chordata > Aves > Passeriformes > Timaliidae > Cyanoderma > Cyanoderma ruficeps. The sequence goes on along the minus strand of VZDJ01000056.1, from coordinate 3,088,352 downwards.
TTTATGTAAAGCCATATTTCCCCAGAGATTATTAAGAAAAAGGAACAAAAAATCCACAGCTGTCAGTTTTAAAAGCAAATAATCACTTCCACGCAATGGCTGAAAGGCAAACTTATACCTAAAGACTTGAAACTGGCATCACTGACACTTTTCATTTTCCAATCAAAATGTTAAAAATAAAAGTGAACAAAATCTACAGAGAAAAATACTCTGGATTTTAACATTCTTTCACATTTCATAACCAAAGCTGCGGTCTGCAGTCAACAACATGGAGCAAGAAAGATGTTTGGTTATAATTCATGACTACAATTCAACAGCATTCACAGGCATCACATGGAAAACTTCCAAATTAAATGGATGTCTAAATTAAAGACATTCAGACTAAAGATGAAACATCACAACCCTCTTTTGTCCAGTATAAATAAAAATCAATCCAGTCAAATGATCAGGAAGATAACTGATGCAACATTGTTCTTTTAGATATTCTTGTCAGTGATTTACCCAGTGTGTTTTAATTGCCAAAAACAATTAAGCTAGTGGACAAGCTATTCTAGTCCCCTGGGCATGAACTAGGGATACTAATGTTTGCTCCCTAGGTCTCCCCATGGCCACATCTTTCTAATGTCTTGCTTCTTCTTTCCAGCCTGCAGCTGGACTCAGTATTTAACCAGCGCAGCCATCAGGATATTCACCTGCCAAATCAGAGCAACCTTGGTCTCACTGCCATGACCTTCGCTGTGCCTATTCCTGACCTTTGTTTATTACTCCCACTGATTGTACCACATCTAAACTCAAAACTATCTTTACTTCAGGGTAAAGCTCCCACCATATGTGGCACAAAGCCCACCCTCCATCGCAGTGTCTGCAGACCTTATGGAAGGTCATAAACATCTTAACTGCCCAAAGGATGAAAGGATCTCAGGCCCAATTAGGTTTGAAATCCAGGGTAAAACTTCCACTGGCATCAACAGTGCTGGATGAAGCAGCAAGGGGATGATCCTGAAGGTAAAGCTAAATTCCACTTGAAGGGTCTGCATCTTCTCAATGGTAAGGGATTCCATCTTGCAAATTGAAGTCCTAAAGCTAACAAATCATTTTAACAAAAACTGGGAAACTCCTCCAGCAACACTCATTAGAAAGCTACCTGTCACAAAAGACACAAGGCAATAAGGAGTCTGGAGGTGTAGGGGACACCAGAGGGTATTTTATCCTTCTCTTATAATTTTTCCAGAAACAAGAAAGGAGATAAAAGATAAAATGCGAGATTATGTCACAGCAGAAGAATGTCTCTACCCAGAGGAAGACAAGCCCTTTTCACTGAAGTCAAGTAATTTTCAAAGGATGACTGAGCTGTATTGCCATGCCCTCTGCAGTTTTGTAGTCTTTCCACTTCCTGCATTTTATGTAAAAAAAGATGTATTATGTATTATATAGCTCAGCTGATCTTAAGGCGTGCTCCAAGTCCAGTTACTAATTAGAATAAGGGAAATGGCAGGAATTTCATCATGTCAGACTGGCAATGGAAACTTTAACAAGGAGAACAGTGAAATCATGTCAGACACAGTGTTTGATTATCCCTAGATGGATTAACTCACATGAGCCATGGATTGGCCCATTCTGTCTTCTCCCTACAGCTTTGGCAGTGTCACAGCCAGGACAGAGACTCTCACCTGCTCATGGCTTCCAGGAGCCCCAGGTTGTCTGTGGCTCTAAGGAGATGCATTTGCTGCATGTTAAAAGATAGACACAGTGACTAGTTACTGTCTCAATGGCACATTTCACATTAGCTGTGGGCAATCTTCCCCCTCCCTCTCCCTGCCCTTCTTCATTGTCTGGATAACTGGCTGCAGACCATCTCTGAAGGAGTATGGTTGGGAGTCATCACAGGAGTGTATTATGAAAGAAAGAGCTCAACCGTGATAGTATCTTAATTATGAGAACAGAAAGGCCACATAACACAAAGTTTCTGCCTTGCAGACCCCTGTACTTCAGATCCCATTTTGCATCCAGCAGTTAATGCTGACACTTTTGCACAGGCCAGGCTCCCACCTCTGTAGACCTCATCAGCCCACAATTTGGGGAAAATCTGCACTTCAAACAAGGATTTTAGTGAAATTTCATGATATGTAAATATATCAAGACAGCATCCTGCAGAAAAGCAGGGTATAGACAACAGTGATTTCCAGTTCTCTTTGCAAACACTCGGCTGCAAAGGTGCTTTAATTGTATTTATTTTGATAAGTGACAGAGGGACTTCAGGGTGCTCAGGCACTTTTTGGGCTCCACAGCAGCAGGAAATCCTTCCTCAGTGGGGTGGAGCTGGAAGCCTCAGGCTGAAAAATCCATCTGGTCACTATCCAGACCACAAGGATTTCAAAACATATGGTACCCATGGGCTGGATCTACCCACTTGCAACACATTGCTTTCCCTGTGCCATCTACTCCTTTCCAAAAATCCCACAATTGCTTTTATTCTGACTTAGCTCAGTTCTCTGAAAAGACATGGTTGTGAAAATACAAACTTTTGGACCATATTTGAAATAATGATTCTATTCATCGTTTCCAAACTCTCCTTTAACCATACTAGCAAGACAGCAAAAGAGATAAATCTAACTGAGCTGCACAAACTCCTCCACAGTGCTTTCATATGTACCCAGAGAAAAAGGGCACACACAGCTCAGGACACAGAACCTGGCTCAGAGACACCAAGGACAAGTTAAGCTGAGGCTGCAGGAACACCTTAGGCTGGAGGAATTGACCTATTTCATTGCAGCTGAATGAGGATCTCAGCCGAGGCTGACCCATCCTTTCCTAGAGTCTACTTTTTTGATCCTGGTAAATTTGTTACTTGTGTTACACTATTATTTACCCCAGGTTTACTTATTTATTTTGCTATTAAAAGTTAGCTGCACAAGGGGTTGTACATTTTGTTCAATGGAATACAGTCATTGTGAGTTTTCAAAGTCCCCACAGTATCATCTACCACACATAAAATTCAGGACTGTGACTTCTCTGAACTATTCAGCAATATAAATTCTTAGAACACAAGGGACGGGTGCCTTATGCCACACATATGGGAGCATGGCTACACAGAGATAACACCTGCCAGCTTCAGGAGACTTGTAATGGCAAGTTTTTTTTCATTGCTTTCATTATCTCAACTCTGTATGTGGGGTGTTGCTAGAAATCATGTGAGTTCCTGAAGGTCAATTCCTCTGCTTGTAAATGTGTTTAAGAGTTTCACTTTTGGATTTCTGAAAAATAAAAGTTAAATACTACTCAGCAAACTTTTGCTCTACAAAAACTGTAGAGTAAACTTTGCTCTACAAAGAAAAAAATTATGGAAATAATTTTCATTACTTAAACTAATTTATAACTGCTATGTCCCCCCTTTACAAGGATAGCTTCCTGACATGCAGGTATGAAATGTCCTAGATTTCATTTATGGTGACATTGTCATCAAACCCAAAAAATAGCTAAATGAAATTATAATAATTAAATGTACTCAGCTGCATTTTTCTGGAAAATTTTTGCATGCTTTGAGTGTGGGAGAAGTGACTCATTCTTCATGAAGAGAACGCAGAATAAATCCTGCTAATTATTTGTGCTGAGAGTGGTATCTATAATTCATTAATTATATGAAAGTTATAGGGCTCTGGCACTTTTTCATAAAATGCCATTAATAGTGCAGCTGGCTAAGCTACAGACACTGCAAGATCTTGAGAAATCATATTTCAGATAGGGAAGAATACTTTAAATATATTTTTATTCAACATATTTTACTACTTCTCTGAACATATTCCCCTGACAAATGAAACAATCTCAGCAACTCCAGCAGGACAAAAAAAGAAAGGCTCAGCTGCAGCTAGAATTCAGAAATAGATATTATGCAGCACCAAGAGATATTGTGCACTGTTAAAGGATTCTTGGAATGAGTGCAGGACTGGAAGTGAATCCCCTGCCATTTATCAATCCCCTATTACTAAAGGCCACATTCCGGAATAACTCTGAGAACTAGGTAACAGGTTGTTAATTAGTAGTCACTACTATATAAATTAGAGCCAAGGGACGAAGAGGAGCCCAGACACTGTGGCACAGGTTGGAGCCCCATAGCCCGTTTCACAAAGGGTCTCTGTGCTGCCCGTGCCCGGATCAGCCACGACTCTGCCCAGCCCCAGCGCTGAACCAGCACAGCAGATAAAGCTGCCAGTAGCAGTGTGTGTTTGTAGAAACCAAGAAGAGATGGCAATAGCCAGGGAAGAAGAAAGGAGAAGGAAGATGAGGAAAGCAACACATGAGGCGATGCAAATTCCATCAAGCTTGAAAGAATCTGTCAAGTCCTTATCCTGCTATAGATGAGTTGCTATAGTTAACTGAGCTGATCCACCTTTCTGATAAACTGAATCCTGTTCAATTGCAGTGCCATTTGTATCCAGGCTGATGTGTGTGTCTGGCTGTCTCTAGGACACACATTAGGAAAATAATGGAAAGCACCTGATAGCATCAGTCAGGTAAGATGGCTGATGTTCCAGCCATCCAAAATGTTGCAAAAATACAAAATAATATTTTAGGCTGGGATGACTCAGAAATCAGCATCAACTTGCCAACTTTGGAAGCCTTAGGATGTTTGCTTCAAATAGTATCTTGGTAACAAATTCGTAAGTCACATTCACATACACAGATCCATACATAATGAGATTAAAGGTCACAGCTCCTTAGGAGAAAACCTGTTAATATAGAAATGCAAAGAGAGTCTACTGTCTACAAACAGAAAACTTATAATCCAAAGGCCCTTCATTAAGTGAATTGATCTATTTCTAGAGCTCTGCCCTGCAATAGCCTCCAGCAATAAAAGCCCATTATTTGTTTATTTGTTTTCATGTGTTCATGTTTGTTTGTTTGTTTTTTTGNAGGAATGATCCCTTACATAATGTATCAACAACTGACTTATGAACCTGATAACAGTTTATTTTAAGTGTGCCATCACAGAGATGAGCTCTATTACCATCAGTAACAGGAAGCATTAATAATGGGAATAGTCAGACTGCATGTGAGAACCAGAAATTCCTGACAGTCCCCTGAAAAATTTCCTTACAAGGAAGATGCCATATACCTTAAAATGTTTTCAGGTAGTATCAAGGAAAAAAAACTTCTAGTGAACCTACTAATTGAAACACACTGGAGATTAGGTGTACCTGAAGAGATGGACTAGGTCAGCGATAGGACTAGATTATTACTGCACTAAAGGCACCAAACACTTAAATCACAACGCAAACTGACCAGAAAGATCCTGTAACATTAGACTCTTTCTTTACTTTGCATGGTGACCAGTCACATGTGAAAGTCATGACAATTTCAAGCATAATGATGATATTTGTACTATTTTCCCATGGGTTATTTTCCAGACTGGAAAAAGATATTTGGGGAAAAAATGTTTTGGAAACTGAAGTCACATGCTTTGATGTGAAAAAACAGCCAGCCTGAAATTATACCTTCTGACCTCAGCATTAAATAGAACTCATCAGTTTCCTAAAAGAAAATATAGCATGCTTTGGAAATTAAAATGAACTTCCGCATTATTGGAGCAGAAACCTCATACTTGATTTCTGTGCATTTGACATGAAATACATAAACCTTTGATTTAGAGTTCAGCACGTTTCAATAGATTGCAGATAACCCTGAGGGCAGCTCCAAAACTGAAGGTAATTATGAAAATAAAACTTTGAATTTCTCAAACAAACCAAAGGTTTGGTTTAAATCCTGAAAAGAAACTTGTGGAGACTGGTCCATGGTGGTTCACCAGAACTGGATATATGGTCTGGTTCCACACTATATCTGGCCACACCTGAAGCACATCTGTGAACAATCTCTATGGCATATCTCTCAGGGGAAATGCATATAAAAACCTTAACTGAATCTCACCTGCAGATTCAGTCTGGACCATCCTGCTAAAATATGTGCCTTCAGGAAAAATGCTCCCAAGGCCCTCAGCAGAGAATGTAACATTAGGCGTCACTTGCTTGACCAATTAGCCGCTATTTGAAGTTGTACATTTGACATGAATTAATTTAATCATGAAAAGGTCTACAAAATCTTTAACTTGCTAGAAACAAGCAGAGGCAGAGTGTTTCCTTGTGCAGAAGTTTTTCAGTCATGAAAACTCCAGGTCTGCCCTGCCAGTGGATTTAAAGCTCAAGAAACCCTACCTCTCCTTGTTCTCATTCACCTCTCCTCTCTCTCCAGCATTTATTTCAGTCTCTGTGGTAGCAATTGGGGTGGACAGGCAACTTGGCTCTGCCTTGCCCTGTGGCTCACAGAACGTTGTTCAGCCCTGAGCAGGACTCATCCTGGCTATCTTTGAGCCTAAAAGGCAGCACCCAGGAAACCCTGTAGCTGCAGGGTTACAAAAACCTCCCTGTCAGTGAACACTCCTCAACATAACACTATTAAATAAATAGCACACAGTGATGTTGACTTTACCGCTGCGTTGTACCCAGCATGTAGCCACAGCTCTGTATTGCACCACACAGACCTAATGTTTGCTTTTCAGCGATGGCCTCTGTTGGCTTAACCCCTCCAGGCCCATTTCCCACCCCTGACTTGAACCTGTGCTATTGCTATACTTCCTCCTAATTGCCAAAAATTGCTTGTCTCCTCTGTGCCCTGGGATTGTTCAAGGTATCCATTTCACGGTGCTGATGCTTCTCTAGTATTGAAGCCAGTTTGGTACTACAAAAGATGACATTACTAAAACTTAAAAGGCTTTTCTTAATAATGATATGATACAGAATTAGTAATGTAAGCTACATTAATTTTCTGGTCTGTTACACTTTCTTCCATTGTATGAGCATTACAAAGTAAACCACCCATGTTCCCAATAACAGCGTCTTGCTCTCAACACACATAAATGCAGGGCCTGGCTTTGGTAGATTTTGAAACACAAGAACAGTAAAGGAGGCCATTTGGAGACTCGCTTAGAGGTAATTATCTTATTCTGTGTATATATTAGCTGTACAGACCTTATTCTGGCCACAGATTAATCCCACCTTATGCTAACTTCCACACCAAGGTATCCAGCCCAACACCAGGGGCTTCTCACAGGGAAAGAGCACAGGTACATCCCTCAAACTTCTCAAGGAGAAGAATTTGGCCTTCCAAGATAGACTTCAAAACTTCACTACAACCTTAAAAAGCCTCTGTTCTCTTCTCATTGAAACTGAAGAATCTTATTTTGCTTGGCAGATCCTGTTTCCCAGAGACCTGCCTCTCATCCCCTTCTCCTTGTCCCACATCCTTCCCTCAAGAGCTTTCCTTGCTCCCATCTCCCTAATTATCTTGGGCTCATTTCCAGGGATACTTGTAAAAATACAGCAGTGTGCTATAAACAGGCAGTCTCGTCAGCTTCAAACTTCACTAGTTACTGTTTGTGAGGCAGGAGAGGGGGAAAAGGGTATTCCAAGGGGACTCCTTTGACGTGACCATTCATCTGCCTCCATCAGCAGTTCCCAAGCCTGTCGACTCCCACTTTCATTTCCAGGCTCATGACCTCCCTTCCATCAGCGCTCCTCGGGGTCGCGACCCCAACTTTGGAAACGTCTCTTCTGGATCAGTCAAAAGTGATGCCTCAAGAATAATTTTCTAGCCGGTGCCATGTTTGTTTATGCTCCTGAGGGGTGTGATTACCCTGGAGTTCAGGTTCAAGCTTGTCTCTTTGCTTGTTTGTAAGTTTGGAAAGAATTTCTGGGTGTCATTCAGCCAGTTGATAGCAAACTCCAACTTCTGACTGTTCTGATTAGAGACAATTATATCCCAACTGACCTGGTATGGCATTAAGCTCTTGGTTGCAAAGTTCAGCCGTGCTTGGAAGAAGCAAAGATTTTGCTTCTCTGCAGAGCCTGAAAACATCATTGTTTTCCCTGCTTGCATGTCACGATCATTCAGATGTAACAATTACCGTGCCCAAACCACTCCTTATGCAGTGACACGATTTCATCCCCCGCACCCTGCACCCTCTCTGCTGCACACACGCATGCAGGCAGCTGAACTCTCGCAGCTGGTTTTCTGCACGTCTGGTTGTCTTCCTCTTTATGGTCATCGAGACTGTGTGGGTAGTGAACATTGTAACATTTTAATTTCCCACTCTGCTTTGTCATCTTTGCTTGCCGATAAAAGGGTGGTGGGAGGCAGAAAAATCAGCAGTGGTTTGAAGACATCTTGAAAACATCACTAAAAATGCTAAAATAGTCAGAACATTTGCAGTTTGGATGTGCTAAAGCAAGTCCTGCTTTGGAATTTCCTTGGAATTAAAATAATTGGCCATTTTTAAACTACCTGTTTCTTCTATTTTCACATCATATCCTTATTCAGCCTACATGTCCCTGTAGAGGTGGTTCTGCTCCTGCATTAAAGACCAGTTCCTGTAGCTTTCCTGCCCAAAAAAAATCTCTCTCACATGGTACGCTCTTAATCTAAGCCTAAAGCAGTTGTTTGACTTTTTCTTTAACCTTGGTGTATTTCAGTGTTACTGTTTTTCAGTTTAAACAGCCAAGAGATGTCTGCCTAGACAGACCAGACTGGAATTTGGGGAATGTAAAGTGGAAGCTTAGTAGCAGCAGCACCTGGGCGCAGCCAGTGTTCATACCTGCCTAGGGAAAACATAAAATATAAATCTCGAGTCAAAGGGAAACCAGGTAACACTGAGTATTGACTAAGGGAAACCAGTTATTAAAGTGTATGAAAGGACACAACACCACCCCTGCACTTGAGAGGGATAAAGTTATTTAAGATCAGTCAAGGAGAGAGAGAAGAAAGACATTTGTGACTTTTCACCACTCGGGCACATGTGAGTACATGAGGCAGTTGGATACAATCCCTTTTTCTAATTATTCAGTCTCCATATGAGGTTTAAGCATCTGACTTTGGATGCTGCCAATAAAAGAGATTAGGCTGAAAATGTTTCAACATGAAAGGCAACCACTGAAGCCAACATCAGGGCTTCTTTCTCCTTCAAGTATGAGGGCAAATCCCATAGCCTAGCAGTGCAGCCCAGCAGGTGAGGAAAAACAGTCACAATTTGTTAGAATGAAACTTGGTGAGCATCAGAGCACATCATCAGCACAGCGAAATTTCTGTAATGATGTACATGACACCATCACTTGTTTGTCACTGTACTGCACTTGCAGAAGGGCTGCAGATCCTTACTGAATTGCAAATGGTTTTCACTTCCTTCCTGTTTTCTGTTGGCACTCTGTGCTTACAAGGGTGCACAGAGGTCAGGTTTGCTTTGTGCTTTCACTTTATGAAATAGCTGTTGGAGATGTCAAAGTGGTGGACTAGAGTGATGGACTTGAGGAGCTGATGTGATTATTGCTACTGAGTTGAGTGTACCTGAAATATCTCAGCTTGAGACATCTCCAGTTCCAACCAGGGGGATTCAGATGGACACAACTTTCAAGGTTTGTGGGCAATTGTCTGGTTGTGGTTGAATTTAGTTTTTCCTCTTTTTGAATTTATGTATTTGGATTTGCTTCAGCTAGGAGGAAATTAAAAATTTTGCCAGAGAGGACAGAGCACTGGACTGATCTGAGATCTGCAAAAACTAATCCAACCTCATCCAACCATAGAAAATGTGTCTTCAGGAATAGTGTTCTACCTAAAGGTAGAACTGTACTGTTAAATGTAAAAGAGATTCCAAAATTAGAATAATTTTATTCGTTTTGTTGAGGAACATTAGAGAAGGATTGGTAATATGCATGGACTAGATGAAATTTAGTAAACAGGTTGACAACTAAAAATATTTTGACCAGTATATGAGATAAAAATCTCCTTTGAAGAAAAGGGCTGCTATCAAAGGTTCATGACTGAAAAACTAATTGGAACACAGCCATTGTAGCTACATGATATGTGTATAATCAGATCAGACTCCCATTTGATTTATCAGATGCAGAGGGGCTCTCGTTTCAGGGGTGTATGGAAGCACACTTTGAAGTGCGTATTTTATATCTGGATGAAGCTCTCATGTACAGGTGCAGCATTTGTAAAACATCCAAGAAAATACAAAGGGCCCTTTTAAGAGAGACTCCCCCCACTGGGAAAAATTCTTCTCTTTGGGATCACAAGACTATCCAGCTAATATTAATATTTAGGCTATTCTTGCTGCTCCAAAGAAACCAAACAGCACATGGAAATCTTGGAAGGTCATGGGTTTAATCTTGTCAAAGGTACTTTCAGGTTTGGTGGTTTTTTTTAGTGAAAAGGCCATATGCTGTATTGATCCACTGAAATATGACACTGGAAAATATTTTTCAGAAAAAGTAGATAACAAAGGGTAAAGGAGAAGAGTTCAGCTGCATCTCCATCCTGGCTTTGAAAGACACATATAACCACAGTGTTTCATGTCATTAAAGGTCCACAGGTCTCTCCTACCACTGCCAACACAGAGAAGACTCCCAGGTATCATCAATATATGCATTTTAGACCTCAGGGTACCAAAAGGCCTACCCTAAACATGAATAATTTAGGGAAGGGGGTGTTTTTTGGGAAGGTTTTCAAAAGATGAAAGTGCTTTTGAAGAAAGAGCAACTTTGCTTGCAAATCACATAACAGCTGCAGAGCAAAGGATGAAGAGAAAGTCTAAAGTGAACTCTGCTGGCCACTCTGACAGCATTCCCTGGGAGCTGAATGCAGAGAGTTTAGCTGGCACATCTTGGTGGCTCCCAGTGCCAAGGGATGTACACAAAAATTATGCTAAGGGACCCACTCTGCTCAATTTATTACAGGAAAGATAATCATGTTTGCTCATTTTACTCATTTGTCAGTCTTGAATGTGTGCCCATTAACCATACAAACTGCAGAGGGGAAAAAAACAGTTGGTGAAATAATTCTACAAAGCAGCAAGGGAATTCACTAAAAATCTGTAATTCTAAGTGAGAAGGACTGTCAGAAAGTTCATAAGGCTTCCCGTGTGATCCTGTACCTGCCAAAGGAAAGGATCTAGACAAGGTCTTATTTGTGAAACTGAAAAATCCACATAGTCCTTGAAAGGAGATGAACTCTTCAAAATAAAAAGAGTGCAAAGGGAATAATTCACCACAGTTTGTTTCTTCTTGCCCTTTGTTAGAATATTATTCCCTAAACCAGCCCAGCAAGAAACAGAGACATGAAAAATAAGTGCAAGCAGGTATTGCCACAAGAGCAACAAACCTTACTCCATCAATTCTTGAAGTAAGAAGCTTAACTCTACTATATGATGCTAAAACAATTTCATCTCTGAGACACCAAATCTCAGGCCCAAAGATAGAAACATTTAATCTGCATCTGAGAAATGACAATGATTCTACAAACGTGGAGGCTCATGGAATTACAATAGCTTTCTTCAAAGATGCTGAAAGGTATAGATGCCAAAACAAGATCAGGGAAGCTGAAACTGATAGTGCACAAGATTATATGAATCAACCAAACAGCCCAGTGATGCAAGGGTCAAACAGATGGGAGGAAAAAAAGAAAAAAAGACTGCAGGCCAAGGGTATTGAACTGTATGTGAACACATTTACATCCAGCGTGGCACTATCTGTGTGTCACACAGGAAAGCAGGACCTGTGCTAACACCGAGGAATGCTGCAATGTTGCCTCATGACAAGACATTCACTCATGACATGGGCACTTCTCTAAATTAAGAGCTTTCTAGTGACAGAGAGTCTTTCAGATTTGCCTTTTTTTAGTGCTTTTTAAATAGCTTGCTCTCCATGACCTGGAGTCACATGCTTCTGCCTTTGATCATTCAGACGGTATTTCACAAATTCTTTGGGAAAATACTCCGACCAGCCTAAATAAATAACAGAGCTATGCCTGTCACAAACTCCTTTGTCTACCTGGAACCAGCTGAAGACAGGGGGACATGTTTCCACAGTCAGCACCAGAGCTAAGACTAAGGAGGAAAAGGTGCTCACCTGTAAGTTTGAGCTCTTGGGCTATTTCTAACAAGAAAAACTACCACTATAAAAGGTCGGTGGAATGACACAGGTAAAGACATTTACCAAAAGAGGGTGCGGAATTGAAAAGGAAGGCTGGGATTTTATCTGGCCAGCTCCTGTTGTATCAAGAAATGCAGCTCTGCAGACTGGTTTGACCATACAGACAGGGACAAGCAGAGCCAGAGCTGAATTCAAGAGGGTGGCAGAGGTCATTGGGTGGGCTCAGTCACCACTTGGGAAGAGCAGTGGGGTCTTTCCTTGGGTGTGAAAGGAGCTCACAGCAGTAGGATTTGAATGAGCTGCACTGGTGTGCTTTTAGTCCTTGGGCTTTACTAATTTCCATATTTACATGTCACTGGCCTGAGAACATCAGTGTATCTGTAGAAAGACAGTTCCCTGTTTCCAGCTGTCCCAACTGAATACACATAGCAAGGACAGAAGGAGGCACAGTAATCTTAGAGGGATGGAGTGATTTTGGGGTCCTTGCAGGTCCTTTGTTTTTTCTGGCATGCACTAGAGCACTTGAAGGCAGCTCTGAGATGTTTCCCAGGGTCTGCAATGGGCCCTGCCTGCAGTGCACTTCAGCATGGCATTTCCATTTCTTACATTTCCAGGGTCCCTGTGCAGTGAGTCATGAGCTGAAAAGAATACCCAAAAGAGGTTGTTCTTGTCCCTCCTGCCCTCTTTCTACAGCCTCTGAGAGTGGCCAGGACACCATATAGTAGGATAAGTGCAAGCAGGAATAAAGTCCTGCTCCAGATGTGATTGGGAAGTCTGTTAAATAAACTGGCTGGTAAAATTGGCCAGGAAGTCTCATGCATTAAATCTTACAGAACGGATCATCCTTGGAAGGAAACCACACAACTTCAGTTATGGTGCGTAAGATCACCACAGACCTCAACAAACACTCCACAGGTCACCAGGAATTCACTGGTATGAATAAAAGCTGCTCCAGTGAATCCTGCAATCCACTGCACAGCAGACTGCCACAGGACTGAACCCCAAAGTGCTCCATGGGGGCCCATGGTGTACCACTGAGGCCCGGCAGCCTCCTCCACCAGGCACCTCTGTGTGGATGGCCTAACTCATTCTTTCAGGTGTACCTGATGGACTGAAAAAAAGATTTAGGAGCCCAGAATGATGACTCAAAACTGCACAGATGTTAAAGGGCACAAGCAAACAGCACAAGCAGCCCTTCTCCTTGCTGTCCAAATCTAAGAAAGGATGCAACAGAGCAGAGAGTTTTAATGCATGATCAGAAGCTGCTGTAAAAGTCCTTGTGGAAACATGAGATCTATTATATTTATCATAAATTTGCTAAGTAAGGTTAATACCCTGGACTTGACCCTGCCTTACATGCCCTTAATAACATTATTATGCTTTGTCCTGTTAAGATTTTACAGCAGAAGAGATAACACATGGTCAATAATCCATCATAAACAGGTACTTTTCTTCTTGTCCCCTTGCCCATAGCCTCCAACCCATTGCAGCAGAGAAAATACTGCCTCAGCCAGAGAATTTGGTTCCAAAGTCAGCCTGTAACCACCATATATCTGCAGAAAAAAAGACTGATCAGGCATTTTGGTCTTTATCCTGGCAGTCGAATAGCCTGCATGAATATCAACATTATCATAAATCATTCAATTTCTGAAAGTCATCCTAACATCAGAAGGAGCTGAATAGCAACCATTTCTCAGTCCTGATGCACATCCACTCACAGCAGCTGAGCTGTGGGAGTATATAGACCTATTTTTCAGCTAGCATAATAATCAAGCCATTCCTCATTTAAGAGTGAATTCATTTGCCTTGGTATTACTCCTAAATAAGAATACCAGAAACTGATATGCAATCTCCAACTCAAATGAAGATTAAACTGAGGCTACCAAACTCCTTTATTCCTTAAAACACATATTAAAGCCCCAGCAAGATTCTTATCTTGATGTGAATCTAAACATACTGAATAAAATTTAAAAGCCAGCATTTCAGACTGGTTTTTCTCAGCAGCCCCAGTGTAGCCATAAAAAATCAGAATCTGTCCTTAATATCTTGGTACACTGGTACTGTGCAGAACTAGCTCCAGACTATTTATAGCTCACACTATATATACACACTGCAGCTTCCAAAGGAATATTTTATCTTTTGGGAGGACAATGCTTTCAGTAATGTAAGAAGCCAAAGTTTTGCTTTTAAAAAAAACCAAACAAACAAAACCTCTGCTCAAACCCTTAACCTGGAAGAGTGGCCCTGCACTGCCAATCAGATAATGGGCTTAATTCTTACATCACACTTTATTTGTAGCTCACTGTGTAGTTAATGTTTGCAGCTTATCTAACAGGAGAAATGTGAAACCAGAGTTTTAAAACAATAGAAACAAGGCTGTCACCAGCAGGCTGCCAATGAATCATGTCCCTGCAGTCAAGTTCTCCCAGAAGGTCATTTGTAACAGAAATACATCCCTGCCTGAGCTGGCAAAATGCTGAAAAGTGTTGCTCAGTTTTATCCTAATAAAACATTGAGCAGATCAATTACTAGAACAACCTCACCTGGTAGGATTTTTAAGTTCTGTTGTCTGCGAGAATTAATAGTAAAGGTTACTGAGTGAGCAGGCCTGCTTGCTTATGTGTCTGAGATTCTAGAGGTGGTTTTACCTTCAATCTAAATTCAAGGTATCAAAAAACCTTTTACAAACCTTAAGAAGAATGATTTACTGCTCTCTTTCATATTTTCAAAATCAGAAAAAAAAATATTAAACACTAAGTAACTTTTTTCCATACCATTCAGAACAGAAGCCCTGAAATCATGGAAAGCCAGCGAGGTCTGCAAGAATGATTTGCCAAGAGACAGAAAGCAGCACTGATACTATCTTTCTTCTGTTCAAAGAGAGATGCAGAAAAAGGACGAGGATGAGGAAGTACCAGGGAAAAAAAAAAGTACCTGAGTCATAAANAAAAAAAAAAAAAGTACCTGAGTCATAAAAGCTGGGTTTTGCTCATATGGAATTATTTTAAAATAACTGCAGCTTAAAAAAGAAAAAAAACATCTTTTCTGCTGTGCTTGCAAAAGAGCTCCAGATTTTCTGCAAGAGGGAAAGCAGATGACGGGGAGAGCTGTTCTTTTAAGAAAAATGTCATTGGCACAAACAGCTGGCACTTGGTGACATGTTATTTATATGGGCAGTTGCTCGTGTTTTTTAACAGATAAGAAAGCATTATCTCATTTGCGATTCAGGTGAGGAACACAAGCAGCTCTGCAGCGCCGCTGGGCCACGGTTCTTATCATATCAGAAACATCTGTCATTTTGCAAATGAGTTCAATATAAAAATGCATCAAATATGTGGTTTCAGGATGAGACAGCGTTCTGCAAGGAAACCAGAAAAGCAGCCTCCCCCTGCAAATGCTGGGGTGGTCTCTCCCATATTCACCAGTTGGGATGAGAACAAGGACTGGGAGGGGGAAGGGGGAGAAAAAGAGAGAGACCTTGGAAGTGTCATGATTATAAATTATCCTTTCTCTAGGAGACAACTGTGCCTGAGAGCTGGCTCGCTTGTGAGGGTCTGGCGGTTCATGCTGCAAAATGATTATCACATCATAAACAGACCTGGCTGAATCCTGGCCTTTGTGGTCCAGAGGACTTTACTCAAGAAAACACCGATGGGCTGGGGTAGGAAGGATGTGTGGAGGGGTGGTCAGTATGGGGATTAGCACCAGAAATGTACTTGCAGGGGCTCTGCTCACAAAGATGGAAATGAATCCATTTTAAGGGGAGCTGAGGATGAGCTGGTAGAAGCTTCCACTTCCAGGAAAGGCAAGGTGTGCCTCTAGTCCAAGCTGAGGGGAAGAACAGGGCAAACTCATACACCTACGTCCACCCCTGCACTAATGCTGCACACAGCACAAAGTTAGAACAATTGATAATATGGACCATGTTTTCCTCTCCAGAGAACTGGGCCGGGTCTAGTACCCCTGTGAGTACAAGGATATTTTTGTTCTCCTCTTTAGCAGGAGCAAAGACAACTCAAGGTGACTTCAAAATCCCTCATGCCTAGAAATGCTTCTGTAGCTCTGGAAGCAGGCAGCTAGATTGAGATCCCCATCTGTGTCACACTGAGCAACTGCTTCCTGCTTTGCCTTTGGGCTTTTATTAAAAAACACAGGAGAAAAATGACTGTGTCTTTAGCCCTTGCTGAGAAATCCCTTGCACTTCAGCTGATGCACAGGGGAAAGCTATGGACAGACTCTGAACTGGATTATTGTTCCTTTAGCCTGTGCACATGCTGCCTTTTCCATCCCACCAAAGACCCCCTTGGTGACCCTTTATGGCTGCTGTACATCCAATTGTGGATGAAATGTGAAACATCCTCTTTTTTCCCCCAAGGAGTACTTAAACCAGGCATGCAGCTTAAGAAAAATAGATGAAAATACCTATTTTAACTTCACTTCTAATCAGAAAACATGTATTCTTAAATATGCATACATTAGCAGAAACAGCAGCTAAGGGCTCCCACTCTAAAACAAATAGAAACATGCACTTTGAGCCCTCATATGAAATTGCAGTAAAAACCCAACCCAATAATTATTTTCCTTGATTTTCAGCCAGACGAGGCACAAGACAAATAAGTCATCAAGGACAAATAAAAGGAGGTTCATTCATCGCATTCAGGGCTGGAATCTTTAATGGTCACCAAATGAACTAAGATAACTAAGTAACCATTGTAAATATTAATCTTTAAAGGAAAACAATACTCCCAACAACAGGAAGCCTGATAAGACATTGGATGTGGCCATCAGTGTTATGGAGTCTCTCTAATTTCCTTAGTTTTTTCTTATGCCTGTAGAGGGATCAGGAAGCGGACCATATGGTATCTCTCAAAGGAAGTAAATTAACATTATTAATAGCTAATGTGGGAGAGGTGAAACCGTGATTGTTCGTTCTGGTTGTTATTGTGCTTTTGTTGGGGGGAAGCCTGCCTGCTAGTAAGCTTAAGCACTCAAGCCAAATTCAAAATCTTGTATTTATAAACAGAGATCTGATAACAGTTGCCTAAGCATCCATGATGCTTTGCCAGCGCACGCACATCGAGCTGATCCAAAGGGTCTGTGTCCTGGGGTTTGACCCAGGGCTCAGCTCACACAGAGGAGAGCTCAGGCTGTGGTCCCTGTTCCCAAGGAACCCCTCATGAGGACCCTCACCTTCTCCTTTGTGTTGGTTTAGTTTGAAGCAGGAGGACAAGGAGGGGTAGATCTGCACTTCTGAGGGACACAACCTGTCCTCTGGCACCCGCTGAGGCAGTGGATCAAGGGGCCACGGTGGAGGTGTGTTCTCACAGGCACTGGTCACCCTGTGGGATCTCCACTTTTGAGCCCACAGTGTTGGCACAGCTGGTTCCCAACGGTTGTTCAGCAGGATGGTATGGAAGTGGCAGAATTATTCTGTGGGAAGCAGTGATAACGAAGTGCTGTATTAGGATTGATTGAATTGGTGACTTGGATGAATACGTCAGAGTCCTGGGATCCTGTCCACTTTCCCTACACTATGAGAAGAATTCACCTTTCTTTAGCCTCTGCTTTTACCTTGCAAATACTTAGAGGGAGGTATTTATTCACTGTAAATAATATTGCCTCTTAAGTTAAATGCTGTGGCTACTTGAAAAGATGAGACCCTGATCTGAAACTCATTTGTTTGTCCCAGAGCACCTGAAAGCATAAAATGCATTTCTCATCTTTTTCAAGAGCTCCTCTACTTTCTATTTTCTTCCCAATAATGAAATCCTGAGGCAATTTCTAGCTGGCCTTGCAGAGTGGACTTCACGACACCTTCCATGTTGAGACAATTTGCAAAATAAATTTGACAAGTAAAACTGAGAGGAGTTGATTACAATTACTGTTACCAATTGAGCTAGGTAGATTTTAGCAAACTTCGGGGAAATTGTTCAATAAATTCCTCTAGAAAGAAAACAGTGGGATTTGGTATAATTAACTCACTGGACCTTAATAAAACTTGAGCAGCCAAGTAAGATTACCTCATGCTTCAGGGCACATGGTGATTACTTCATAGAGATAAAGGAATTCCCTCTGCCCTTGCCAGCTGGATTTTGGTTTCTGGGCCTGAACAGTGCAACTTGAATGTTTTAAGACTATACAGACTTCAGTTGAACTTAGGTGGAACTACTCTGTAAGGAAATCCCTTCCCTACCAGACAACTCGACTTGCAGAAGGAAGTCGGTAAATTCTGAATAAGTTTGTGTCTTACATCTGGTCTAAAATACCTCTTCCTGGGTGATGACGGGATATTTTATTTCTTAAGAAACTCATCACATTGACCAATAAGTTCATGAAAGGCTGAGGAGATGTGCATTGTTTCCTGGCTCTATGGAGTCATATGACATGGATAAATTGTTCTCTGGGCTGAAGCCTGGGTGGTTTATAATGTTGTGAAGTTTTCCACACTGCAAATTTTAGGGCCCTTTCGTATTTCAAGTTACGTAAACTTATAATAAAACTTTTGTCCCTTGGCTCTGAAGAATGGGACTTTCTGCTCCATCAGGACAGGGTTGATTTCCAGACACAAAAGGGAGAATGCTTTCATGATTGTTTAGGAGAGGACATTTGCATAATATCCACACAAGTATGAGAGGTATAAGTATGAGGTTTTGTAAGGATAGTTGTACAATAAGGAAAAAACACTACCTCAAAAGAAATTAAATGTGTCAAGCCAAACTCTCTAGTGATTGAAATACCTTTAAAATATCAAATTTGCCTGTTTTCATAATCTTAATTATCGATATCAATATGATGATATCACCCTGATGATTACAACTCATTAGACTGTGGTCACACATTTGCTTCTCGTTGCCTGTCCCCCACCTTCCGTCCATGCTGGGCACCAAGTGTGGTTGGCTGGTGGTGGAAGATGAAAACGATTCTATTGTAAACCCACCACAACCTCAGAAAGCAAAGGAAGTTACAGTGCTCTTCCAGGGAATTATAACACCAAGTCCAAAGCTTTACAGATCTCAAGAGGCCTGTCTTACCCTGATATCAGTGGGGTCTTGGAGTTCACGTGGCTGTGGCAGCTGGAGAGCATGAGCAACACTGGGCCATGCAAAGGCCACAGGCACGCAGGTAACCCCTGCACAAAGCTATTGCTCACTTGCAACCCATTCTCTGTCCTTATCATGTAATTAATCACACTTTGTGAGAGCTTCAGGAAGGAGGGTGTTGTCTGAGGGGAGTGCAATTACTCAGTTGCAACTTGGACTCTCCACCCAGGCAAGGGATAATTGGAGAAATCCAGCACTGCCTCCCTCCCCACCCCTGCCTGGACCTTGGGCGAAGGCACAGAATCCATCCCTCTTCCCCGCTGGCACACAAGAGCAAAGGGCAGACTTGGCTCCTGCCCTGTTCTTGACCGGAGCAGCAGCACCTGGAACAAGACCTCAGGTGACAGCAACAGGTTATTTGTGGTAAAGCTCACTTGCTTACTAATCTCTGGAAAGAAGGGGGAAGCAGAGGAAGGATTTTAACCCCGTGGTGCCTCTCAGTCAGCTGGCACAGGCACACAGTGCCTCCTGGGGCCACCCCGGGGAAGTGTGCCTCCAGGGCACTCCGCTCCTGAAGCCAGGGCATGTCTCTGACTGCCACAGGACGATTTATAGGACAAATATTGAGGATAATTAAGGATAATCTCTGCTTTAGGTGTCTTACAAAGAAGGTCAGGTACTCTCTTTCCTTGTCAGATGTGATGAAGTCAGGCAGCTCCCACGAAGAGGAGGTATTTTTTTCTCAGAACAAGTAATAATAAAACCCCCTATCTAGATACTAAAGGTTTTCTAGATTTAATCTCAAAATTTAGACAAGATCATTACAGTGAATTCTGTCTCTAAAGAGCCATAACAATGAATTGCATTACCAACATCAGTCTCCTTCTGGTACACGCTTTTCTTACTGTTCTCGTGCTAGCAAATACAGAGAGGTGCTATAATGCTAATATCCTGAGCTCAGACACTAACATCGTTTCAAGCAACTTGGCAGGTCAGGGTAGATTAAATAGTCACATGAAAGCAAAGGAGGAATCTGCCCCAGCAACTTCTGCTATTTTTTCTGTGTTTAATCTGATGATTTCATAATATTTGGTCATAAGATGTTGTTTTGGATATTCAGTCATTATCATGACAGATTTCTTCCTGAATTGCCTTTGGGTAACAGACAGTTGCATTGCTGGTGAAGTGGCAAAGTTGGGACTAACCAATTCCTGCTCTTGAAAGATCCCACTATTCCGCAACTGACAGGATTTGAGAGGGCATGTGTTGCATCATCTCTTCTGCTTACAGATATGACAATTGAAACCAGAGGAGGGCTGAGGAAAAGGCGTGTTCCAACCTCTTTTTCACAATCCTTGGGTACATAAAAGCCCAGTTTCCAAGAAATCAGAGCAACAGCAGTTCCCCACCCCTGTGAAGGAAGAATATTCCTTGGAAATATCTGTCTTATGCCACAATGGGCAGGATGCTGAAGGTGAAGGACCAGCAGTCAGAGGAGGCCAATGGGCCTGTGGTCAAGCCAAGACTGTGCTCATGCAAGAGAAAAGTTCAGTGATTTCTTTGGAAAGGCTGATTCAAAACATTGGAAAAACATGTGGCAACACAGCCACTGAGAGATCACTGTTACAGCTGAGCTATTTGTAGCACTCCTGACCCAGCAATCCCCTTTGTTGTGCCTTGGTGTGTCCAGCTCTTCGTTTACATCCAGGCACCTTGGTGCAGCACTTGAGCAGCATCAGCAATATTTTTAAAGTATATATAACTATAACTATAACTATATTTTAATTAAGCTGATGTGATTGAGAGCAGAATTTAATGCTCAAGGCTGCATATGGCAATTGAGCTTTTACAAATTACCATACCCACATAATTATGAAAATAAGAATTGAAAGAGGCCTTGCTGTCCAGGTAACTCTGCAGTTCCGTATACTTCATGTTAAACAAATAGATGTTATTTTACGTCTGTTCTGCTCAATGCTTTCATGATCTTTTGAAAGTTCAAAGATAAACAAGAGTCCCCTGAAATGACCTGTCTACAGTAGATAAAAGAATAGGCAAGGGGAAAACCCTTGCAGTGTTAGGCCAGTCAAATTGTCCATGGCTGCAAGAAACCTCTCCCTAAAGGAAGCTCACCCCCATTACCCTCTTCACATGTCACTTCACATGTGAATGGACTCACCTTAGTTCCCTTATTGCATGTTTTCATGAAGTCTCAGAAAGCTTTGTAAATCCATGTACCAATGCAAGCACCAAGGCCTGGCTACTGCCAGGGGAGCAGATCCAACAGATGGCTGCTCCAGCCTGGTTCCTGCCACCTTCCCTGCCGGCCTTGCCTGGCTTCTGTCTGCTAGACACAACGGGCAGAAATGGCAGCCAGCTCCAAACTCCTACACCTGGGAAAAGAGAGGAGGGAAGGAGCCTGGATCTCTGCCTCAGTCACCTCCAGTGCGGTCAGGCTGAGGGCTGGAATGGGCCTAGAGCCCACACGGGCAACACAGACCAAAGAGCTGAGGGATGGGCTCACCATTTCACTGGATACGACAGCAAGGCCACATCACAGAAAATGGAGAAAGCAGTGTCACTGTTTTTGATGACACAAACTGTTTCTGCTTTCTGTGGTTACTCTTTATATATATGTGTATATATACACACAAACTCTCACACAAGTCAGGCAAGCCAGGCAGGATTCCTCAGCTCTAGCTCAGTTTGCCTTGTCACCCACAGCCAAGTTCTGTGAAAAGGCAGATGGTGAATTCACAAGGATGCTCCCAGCAATGAACATCATCTCATAAATAAAGCCCAAGGAACAAAGCTGACTTGCTGCATGCTAGTCTTCGGGTTTGGGGTCTTTGTTTTGGAAGAGCTCCCTGCAACTGCACATGATCCATAATTCTAGCTAAGAGTTCCAATCAGAGCCTCATCAGCATCTCATCTAAAGCCTCATCTCTTCACAATTCATCTCATATTTTGCTGGCCCCCAACAGAGTGCAATGACAGGACAGGGGGCTAGCCTTACTTTAAATTTTGGGACGCTGTTCTGAAGCTTGCCAAATTTACACTCCAGATTTTTAATTCAACTTGATGAGCTCTGAGTCTTCATACCAAGTGTGCCTCATGGAATAGATGCTTGTGTTCAAGACAGGCTGCTGTGCCAGAGCCACCTCCATTCTGTATCTCCCATGTACCGACGACATGACCCCAACTTAAACCCGCAAGCAAAAAGGAAGAGAAAGACAAGCTCCATCATCCTGTCCCTCTCTCAGGAACCCAATTCAGCTCCGGTTACGAGGAATTTTGTACTCAGGCAATAAAAGGCACTTGTAGTTAATACTATTGTTTGGGCAGTAATAGGCATATATTCCCCCAGTATATATGCAGAACTTGCAACTCCTAGACCTTAGAAGAGATACTTATAAAAATATAGATATCATCATATTACTTTAGAGATTGGAAAATGTAGACTTGAGAAAAGTATCAGAAAAAATCATCCAGAATCCCACAAAACTAGAGCCAGAGTCACACCTACAGCTCTCCATTTCCTAATGTCCAACTGGCTGCATATTTTTTAGTCTGGTTCTGCTGAAAACTTATGTTGTGACAAGAATCTAGAATCTAAACATTTTTTTATCACTTTTGACTTACAAACTATGAGATCACATTGTCAGATGCAAAACTGACAATGTAATGCATGCAAATTTTAAATTTTCCCAAAGCAGAATGGATGGGGTGGGATTACTGTAAGAAAGTACTTCTTATTCAAGGTAAAGACACATTCAACTTGACAATGGATTTTAAAGTTTGACTGTTGATCCTCACCCTATACCCAGGATGAGCACTTATTTTTGTTGTACTTCTTCCTTACAGGGCTCTGGAGATTGCTAATAACTGAATTCCAGTCACAAAGCACACTTGTACAGATAAGTCCACTAGCTAAGCTGCTGACTGCAATTTCTGAAGTCCTTAGAAAACACCAACCTATAATTAACTTAAAATACCCGCCAAGAGTAGTTCAATCTGTAATACACTCATGTAGTTACATTAAAGATACCTTCCCAGAGTGACAGGGGCAGTGCAGGATGTAGAATTGCCTAGGAATGGGTTGGGTGCAATACATCTGTAGGGCAGAATTGTGTTTTTACCACAGGTGTTTTAACTACAGATACCTTAAGCAGAAAGCTGCATCAGGCTTGGTTCTCTTTGAAGACTCTGTCAGCACCATCAAGTTTGAAATTTTGGGTTGGAGCTGTGCTTATTCATCCATAATGACAAAGTCAGACTGATCTCTGTTATTCTATCCTGAGCCCAGCTTAACTTCATTAACTATCAGAACAAGGTCATGCTCTGTTAAGTTTGTACTTTCACATCCCATAGTAACTTTGAATCATCCTCACTGTCAATTTCACTGACATTTATGGTCTTCTACTATCATCCCTTTGTTTATGTTCAAAGTTCATTCACTGCCTTCTTCCATTAGGGCTCTGTAACACATTCTCTGCCCTAATACCTCTTGTTACCTTTTTCTGACTTGACCCATCAAAAGTTTCTATCTGTCACCAAAGAGGTAGTTTCCATGGAAACTCTGAAGAACAGGCTAAGTTAATGAGGCATGAAATGAAGACTGTGTCCTCAAGCTCACCCATTTTGAAAATCTAGGTCAGCAATGTTTGCTTAAAACATTCCACTCTTCTAAAACCATGTTCACTTGACTGTTAAGGATGTAATAAAAAGAGAAGCTCTAGTATATCCCAAACTTAGCGTGTTTAATATAATACTGGATGTTCATGTGAATAAACTATTTTTACGATTTCTCCCAGCCTGTTTTCCCTTTCAGTTTCCTTGGATAACCCATAGGCATTTAATGTTGTCATCCAGTTACTTATCTTCACCAAACATTTACTCTGGCCATCATAATCTGACTCTCAGGTAGTGTTCGAGAAACCTGCGATGATGTCACTGAGGGCAGGAGGTATTGGCTCTATCATCCCTTTTAATCTCATTTAGAGGATCTACAGGAATGAAAGAACAGCCTACATGAAAGCCCAATTCAGTCTTAGCCTCCACAACACACAGGCAGAAGCCCAGTAATGAAACCAATGCTGAAATTCGGAATTTGAATTCCCTTACAGTTGATGTTTTCTGATCTCAGCCACCGACTCCAAGTACCAAATGCCAATCTGTTGAAATGTGATGGACTATGCTCCAGTAAACCATTTATTACATTCAAGGGGTTTCCTTAGTGAAAATCGCAGTTTCTTTCAGGAGAAGAAACAGCCATACCAAGCGTTAGTGCTAAAATATGCTGTCAAGTACGTGAGGTTATGGAAGGCTGCCTCAAAAAAAGGTGCTGTGGAGGCAAACAATGCTGATTATTTGCTTGTCATTTCCTCTACTAATTGAAAGCAGATGTAATCTGCTGCAGTCGAATCTCTTTTGAGATGCAACTATATAGCCAATGATACCCAAGTTCTTGGGCATGTCTCAATCTGATCACCATGATTTCTCTCTAATTTATACTGACTGAGAGCCTTCAGTGCTTTGGGTAGCCGAGTGATGACCTGCTCCCATTGAAAGGTAAGATCCTGTGGAACCCAGAGCTTTTTTTCCTGTTTTTTCTGTTCACAGTGGATGGTGATGGGATTTCAGCTGTTGATGACAAGCAAGAAACAAAGGTTAAAAAAATACCTATAACCTCATGACTTCCTGAGAAAATAAGGTGCACATGATGACAGCTTACAAAAAAAAATCTGCTGTCCTAGTAAAAACCTAATGTAATCCACCCTACATTCCTTGTGTTATCAAATATCAAATCTGAAGTAAATCAGGCCCTTTTCTGGCCAATTCCCTTTTCTCTGCCTAAACCCCTATGTAATGTGTTGATTTAGAAATGATGTACAGCCAGGACAGTTTGAACAACATCTGAAGCAGAACAGCAGTCCCCAAAAACACTTCAGTGTAATCCAATTACACTAATTAAAATAATTATTTCCACTTAGTTTGCTACTGAACTGCTTGCTTGGCACAACTGGAGTCAGTGCATACAAAGGTCAGGTGCAGCCTCTCCAAACTCTAGGGACGACATAAAAAAGTAGTGTAGCAGGATTCAAGTCTCTAGATGCTGCTTGTGGTTTGGTTTTGCTCAAGTGTGTCAGTTAACAAGAGGCAGGTGGAGAACCTCCAATTTGTTTCTTCTTGTCTACTCACATCATGCTTCCACCCTTCAGCTCTTATTCCACTCCTCTGTTGTGCTGCAAACTGAACTCCCAACCTGGAAAGCTTTCTCCAATGGTAAGTTTTGAAATAAGATGTGCTAAAAACTTGAAATGCTTCTGCAAATGGGTACATTGTGGCACTGCTTCTAGAATAAGAATCATAAGGTAGACAGATTGCCCTCCAAATTTGCAAATTGAAGTGTCTGCTACTTATGCCTACATCTTTTGCAGAATTTCTGGAGGAAAAATCAATACATTTTAGAAAGAAACAAATAGAGACATAACTGTCAAACTTATTTTCTATTTTTTTCAGTGAGCCTAAAGGAAAATTTCCTTCAACTCACTCTGTGTTGTCAGTAGAGTTTTGTCTCCAGCACTTTACAATTTTCCAGCATGCCTGTCTGCTGCCAAATCCTTCCCTTGACACAACCACAGAATAAAAAATCCTTTGCTTCCCTCATTTGAGCATCCAACAAGCCACAGTGGCTTTCTTAACTACTGCCTTCTATGAAGAAGCACAGAAAGTAGTCCTCAGTCATGCCCACTCAACAACCGTACCAAACAGCCTGATTTCATTTTTCCTCGTATCAGCACAGGAGACCTCTGATATTATCTTGAATAATGCATCTAACTGGCTACCTCAGCAAGCCCCTGAGTCTTTCAAAGTGCCACCATTCCTCTCCCACACACAAGACAGCAAGCCATCCTTCCCCTCTGCTCACCCAGCACCAGGGGATTGCTGCCTCACCATTTGCATTTGGCCAGAACAGGTGCAAAAATTCCAGAGAGATCTGTAGCTCCCAAACCAACAGTAACTTTGGTATAGCAGATACTGCTCTAAAGGAACCTGGTGGCTACAAAAACTGGGACATTGGTGTTTGACCTCATGTTGTCACTCACTATCTGATCTGCATCAAAAGGACAAGGTTACAATGTGCATGCCATCAGTATTTCCCTGTGCCTTGGACTTCAGTATTCTATGGGCATCCGAGCCTTTTTGCTGCAGTTGAGATAACACTGCACCCATCAGGAGGTATGAGGTTATCTGTCAGTGTGTCTGCATTCATAACATATATGCACAAACTTTCAGGTGAAAAACAGATGTGTTTGGATTAGCCTTTGTTTTAATTCTGGGGTGAAGTTAAAGAAGTTGCAAGCAAAACAAATTAATAGAGTCACCAGTCAGCTCTCAGATTATGACAACGATGGGGAGAAAAAAATTAGCCTATTCAGTAGATCAATAGATCTATTGATCTATCTGGGGAGAACATAAATAATGGAACATATGCCAAGCACATGTGGATAGAGGGGACAGAGTAATCCATCTAAATGGCACCTGCTGATTTGTTGAACATATAAAATACGCCCTTGTAATCTATTGATTGTCATAGAATTGGATCAAAGCACTGATCTTGTAGCACTGGCACTGCTCTGGTCAGGGCCTAAAAGACCAAACTATAGGACAAATCCCAGCTAAGAATCTTTTAGGTTCCATTGCTTCTGTCATTCTCACTCAGACCATTTTAATGCATTCATTTATGCTTCTCCAGAACCTCTGAGTTATCTTTAATCAAGATATATGCATTGATGACAAACTGCATTCTGTCATTCAGATGTCCTACTTCTATCCCAGGAATGCAGCTAGATTAGAATTTCCCTTATCCCAGGAAGATTGTGAGATGTTAATCCATTCTCGTGTTACATCTTGGCTGGGCTCCTCACACTATTTGCTGACAGCTTTAACAAGCAGGGCCGTCACTTTATTGCAGCTTAATTCAAATTTATCTGCAAAAGATGCCACCTGAGACTAAACATTCATATATCATTTCACCTGACTTTAGAAGCCATCAACTCTCTCCCCAGGAAAGTGGTGTATTGATATTAACAATTCCTCTGTTCATGCTTATTGCCATTCACTGATCCTCTGCAATGGCAAACATTGCTCCAGGCTCATCCTTTCCCTTTGCTCCTGGTGGACAGATTTAGTGATCTGAGTGAGGGCAGAGAGCATACTAATTAAATTCAGATATTGCATCTAAATCAGGAGGTGCTGCAAATGCCAGGGAAGGCAGGGAAAACACAGTTCAAAAGGAATTCATAGCCCCTGGGACTAAATGGAAAAATCTGTCAGAATGCAAACAGAAATGTTTGGGTAAGGAGAAATAACATGAAAGATACTTTCACAACAGAATCACTGCAAAATTTTGATGTTAAATGGATTGTAGAAAGTAAATCAGATCAAAGCTCGAAGTAAAATATAGCATTAATGAAAACAACATATGATTAGGGAAGTTTCCTTCAACAGAGGCAGAACACATTTCTATATTCAATTTACTCCCAGGTCGCTACAGGCCACAACTGCAACTGAAAAAGCCAAAGTGTAAGAGGAAAACCAAAAATGATTTGTAAGGATTGGTAAGGACTGAATGTGAGTGGCACAGCCAAATGGTTGGGGAGGAGTAAAAAGATTGTCAAGAACCTGCTGGGAAAACTACCATGGAAAGGAGGAATTTGCAAAAGCTCAAGGGGCCTAGCTAGGAAAAATAATGAGTCAAACTTTGAAATAAAGGAGGGTCCAGGGTTACTGTCCAGAAAACGGTGAAGCTGAGAGATCTGTTCACCTAAAATACATTTTCCAGGGAAGTAAGTATGATGGCTGATGTAAATCAGGAATGGGTAAAGGGCAATAGACAGAAAACATTTTTATATTTTTTGTGCATAAAATAACTACATTTTCAAGCTGCAAAGGATAAATCCTCAGCTGGACTAGACCACTGCAGCTGCACAAAAGTCTGTCAGTTTAGACCAGCCAAGATCTGGCATACCTATCATAATTCACACGCTGGGTTGCAAACTGTAATTAACCCTGCCTCCACCCAGCAGAGTTCCCTCGCCCTTTATATTTGTTAGTCAATACATACTTTAGGAAAACAGGGCTGAAAGGACCTTTTGGATTCTCTGATCCTGTCTTTTGCTGATACATTGAGCCACAACCACTCCAGCTGACAAACTGTAAAATGACTGTGGTTACTTGTTCCCACTGCACCTTGTAAAAAAAGCCCCCCATATAACTTGTCAGAGAACCTAACTTAACATCTAAAATAACATCTAAAATCCATTTAAAACTGCTTCCTCTTTCTTTGTTAACAATGTTCTTCTCTTACTTTGGTATTCAACTCATCATAGTGAAACGGCGGTAAATGCCCCTTCTAATTACAGCTGATAAATTAAGGTAACGGTGACCTTTGCTAAAGAACTAAAGATGTTACTGTATGGCTTCTTTGGGATCATTTTCATAGGTGATGCTTTGAGATGCCCCATACTCACATGGCCCCAGAAGGGCCAGGATTGCCAGGACCAGTCATGACAATATTTTGTCTACTTTTTTTGGAAAGTCAACAGTATTGAGTGGTTGGAGATACCAGACTGAAACCCTGATCCAGATGAAGTCAGCATCAGTTCTGCTACTGGTGATGATTCTCTTGCATCTGCACATCTCAGATACTTGTGACATCTGCCATTGCTCCTCTGCACCAAAATTCCTTCCCCATCCTAAGTTCATATCAGCAAAGAGCTCTCATCCTTCCCCATCCCCCATTCCAGCCTTCCCACATACTTTCAGAAGGCAAAATTGAATGACCTTTCACCAGGCCAGAGTACCATCCTCCACATTCAGTGGTGCCTAACTTGCCCTAGGTCATCACCAATAGGTTTTTCACAGGGTTAATGATTTTAAGAAGCTCTGAAATGCATTAGCACAACGAGCAATGTAGAGCTGAGGTCATGCCAGGGGGAGATAAAAGCCTCACGAGACTGGCCTGACCACAGTTGTCCCAGAAAAAGGGCATTCACCCCATCCCAGACAAGGGGGGTGTGGCAAGAAAAAAAGAAAAAGAAAAAATCAGGTCCTGGGTTATAAAAGGTGGTAGAAATTTAATTAGAAGGAATGTTGTACTTTACAGGCAAAGAATTGCACAGATCAGTAATAACCTTTATAATGCCAGGGCAGAAGTTGACTGGGGAGCAAATTCACCCTTCGATGCTGCACTCTAGAGTGAATGAGAAAATAACAAAGACTATTTAAATCCATTTGCCCTGGCAGGTACCTTCAATGAGATTATCAAAACAAAGATACTAGAAATCAAACAGATTCATGGGCAGTGATAGTAACAGATCATTTGATACATGTGACAAGCAACCAGTCTTTCAAACGAACCTTTCAGCTCCAAGGCAGAAGTCTCTAATTTAAAACTAAGCAGAGGCTAGGGAGGCCTGGGCTTATAATTTTGCTTAGAAATCCACCCTTTTGAAAGTTCTGTACTTGTTTTCTTTCATAGGGCAACTTTCTGCTCAATTCCTAAGCAGCATCACACACTTTCTTCTGCACAGACTTCCCCTTACCCCTGCCTTCTGAAAGAACAAATCATCATGAAGAATAGAGTCCGGGCTTTGTTGTTCCTGTCCAAGAGCTGCAGACAGGGCAAGGCAAACAGAAGAAGGTTTCTGTGTTACAAGATGTAGATTAGAGAGGAAACCCAGCATCCTTTATCAGGTCATGCAAGTTAAAGAAGAAGGAAGTGGCTCTTGATGCTTCACATGCTGCCTGTCCATGAATACCTTGCAAATATTAACTAATCCTCGTGAAACCCCTGAGAACAGTTAATATAAACCATTTATATGTAGGCAAACAAACAACAAGAGTGTCCAAAACCTGCCTGGGTGCTGTGTCAGCGACTCAGGAACTGGAGTAGGTCAGTCAAACATCTTCTAACTTTCTCTAGTCTGTTGGTTTCAGTGTCATCAGAAGACAAAACCAATATCATGTTAAAGGTCCAAGCATGACTCAACACTCTCAGAGAAGCTGGGGCATAACATTTCATGGAAATCTGTGCTGGGATTATGGGATGAGAGCAGTTTTAAGGGGTTGGGAGAAGAAACTAAGAGAAAGGCTGGCCATTTCAGCTCAACTTTGGAAATTCTGAGTTTCTTCCAGGTGTGACTCAGTAAAATTTGCATATGTGGCATTTACATCCACACAAACATCAAAGAAATTCTTCATTTAGAGACTTCTCAGCACTAAAACTGACAAGCTAAAAGGCATTTTCCCATGAAAGGCATACCCTCCTTGTTTGTCTAATCCAGGAATTTAATGCAGCACTTCAATAACTAAATTTACACCCTTATGTTCTGTCTTCTCAGTTTATTTAATTTTCCTGATTACTAAGGAATGAATTCCATTCCTTATTTGAGGTGGTGAGCACAGAGAAATGGCTTTTCTCTTCCTTTTTGATAGAAAAAGTTTTCATTGGCAACGAGAACCTGGCCAGTTTTATCCAACTTTCCTGCCTGAATTATGGGACAGACAGGAAGGAGCAGGAGAAGATGTTTGGCCTCTAATCCTACAAAATCCAGTGGCTTGGAGTGAAGTGGGGCAGCAGTGACACAGTTTAGTGCAGTAGAACTAAAGGAGTCCTCACCCATCTAGATGAAATAAATTTGGTCTACACTTGAGAGCTGAAAATTCAAATACTTTAAAAGAAGTTACCTTAGCAAGAGAAATGACTGCTCAAAGGAAGTGAGACACATGTAGCAATTCGGCTTGGGGATGAAATCCAGGATTCCCATGGTCTGTTCCCAGCCTTGCCACTGGCCTCCTGTGAGACTAGGAGGCGATCACTCAACAACTTTTCCTTCAGTTTATTCTTCTTTATAGGATGTTATGGCACTTAAATGCAGGACTTCACAGAGGATGTGTTCCTACAATTCATTGTGAGGGCTGCAATGCACCAGCCTGTGCTTTTACATCATGGGCTGAATAGTGCCTGAATTGCTCCATGCCTTGGTTTTCCACTGACATAAAGAGAATATTCACGTGCTTTGAGATCTTGGATGGAAAAGAAATGCAAACACAAAAGTGCTACTCTTCTATTGAGAGGAAGAGACAGTTAAATTCTGCCCTTTTGCTTCCCTACTCTATTGGGATTGGCATGAAAACATAAAGATGACAGGCTGGGCCTCATTCTATTAAGATTTAAATTTAGCAAGGAACTGGAAAATTACTGGGAGCCTTATGTCTAACCTCTGCCTCAGAAGCAAATATGCATAATTCTTGTTTCATAGCTAAATCTGAGTGAATTACCAAATGTTGGACCAATAAAAGAACTGTCCAACACAAACCTTATCTGCCTGAGATGCACATATCTGCTTACAATATCCTTTGTTAGTTAAACAAAACAGAATCATTGTTGCTAAGAAGTTAATATTGTTTAAGATTCACTGGCTTACATGCAGAACACTTTCCTGAGTTCCCCCAAACACATTCCTTTTCAGTTCTCTTCATTTCTTACCCCCTTTTTTCCCTTTTGCACTGACTTGGCTAAGGCTGACGTTTTCTTTAGGTGAACTTGCTCATAAAGTGATACGAACTTTGAGGCAGGCAAACATTTCAGCTGATACAGTGAAGGGTAAATAGCTGTTCAGATCAGAGCAAACAATTCATCTGAAGGCCAAAATATAACTGAAGTAATTCCCCAAGAATTGAACAGGAGCCTACTTGCTCTACTCCTACCAGCTCACTCTTTTCTTGTTTGCAGCCTTTTAAACCTGTATTGCCAGTGTCCAAAATCCTTTCATCCAAAAACTGAGTTATGGCAACATAAATCCAACCACAGTGTTCCAATGCCTCTGTGAATGAATAAACATCCTTCAATGCTTTCTGTGATGTATTTTCTAATTTGATTGTCTTTTCTAGTGCTGGAACAGTACATGCTACAAATATCCACGTGGAAGTGAAAATAAAAAGGAACACTTCATTACCAGAGCAGTATCAGTCAAGATGCCAGATGTAAAACACACACCTGGCAGAAGGACATCACTGTGTGGCAGCTGCTGATGTCCCTCTGATGACAGCAGAGCTACACTTGGTGCATCTGCTAAAATCATCCCATCCTCTCCCTACATTTTTCCATGTCCTGCAGCATTATAAGGGCTACCATTAAAAGCACACTTCTGTCAGGGTAATTTCACCTGCCTTGGTGTCTGCCAGTGGAACTGTGCCCAGCTGAGAGGTTACCATGCCACAGGTCTGGCTGATGCCATGTGCACCAGCTGTCAGGAGCTGCCTGGTTTGTGAGCCCTGGGAGCCCTCCAGGGCCCTTGGCCACAGCTATCTGCAGAAAGCTGTGCAGGGTAAATGAGGGCACAGCAAACTCCCTGCCACTGTAACCAGACATCCTGGAGCATCTCCCCCTGAGGCTGCAGCCTG
The DNA here is from genome assembly GCA_008694505.1 of Cyanoderma ruficeps. Classification (NCBI taxonomy): domain Eukaryota; kingdom Metazoa; phylum Chordata; class Aves; order Passeriformes; family Timaliidae; genus Cyanoderma; species Cyanoderma ruficeps. The sequence continues at coordinate 3,055,867 of VZDJ01000056.1, read as the reverse complement.
CAGTGTGGGCAGGCACAGATATGCTGGGGGGATGTAGGCGAGACATACTTTTAAAACCCAAGAAGATATGTTCTGCTCTCACAGAAAAAAACACTGATAAAAGCCACTTTTCACAGCAGGTGCTTTCCCATCAGAGGTTAACAGCTCAAATACATGGCTTTCACTGGCTACCAATTTTTCTTAACCTAAGGGCTGATGAAAAACATTTTTAAGAGTGTGAAAAATGAAGCCTTTAATTTACACACAAAACAGGCAGAGAATTGGAGGCAGCGGTGGAAGCTGCATGATCTAGAGATCAATATGAGGGTCTGTGTCACACCTTTAGTGGGTTTTATTCCACAGGCTGGCAGTAAGCAACCCCTTAAGCCATGAGCAGTCCTCATAAATAGACCAAAAGCAAACTCCTCTCCAGCAAGCACAAGGGGACTGAATTCAACTAAAACTTGTGGCCCATGCTCAAATCCGCTCTGAATTTCTCCTGACACCAAGTAGGCCTCATTATGAGGATAATGTTCAGATCTCAAGGTGTATCACAGCCAAGCGGGGACAGGTGAAATGAGCTGTCTCTGCACTGAATGCATTTGAGACCACTTGCTAACTCTTCAAGGGAGAGAGGTACAAGATATGCCCCAGCATCACAGAAATGACTGGCAGAACTAAAATATGTGTTGACTGAGTTTGTCTTGCAAAGAAACTTTAAAGTCTGGTTGTTAGGGGCTCCTGAAATAGCATTTCCCAAAGGTTTACAAAAAACTACAATGAAGTAGTCAGTGAAGATGCATCGTTGCCCCATCCTGGGCAGAATTAGAATATTTCATCGCATGTCATTAACCACTAAAGGAAGAAAGCACATGGTGACTCATCATGGGTGAGGTGGTAGGGATCTGTGGCTTCAGAGCATGAGGAATTACTCTGCTTCACAGTTCTGTCCACTGGGAAATCACACATGGTTGTGACATACAACACAAACCATTTGTAACACTCCCACATTACCCTGGAGTTTGGTTTTTTTTAATTTAAGCATATTTCACAGAATCTCAATTTGAATGTGAATTTAAGAGCTAGATGGAAGAACGTGTTCCTCTTCAGATCAAGGAAGATCACTCAATAAAATCAGATTAAATTAAACATTAAGTGATGCCAAGATCAAAGAGTTTCTCATCTAAAAAATGCCTCCCTACTCTACGATGAGATACAATCACAGCAGAACATAATTAAAGAGATTCAAAGCATCCATAAAAGAAAAAGAAAGAAAGGGAAGGGAGGAAGGGAGGAAGGGAGGAAGGGAGGNGGAATGAAGGAAGGAAAAGAATAAAGAACAGTGCCCTAGATCTAAACTGCAGGTCTATTCCCTTCTGCCTTCAAAACATTGTATAATCTGCTTTCTGGATCAATTGGGGTATCCTTTTTACACCGTCGAGCATGAGCACTCTCTGGAACCAGAAACAGAGATAAACCTCCCAGGAGCTAAAGGCTGACAAACCTTCCCCTTGCTGATCCAAAACATAACCCTTTCAGTGGCTTGCACAGCCTTAAGCACAGAAGATTGTACAAATACACATTATATACACATACCTGAACTCTAACATGGCCCACACAATCCATCCCTGCAAGGAGCACAAAGGCAGAGCAGGTGACATGTGACAAACTGGACTCGTCACATCTCTGGTGCTTGGGATAGAGGGAATGGCCAAGTAGGAGCAGACAGGAGGCTTCTAAGCCCTAGTCCAGGGCAGTGTGTACTTCCATAAACCCAGCACAAACCCAGACCAGGAGTCTTCCTACACAAATCCCCCTCTCCCTTACATCACCTGGATGCTCTCTCCCACTCTCCTCTGAGAACCTCCCCCAGGTTCACCTGCCATGGACCCTTCCTTGCACTAGGCCAGCTCCACGACAGCTCCTATAACTTTCCCCTTTCCTCCAGCTCTGTTACATAAGCTACTACCTGCTATTTTAGATTATACATAGCAACATGATGATGAAAACAGAAACAGCAAGTTTGGGTTAATTTCCCACCCTCCTCTCTTTGTTTGGTTTTCTGGAACTACTTCATCCCAAACATTTGCAAATAGTGCTTGGAGTTACATTCCAAGTTTCAGCAGTAAACATTAAACTATCTAATATATATATAGAAGGATGCCTGTTCTTCCAGTGTATCCAGGCAACCTTGCAATACAAAGTTAAAGCACAGCTATTTGTTCAAAAAGTGTTTTTACAGCTATTTCCTCTTCCCTCCCCCCCCTTGACTTTTTCCACTAGGCACTACTTGTGTTTATCATCTGGAGATTCTGTTCCCTATTTCCTTTTTAAAAACTTTATAACAGCTTGTTTTAACAGCAGCAAAGCATAGACATTTAGCTTATAATAAAGCTTGATTTAGTTTGTGACAAATGAAAGAAAAATAGCAAAAGATTCACAAGCATACCTGAATAAAACTCCTTTGTCACATGCTGTGGTAACTCTGGAAAGAAGATAATTTCCAAATACTAAGGAAATCAGAATGCTGTAAGGAAGGAAGAAAACTGCATTTACACAAACACTAAAGCAAGCTGAAAGTGTGGTTTACTGCATCCTACCTAATATTAGTTGAAGGTTTCAGAATAAAACATGTTTCTTCAGAGAGCAAAGGTCAGGCTGAACTAAATTTTTTCTAAAGGAAGAATATCAATTTTTATTAAATTTTTCAATTGGGTGTTCTTTGGAGTAATAAAACAGCATCTCAATAGGAAGTGTTTTTCATTTCAAAATGTCAATTCAAAATGAAAAATGTTACTTTGACATATCGGACACCTTTATTTTGGTAGGCAATGCTGACGTTTTATGTTGTTTCTTATTCGAAAACCTCTTCAAAATATTTTTCTACTATATGGCTCAAAATTTTAACTTTTGCTTCCCAGTCTGATGAGAAATAATTTCTCTGCTTAATAAAGTTTTCTTCAGCTAAAAATGTCTGCTGAACATTCTCTGATTTCAGTACCATTCTTTTCTCATGAAGTGCTACAGTACATAGTTGACATTTTTTATCAGAATAACTGTTGATTAAATACTGCACATTTTGAAAAAAAAAATTGAAAACTTTTTTTTTCAGCCTTTACGGTGAATTGAGAGGAAGAATAAGGAAAAGTCTCTGGAGATGTAACCATATATTGTGGCAATAACATTCTCATTCCATCTTTTGCACAGCTACTTCAGTGTTTTCCTGCTGTCTTCATATGCCAACAAAATATATAGTGGGTGACACTAAAATTATGAAATCAACTCTTACTTCCTTTAGAGAAGCAAACCCCACTTCCTAAATAATGGGTTTTACCTTTACAGAATCTGCAGATATGGGGTCATGCAGATGAGCTAAGAAAATGAGCCTGACACAAGGAAGAGCTGGAAATTAATTTACATTTATGAAGCACAGAGTAGTTTGCACATCTCAAGCATTGAGAATGAACTGCTATGGCCTTTTCCAGACAACTTCAGCTTCCAGCAAAGCGCCTTTTCCAAAGTGTTTTGTTCCTCAATTTACCAAAAAGGAAGCAATGGGCACGAGGGCAGATGCTGATTTAGTAAGCACAGACTCCTGTTGGGCAAGTGGCTTTTCCTGAAGTTGTTTATGCGGAGAGATGACTTTGAGAAGCTGAGGTCAGCAAGGGAATATAGTTTATTATTTGGCCTCAGAGTTGCTGTGTAATTTGTCTTCCAAGTCTTGGTGTCCAGAGGAAACTTCAGTCACAGTTTTTCCTCACTTCAGTGCTACATCTAGTTTTATTTTGTTTTGTTTTTGGAACAGGCAGAGGTCTTGGGTCTTTGCTCACTGCTTGAGCCCTTAGTGTGGTGTCCAAGAACAAAGGCTAGAGGTAAGGCCCAGCACAAATTTCTTCACATTTTGAAGAATTCCTTAATTCCAGCAGCTTCTCTAGAGGATATGCTGGATTCCACTAAAATTGATGGGACTGGTGAAACAAAACTTTTGGCTAGTGATTTTCACTTGCCAGTGGCACACCATAAAACTTAACCCCTAGGTCTTTGATTCTACATTATAACTGTCTCTCCCAGTGGTAACACCAGGAGGACATCAATATTTTAAGCTCAGTCGTAAATTACTTGAACAAATAAAGTACCTGGCAAATAAAACAGCTAATAAAGATTAAGAAAAAATGCTGTTAAAACACATCAGTTTTCCAGGCCCTGATTACAGCAGTGATAAAATACTAGAAAAGCAGTAAGAACAATCATAATTGTGTAGATCCCATCTTCCTGTTATTTTACAATTAGAAAAAGAAAAGAAAATAACCCAAAGAAGGCAAAACATTTCTAGCAAGTTACCAAAAGTCTCTGAAATATGTCAAATGTCTGTTTAGGCACTTCAATACATTTCCTATTTCATTTCTCCCATACATCAAGGCAAGCAATGGTTAAAAGGAACAATTTCTCATGGTTATAAAATACAGGACTCAGGCAGAAAGTCAACAGTCCTGCTCATGCTTCCGGTGCAACACAACTTTCTCTTTGTTTTGATTCCTTTTTTTTTTTTCCCTTTTAAACAAAAATAGTCATACTGAAAAAACTAGCCAGAATGGAAGGGAAACAGTTCAAAAGGTGTTTTTAAATACTTTTCCATCTCAGCTGGACAACAGATCATAGCATTACTTGCAGCAACAAGCCTGGGTGAGTACAGACTGCCCTGTGTGCCTCACGGGTGACAAGGAATATTGGTTTTGCTGGTGATGAGCTTTTGCCTTGATGTTATCAGCACTGAAACATTTGCCACCTTTCTTCTAATGTAAGGTAGCTGCCCAAGATTTGGGCACAGACAAATATCACCTCCCTTAAGCTTTGTGTAAATACATGTCTTGGCAGAAGCTCACATTTCTGGATTACCTCTGCACAAAAATGACTTCATTTCCTTAAAAGCAAGAAGTAGCTAGATGGGGGTAGGAGCTGATTTGGTGATTAGCTCTGCTTTTTCCCCCTTCTCATCCCCCAAAAGTTGGATATAAACAGAAAAATCATTCAGGCACTAGCCAAGAAAATAGTGTGAAGGGGTGAACTTTTCCAAAGGGAAATGGAGATTCAGCACCAAAGGTGGTTCTCCTGTGGGACAGGACAGGTGCTCTTCCAGTTATCTGAGCTCAGCCAGTATTACTCTCCTACACCTCAGAAGTTATCCTGCATCACCCAGCTGGGCAAGGGAGGGCAGAGACACTCTCCACAGGCTGTGGGTGTCATTCCTCCCTTTCCTGCAGACAGGCACTTCCACATCCAGCAGTGCTACCAGGCACTGTACTGCAGCCAAGTGTCTCCCCATTTCCAACACTCCTGTCCACAGGCAGCATGGTCTGGTGTCTGAAAATAGGATCTTGTCCTCAAGCAAGGGTTTCTTCTAAAGCTCTGTGAAATAATGAATGACCTTCAATTATTTTGGGCCACACTTACTACAAAAGGCCAAATAGAAATGAAATCCTAGGTATAGAAAAGCCCAGTGTTTAGCAAGAGGGAAAGTGTGGGAAAGATGATCTAGTTTTTAGCAAGGGGGACTGACTCCTTTCCAGCTCTAATTTTACAGCTGCTGTTGATAGATGCTCCTAGGAGGGTGTCAACTTTGTAGGTTCACAAAGAAACTATGAAAAAACAACTGCTGTGATTGTAGGATGTTGGTGTTTGCTGTGCAGCCCTTCAGAAGGACATTGACAGGTTGGAGAGACTGGCAGAGAACTGCCTGAAGTTCAACAAAGGCAAATGCAGGTCCTGCACCCAGGGAAGAACACCCCCAGGCACCAGCATGGGCTAGGGCTGACCTGCTGGGAAGCAGCTTCTGGTGAGAAGGAACTGGTGGACACAGAGGTGTTCATGAGCCAGCAGTGCCCTGGGCGTCAAGAAGGCCAATGGGACCCTGGGATGCATCAGCAAGAGCATTGGCAGCAGGTTGAGGGAGGTGATCCTGCCCCTTTACTCAGTCCTGGGGTGGCCACAGCCCGAGTGTCCAGCTCTGGGCTCCTCAGGACAAGAGCGATGTGGAGCTCCTGGAGTGAGACAAATGGAAGGTGATAAATATGATGAGGGGACAAGAGCAACTCTCTTATGAGGAAAGGCTGAAGGACAGGGCCTGTTCAGCCTGGAGAGGAGATGACAAAAGGAACCTCACAAATGTCTGCCAATGTCTGCCGGGATGGTGTCAGGAGCGTGGACCAGGCTCTGCTCCATAGTGCCAAGCAACAGGACAAGAGGCAGAAACTGATGAACAAGAAGTCCCACCTGAACATGAGCAGGAATTTATTTACTGTGAGATTACCATGCACTGTAACAGATTGCCCAGAGGGGTTGAGGAGTTTCCCTCAGTGGAGATATTCCAGAACTGTCTGGACACAATCCTGTGCTATGTGCTCTGTGATGACACTGCTTGAGCAGTGAGGTGGGTCCAGATGACACCCTGTGGTCCCTTCCAAATTTACCCATTCTGGGAAACCAAAGCCAGCTTCTGAAAGTTAAGAGGAAAATTTACAGATCTCCTGTAAATGTACATGAATCCAAGGGGCAACCAGTTAAAACTGATGGACTAGATCCACAGTGTGGCTTGGATACTACCATGTCAACCTATACCACGTGAGGGATCTACAATTTAAAATATCCATATTTTAAATCAACAAACTTCAGCTAGATTAAGCTGGTTTAAATCACAAAAATGTTCTCATTAGGGAATGGCTTTCACTCAAGAGAGAATTAACAGAGCACAGCCATTGTTAGTAGGAGAATGGAGGTCAAATACTTTCCTGGCCCACCCCTGTGGAAGGGCTGTGAGGTTCAGAGGTGAAAAAGAAGTGTCCTCGCAATCTCTGCCAGGACTTCAACAGGTTGCAGAGCTACTTTTCCTCTGGATGGGATGGCTCCTTCAAAATACATACTTGGCAGATGGAATAAAACTTGGAGAGGAAGCGAGACATTTAGAGAATTGAAAATCAGACTAGACGCTGTCTTTGCACAGTCAGCCAGCAATCTGGAACCAACTTATCTGCTAGGAAAATGCAATTGCTGTCATTAGCAATCATTATAAATCTCAATTGCCCCAAAGCACCACACAATTTCACATTTCTTCCTCCCTTTCACATCCCAAGTAGGACTAGCAGGTGCCCTCCCACCCTGCTTTCCCCATGTGAGATAACAATGATTCCCACAATACCAATCCTTCCCTTTCCACCAAATCTTCTCTCCAGGATTCTCAGATGTCCATAATGTACACCCTCAATGGTGACCTAAGTCTTTTTTACCCTCCTTCATTAAAAAATGAGCAGGATCCAGTCATGTGGCTTGACAGAGACAAGGCCAACATGCAAGACAAATAGACAGACCTTGCCAACTGCAGAGCAGTCTGCATTGAGGCGTGAGATTCATCCAGGGCACTTCATTGGCTTCATCTGGATTATGCAAAGAATAGTTTTGGCCTGGGGGCCAAATTGATCCATCTGGATATAAACAGATAGCAGTAATTAGAGCTGGTAAGAACTACTGAAACTGCTGGCATCTCTCTTTGCTTGGTTCTTTGCTGCCCAGCAGTCTAGTTCAATTCATCACTGCATTAAATAGTGAAGCTTCTATTCTTAGCAACAGTTTATCCTGCCCAAAACATCATGTTTAACCCTGTGGCAAACCTGGAAATAGTCTAGAAATAGGCAAAGAAATTGTGAGACATTCTGACACACAAAGGCATGAAGGAAAGGCCAGAATAGTTCAAGGTGAAGACAAATCCCAGAGGACACGAGAGTGCTATACAGACTAGACAATAGCACAGGGAAAGCTGGCAGTGTCGTGTACCCATGGGGGAGGCAAGAACAATCAAAGTCTTTACTTATACCACAAGCATTTATCTGCAGTCAAAAATAAAATTATCTTCCTCTTCTTCAAAACCAAGAGTTAGACACACAGATAATAATTCAGAAATAAGCAATATATGTCATAAAAAAGTTAGTGAGGTTGTAAGTTTGGATAATTTAGATCCTATGAATAACGATTTGATTTATAAAGAGAATCCCAGCTTTAGCATGGCTGTACTACTGTTCTCTAGAGGATTCCTTGTGTCCATCTCAAAAATTGGTGTTTTGGAGAGGGGATGCTCATCTTCTGGCCACTGGCCTGTCTTGTTTAGGACTTCCTGTACTATATTCAGCTTCATTGTTTAGACATAGAGGGAAGGTGGGTTCAGAAATCCAATAAAATGAAAGCTGCAGTTAAAGCATCTGAAAATTCAGGTGTGTTCTGACCTGGGGACTGATTGAAGAACATTCTCACCGAAGTACTTAGTGAAGCAAGGGTGCCTACTGACTTTTATGGGGTTTGAAATACTGCTTTTGCTGGCATTGTAGGACACCATGGTCCTACTGTCTAACAAGACCAGAGGCCATGGATCCGACTGTTATTAGGAAGGTGTGCCTATTCAGTTTCCTTAATCTTGGATCAAGTACATACCAAAGTCTTCAAAACCTCTTCAGCAGTTTAACATCTGAGTTCATGAGGAATCCAACATCTTCTTATAACAAGGTATGAAAGAGACACTCGAATTTGAAGAGATGCTCAAATTTGTAGCATCAAATTTGTAGGACTCAGCAGTTCTGTGCTGGTTACCCTGGGACTCCTTGCTCTGCTTAGCATAAAGAAGAGCACACAGATGACATCTGTCCAACTCATGTTGCACACACACACTGCAGGAGTAAAATGCAGGTGCTTGAAAAGCTTGGCTTCTACTCCAACAGAGCCACGTCACCTGATGTGCTTCATTGTGTCTGCAATTACTTTTTGGAGAAGGGCTGAGAGGTCCCAAAGCCTTACACTTTTATCCATATTATAGCTGTTAAGAGCTGAAATTCAGCTTGCCTGGCACCATTCAAGACATGTAAGCCACAAAACTCTCTTTTCCACTTCCTGCCAACCCCTGCAGAGTCTGGAAGGCCACACTTGGGTCCCTGCATCCAGGGGCAGGGGTGAGGAGGGGTGTGTGACCAATGCCCTCTAGAGGGTATCCACGGCCCAGCAAGACACTGGTTCTGGAGCCAGTGGTACTGGGTACTGCTGCCCGCTCGTCACTCCTGTTGCCAGCTAAAAACCTTACCGAGAAAGGTAGAATTCCATGCGGGAAAAAGAAAGTCAAAAGTGGATTTGGTTTTTTAAAAAAGTGAAAATCTGGGAAGGGCCAGTCATTGGAGGGTATTTGGCAGAGCTGACTCCATGTTGTACGAGTTGCTTGCACAAACACGGTGGTGAATACTGGAAGTAAAAAAGATGATTCAGAAGCTAATCCTCACCTGAGGACACCTTTGCAACAAAGGGCCAGTTTAAGAGCACCAACTGCCACAAGGCCCTTTCCTACACCCGCAGAGCATCTTTGAAGAAGTTGGTCCATCACTCAAGGCTGTGTCTGCATTTGAGCGAACATGTATCAGCTGGCCAGAGATGTGGAAACACCAAGGGACACTTAAGAGAAGTTATTTGCATTACCAGTGGACCCTTTCAGCCAGGCCAGGCCCACTTGTGAAAAAGAGAGAGATGCTTTTGGTGTTATCCTTTTGTCTTAATCCATTGAATGTACACAATACACTTCAGGTATTTCTGAACACTAAAGAGGCAGAGCCTCCACCTGATTTAGCTTTTTTGAAAGTGTCCACATAGGAACTCTGTCTCCAAATGCAACCTTGGTCTAATGTTTCTATATATGACTTTGATCTGGAGACCCTGACATGAACACAGCTTTCATCAGGGAGCTGTCATTTTGGAGGAAGGACCCAATGGAATGACTATATTTATATCTCAAATATTTCTCAGAGTTGTTACATACAGTACAATCTATTCTTTTCCACTGCATATGTATAAATAGTCTCTTCCTCATCTCGGGGTCAGTTGAGCTGTACCTCAGTGCCACTCAGGACTTAGAAGCTCAGTGTGTCTTGTATCCATCAACCGCCTTCAGTACCCAGGTCTCTGCTGTCACACATGCTTTAAATCCTTGCACGACAGATCCACCTAGGAGCCTCCAAGGCTCTTCTAAAATCTAAAAAGCAGGTGCTTGCCCAGAAATCCCAGCTATAAAACCTCATATACCAAATACTGTGAAAACATCTCAAGTTGGACCTGCCACAAAAAAAAAAAACAACTCCAACAAAATAAACCAGCTAAGGGGACAATAGGCAGAGCACTGACTGGCTTCTGTTCCTATTTCAGCCAGTAATTTTGTGGCCAAAAGCATATTACAGGATGTGGGAAAGCAGAATTCATCCCTGGGCTTCCTAGTTTGGGGCCAGGGCTTGATTCCAGCTTTCCAGTGTCTGCACATATACTTGGCATAACACAGCCTGGGTCCTGCTGCAGCCCAGCCCTCGTGGTGCTTTGGGGATCACTGCTGGTTGGTGTCTTCCTTCACATTTTATCTGTGGCTGCCCACACAGTGCATGCTTTACTACCTCCTACAGACCAGTATCCCTGTCGAGCTAGAATCTATAGTGCTGCAAGCCAAGAGTTTAATGCACTCAAAGGACCTTTCTTTTAGCAGGTAAGACAAAAGGCCTCCTGGCTGGTGAGCATCCCACTCACCCCAGCCTTTTGCTGAGATTGAGAAAAGCTGTACCAAGGAGCAGGTCTCTGATGCCAACTTAAAAATGGAGGGACCTCTCTGGGCTCCTGCAGCATTTATCCTCCCTCTAAACCCTGCACAGTATTTATCTGCTCTCCAATGCTTTGGCAGCCTGGCTTTAAATGCCTTGAGCATTGAAGCTCCTTGAGTTTAGATAGACCAAGAAGCCAGAAATTAGGAAACTCTTCACCAGAAGCCAGCTCACATATTGCTTTTGCCTCATTTTTATCATCTGACTACTCTTGTTCCAATTGTTTATCCCTCAAGGATTATTATTTTAATGCTTTCTTTTTTTCTCCCCAGAGTGGAACTTGTTTTGCCAATGACTACCGAACCCTAGCTTTGTATTTGGGAAGCTTTAAAATAATAAAAAATTTCACACATTAATGTTTTACAGATATAGGTAAAACCTCTAATTCTTAATTTTAGTAATTCTCTAAAAAAAGTGCAAGAAATGATCTTTCCAAACCTCTGGCCAAGTCTGCTGGCCAGGTTTATTTATACATGATCCCAAACTCCTGAAGTCGTAATAGTTCCAGGAAAAAAGAAAAAAGGAAAAGAAATGCACTTTATGGGATCTTTCATTGGTTAAGTCCACATCTATTTCTGCTTGATATCCAAAGCCAATGTGAGCTTCCTGATCACCATAATTCCCTGGTTATTAGATTTGTTTATGTAATTTCTAAAAATAGAGAGCAACTATATTTTTTTACATTAGAACACGAGTTTTTCTTAAAAGGCTGGGATGTTAAGGAAAGAAGGCACTAGGGGAAAAGGCAGGAAAATGTTAAGAACATTTCCTTCAGCCAGCTTCTAAAACACACTGTGCATTTCCTCTCTGCATGAGTTGGAGAACAGTTTTGGAAAACTGTTGTTTCTCACACACTTTAATCTCATGGCTGGTTTCAGAGACAAGTATTCACAGCTGTGTGAAGCAACTGAGAATCTGCTATTTGCAATTATTCTTCTTCTCCTGATCTATAAGAATCTGAGGTGCTTATGCATGGCTCCTTTTGTCCTGTCAGTCCCACTCCTGTCCCCAGCCTGCTGGAGCATCCCCTGTCTCCCTGGGAGAACATCTCCTCCAAGCTGGCACACACCCCATCACTACCATTCTTGCAGAAGGGTCTTGAAGACTTTGTAGGCAAGTGAAGTCATCCCTCTCTTCAGCTCTCGACATGGATAGCATTGGTAGCTCACAGTCTACACCACTAAGATCCATTGGTACTAAAATTGCTTTCTTTTTTCCACTCCTCTATCTGCTGGAGACAACAGACTACCTGTCATTATGTTTGTCTTAAGTCTAAGCAAACCCATTTCACACACACTCCCCATCCAAAGTACTCTCTGTTTAGGAATGTTCATGGCAGTTTCCCTCCTGAGGATTTTAAAGAACTTTGAAAACATAATTCAGCTTCTTCATTCCTGGAGCTGGCAAATGTTAGAATATGGTTTTTTCAAGATGCGCAAGCTCAGGTTCACCAACTGGTTCAATGTTATATGTCTTCATGGTGCAAGTGAGAAAAAATCCAAATCTGAGTATAGAGCCTCACTTCTGCTGCCTGTGAGCCATAAGGCACTGGTGAACAGCCCCATTTTCCTCCCTGTCTCTTTCCCAGCAGGGCTCAGTGAAAAATATCATCTTCTCTTTCCTGGCCTTGTCTTTCTCACATCTGTAAACACCACAAATGATACCTTTGGAAATACAAGTGAATCCTATTCCAGAAACATGTCCTTTTCCTGATGACTGTTCACTTGGGGCTGTCAGTGAAGTCCCTGCTGTGTGTTATGTGCGGGTGGGTGGCTTGGCCGTGTCACACACACAGGACACACCCTTGCTGAGAAGGGAAGGTGCTAAACAGTGTTTACAAGAGTACCTGAATTTGGCCCTGAGCTCCTGAGACCTCAATTTCAATGGACTAACCCCAAAGAAAGCTCAGTATTAAACTCAGCTATGCTTCCCAAAACTCCCTGATCTCAGGTCCTCCAGCAGGTCAGACCAGGTGTCCATGTAATGGTAACAGGTGGTTCCAAGATGAATTACTTTGCTCTTTAAATACACATCTCCCAGTAAGAAACTACACTACATTACTCAACACTACAACATAATTAACATCCCAGCAGTGGGTTCTGGATGTGGAACTTACACACAGGGAGGGTAAAAACCTGTCACAAACACCAGGCAAAATTCCCACACTACGGCTGTCCTGCAGATCACTTTGCTTCCAGCCTTCATTCCCTTCCTCCTATTGCCATCCATCCACTCAGGAGTCCCAAAGTCTGTACGACAGGGGCACAGAACTGGACTTGAAGAAACAGCCTTTTACTATCATAAAATATCTTTTTCTCATCTGAGTAATCTAACCTACCTTCCACCTAAAGCAATTCCAGGATGCTGCACAACTGTACATGTACAAGATAATAAAGGTATTTTTTTATGAAATCTGCAGGCATGGAATTTACCAGGTGGAACATGAACAATCATCAGACAACACCAAAGACCTTCATTTATTTTCCAGAGAAGCACCTTCCAAGTGCCAGGAGCAGGGCAGGTATTTATCCAAGTTTGCCAGGTCAGTTTTTAGCACGAGCAGCTCCCATTTTTCTTCTTCGCCCCTGTTCAGTGCGTCTGCCCCTCCTGGCACACAGCAGCCTTGAGAGGAAAGTTACTGTGCCCAGAAAGGGCTTGGCACTGCGCTGATGTACATTGACAGTGTGTTTTCTTCCCTGGCACCCAGCCACACACAAATCCCCTTTCTGAGTCACTCCCAGTGAGAAAACCAACACCGGCATTCTGCTCTGTTGCAATGGCAAGGCTGAGAGAGCAAACATAAAAGGAGCTGCCCATCAGAAGGGGCTGGGGATGAGCTGATGTCTGAAAGCATCAGAGGCAAGAGGAGGGAATTCCTATAAATGCAGAGTAACACTGATAAGGAGGGAAGAAAAAGAGTAGTGAAGGATGCTGGAAAACTACCACTTGGCAGAGCAGGTGGTGCACGCTCCCACCAGTGACTTATAGCAGTCAGGCCTCCCAGGCTGGACACTCACTGTCTGCTTTTCTTCTTATTTTAATTGCTGTAACATTTCTTGCAGTTATCAGGGCCAGCTTTGTCCTGCTCTGCACAAATATGGCAGATGCCATCTTGGCAAATACCATGGTTGAAACAGGGACCAGCAGAGCAATAAAAGCAGGATTCTCTGCAGATTGAGGTGGGAACCCAGGCCAGCAGCTGGGAGCTATAACAGACCAATATCCTCTACAGATTGGGCACAGATGTGGACATGTAACCACAGGCCAGGGTGTTACACAAACACATCATGTGGACAAACTGTGCCTCAAATGCTTACAGTCTAAACTGGCAACGGGCAGAGGAAGAACAGGACAAGCAGAAGATTGCAGTGAAGGTGACAAATGAGTCTCTAATTTTCTTAAGAGTGAGATCAGAGCATGGAAGTTAATATGGATATTACTAGAGAAGAGTCAGTCACAAACCTGCATATCTTCTAACAGATTCTTTGTGTTTGTATATGCAGGATCCAGAAGTGGAGAGGAATTTTAAGGAGCATTTTCTCAGTAACTTAGCTCCCCTCAGGCTGCTTTGCCAGCATTATTTGTGTGGTTAGTTACTTTACATGGCAATGAAACAGGTGGAGGAGAATCAGCCAGAGGCTTGCTTGACTGAAGGTAACATGTCTTCTGCCTTGGAAAAAAAAGCAGAACAAATGTCAGCAGGGCTCCATTCAAGCAGTCCAGTGACTAAGCCCTCTTGGAAACCTTTAGACACAACTTCTTATACTTGTCTCTGAAGGTAAAAATACGGCAGGGCATACAAGTCATAGGTCACGGTGTGAAGAGATCTAATTTTGAGCCAGATGCTAACAACAGGAGCATCTAAGGCGTGTTTGGGACCATTTACAGAATCACCAGCTGGCAGTCCCCTCCCAGCCTTTCCTCACTGCTTAGACATAGAAAGCAGATATATTAACTGCCACATAACTGGTTACAGTCACTGCATATTTGAATGTGATCCTATGCTCCAGGCTGCTAAAAGCTGGTTTGAAGAGCAGATTTCTGTGTTTAAAGCTCTCTCTGACCAGGCAGTAGTTAGGGACTACAGAGTTATTTCATGAGACAGAGGAAGAACTGCCACAACGTTAGAGCCTTGCAAGGAGAAAAGGCAGATGAACTAATCTATTTCCATAATTACAGGGTGTTTGTTCTGTAGACCAGACAATACACAATCCATACACCAACCTTATGCAATCTCATACACAATAAACCAGGATGCCCACAGGCTCAAGTATCACTTGGTGGGTTTAGGCAAATACTGCAGTCCACATGACTCTGAGAAGCAGTAATCAATGGAATAAATAAGAATATGAGCAGGCATCAAATTACTTCAAATACCAAGGAGTAGCGCAGGAGACTAAACCTTTATTACGTGGCAGCCACCATGAAATGGGATGTATAAATAAAACCAAGTGAAAATGGAAATTGCACACAGGGCAGAAACCCTATAGAGCTCAGCATCTCCCAGGATGTCATTGGTGATACAACCACAATATCTCTGGTAGCTGTTTCCCCAGGCAGCCTCATCCTGTCTCCTGTCAGTGTCTCACAACAAGAGCATCTCCCCTTGTGCACACTCAAGCTTGTGTTGAAAGGCACCCGCGTGCAGCACCCACTCACACAGGCCCTCACAACAAATTTGTTTACAGTTGCACCCACAGAATCTTTTAGAAGAGGAATGAAGCAGAAAAAGCCAACACTCACCAAATCAGGATCAACCAAAGCTACTCAACCTATAGAAACAGCATGAGAGGAAAGCATACTGCTGTGCATAGTATGAGGCTTCACAGCACTTCAAGTTATAGTAAGAACCTTCTACACTCAAGCTACGTAAGAGTCATCAGTTGCTCCTAGAAGCAGTCAGGGTGCAGAAAGATGGAGTTATATCCAAATCTTATGGCTGAGGACCCTCATGAGTATGGATGTTTCCTGGGCTTCCCCTCCTTCTCCCAGAATACACAGACCAGCTTTGACCACTCTCTGTGACTGCTCTGGGATAAAACTTTTACTTTTTCCAAAATATGGCTTCAGACTTCAGAGCTGCACGCACACACACACATGTAGAGCTGTCCACGAGTGCCTAAACCCGTGTGCACAGAAACACCACCTGAGTCATGACAGTGCTTCTGCAAAGCCCAGACCATGGGCTGGACTACATGTGTAGCTGAGATGAATCAGCACAGACATGATTTTATTTTCACCACCTGAGGATCTCATGCTAAATGCCTCTTTGTGCTCATTTAAAACAAGCTGAAGAGACAAGTTACATCTCCAAGGAAAAAGCACATGCTTGTTTAGAGACAGAACAAGCTCATTCTAACAGCAGAACCAGGTGCTGCACTGATATCACTACCCTTGAACTCACCCTTGCCTGAGTCATCTATGAGATGGTTGAAGCTGACAGGTTGTTTAAAATCATTGCCCATGGATTATATTCAGAGGGAGCTTTAAAATATTTTCTAATTATTTTTGCTTCCACTCCACCAAACACTGTTAATCAAGAGCTATTTCCAAAACACACTGTATTGTAGCAGTGCTACACTCCACAGGAGAGGCACCAATTGGGTTGGACACCTTCCAGCTCCAACTCTCAGATGACCAAGGTGTTATCATTCTTAGAATAAGGTGCTTTTTGTGGGCTGGGAATTCACATTTTTTCTTTATTTATGCAAAATGCAAAGGAGAATGCTTGGCTGTGGGAAAATTAAGCTGCCTGGCTGGATTTTGCATTTTGATGACCATTCACTACCAGTGATATAGGTAAGACTTTTCTTCACCTTGTTTCATTTCCCAGGTTGTTATTTCTTCATGTTGCACACGAAGACCTGGCCTGTGCTCTCCCCATGTGGGTGTGACAACACACAACACCCAGCCCCTTCCTGTGGATGAAGTAGGAGAAAATTGGAAGGAATTTAGCAGCTCCAAAACCTTGTGATCCAGCTCTAAGTCTTGCACTGGTTTTTGGACTTGGGTAGTTCTGTGTCATACATAGCAGTTTGTTTGCAGAGACTTCACACTTCTCCTGATTTTCCTCTACTTTGCATCCCTATTTTTTTTTACATACAAAGCTCAGTACGAGAAAATGTGAATTCAACACAGAGCAAACCTTAGTGCTTCAAACACAGTTACCTGAAACTACCACAGCAAGAGGAAAAATTAGAATATATTCTAAAGAGGAATAAAATAACCAAAACCCACAAAGGAAAAATTTCAGATTTGTCTAACAAGTGGCCCTTTTCACTGTGGAAGGCTTCAGCGATTCAAAATCCTTTTCACAATCCCCCTAATTTAGAACTGGTAAAACATGAAGTTACCCATATTTCAGCAGTTTGAAGTTTCATCCTGAAAAACATTGGGAAATCTTTGAAAGAAGCTTTGCCATACATTAGTAGTTTACATTAGAAACATTATCAATGTGTAAAGACTGTATATAAATAAATAGATAAAAAGTAATCGATAAAATAATTTCAGTAAAAATGGCACAAGATAGATTTACTCCAGGATGCTCTAAATATTATTCAGTTTTAAAATAGTTTATTTTCAAACAGTGAAAATTGCTGATACCAAAATAAAATCTTTAATCTTTCCTCAGAAGCCTTGAAAATTTATATTAAGAATTTGAAAACCACTTAAAAAAAAGAGTAATAGTAGTAATAATGTAGTAATACTTCTGCAAGTTAACTAATTTATCAAACAGCAGCACTGAATCTAATAAAAATGGATCCAAGACACTAAATGTGCTCTTCAGTCTGGATTTTCCCTCAGCTTGTTTCCATCCATGGTTAGGCATATTTTCCTGATCACCATGGAAGCTAAAGAGGTCATCAGTTCACCAAAAAAAACCCACCCCAAACAAAAAGACCCACAGCAAACAAACAAAAAAACCCCAAATCACTTCTTGATCCTGAAGATCCTGAACTGTTCCTATCTGGAGTGTTTGTTCAATTTTACAACTACATTTATTGATTCAAAGAGTGTGTTCACACTGGCTCTCCTCCCAGGCATGTTTAAACAAGCAGCAGCACGCTGTGCCAGGACGCAACACAAACGTGTTCTATAGACAAGTAAACAAAATACCCAATGGCTTTAGCAGCCTGCATCATGAAGGGATTTTGAGCAAATCACTTCAAATTATGTTTCAGTCTCTGGACACAAAGCAGGGGTGCTTTAGAGTTCTTTGGCTATGTTTTGGATTGTGTGTTTTTTATGACTTTGGGTTTTAAGCCATTGGCTGGCCCACACTCCCCAAAGACGTGGGCTATTCATTCTGTTCCAGCTTAAAGACTCAAACTGGACTTGATTTCAGTAAGAAGTGCATGGTCTGTAACGTGGTTATAATTCATCCTGGAAGCACAGTGAGCCCTCTGTACCATGCACAGCTTGTATGCCCTGTGACTGCAGGCAGGACCGGCCACCAGCACACCCAGTCTGCACAGAGCTGATGGGCCCTCATTCCTGCACCATGGCTGGGCAGCCGTGTCACGGTGCAGGAAGTGGGAACTTCAGCCCTTGGGATGTCGCTTGGCCCAGTCCCACTGCAGCCAGGTTCAAAAAAGAAAACTCAGAAAGGAAAATGGCATCCTTTCCTGAGAGCCAAGGTAAGTCCTCTCCATCAATCTGCTGGCAGTGCCTGGAGCGACACCGCAGCTCCTCCTGTGTGGGGCTGGAGCCAGCCTGCTGGAATTGGCCATCCCATGGGCAGCTGCTCCTGCTGCCATGGCTCTCCATCCCCAGGGCACTGCACAGTGATTTTCCTGTTGTGTAGGCAGGAGGGAGGAGAGCAACCCACACGTGGCTCCAGCAGAGATCTCAGCCTCGTCAGCAAGAGCTGAAAATACCGGCGTGCTGGCACAGCTTCAGAGCTACGGCCTCCCCCGAGCCCTTTCCTCCACAAACACCCTCCCTGAGCCATGGCTCAGCACAAGGGGCTCCCCTGGATCCATCCATAAACTCTTCCTGAAAGGCCAGCACATCTTGACCGGGGACCAATCATTTCCCCCATCACTGGCATTTCTCCTTGCTTTTCTTAATGTTAGAATGATCCTTTCAAAATTTCTTTTCTTAAAAAATGGATTCTGAGTCTTGAGATGATTCTGCCAGAGTCCACCAGCATCCCAGAGGGCATCAAGTACAGCAGCCAGAGTGAGTGGCCTGCAAGGAACATGACTATGGCTCTCTCAGCAGAACCCAGGCATCTACCCACCAGCCCAGCTGGTGAACTGGCCCTGCCTTACCACAGCAGCGATTCTGGGCTCCCCAAGGCTGGAATTCTCAGCAGCTGCTGCTGAATTCACTCTAGAACAGCCATTTTAATCTCAGGTCCATGGTGGAGCATGCTGGCAAGGAAAGAGGTGAAGATATAACAACCTGGATGTAGTCCTCCAGCACAGCTACCAGCAGCACCACAACAGGACACCTCCCTACAGCTTCTGTCAAAATTTTTGCTATCAGGCACTGCCTGTATTCCATGTAAAAGAAAAAAAAGCCTTCTCCAAACCTGGGGGACCTTCACTCCCACCCCTTTCATTCTTTCCTCTGTGCTCATGTCTCCATCTCACTGGAATATTTACTGTTTTGACGTCAACTTGCACCAAGAGCCAGGGGGCATCCGACAGCATTTTGTCAGTGACAGACAGCACAGCCTTCTCCTCTGGTCCCCATTTAGTGAAAAACAATTCTTTACGTAAGGAAAACCACCACAAGCTCAGCATTTAGAGCCTAAGTGTCACATTAGATGGGAATATTAGGATCTTCTGCTGTGTAAGATTTTGGCACCTCCTCACTTTTATGGTTCTGAACTGTTGACATGATAAAACAAAACCCCAAACTGAGGTTCAAGATGTTTGTTATGGTGAGGAAGAGAATCATATGGTGTGGGAAATTTCCAACACAAATAATTATAACCATTATTTTGAGGCATAACCACACTGTTCCATATTTGCAGTCTGGGTGTGGGTAGATTGGTTTTATGGCAGCAAAGCCATCAAACCCCACTGTCCTGTGCACAGCATGACTGTGAGAGGACTCACGTTAAGTGTACTGGATTTGGAGCCCTATGGCAGGTCAAAAATGTCACTGGAACAAACATGAAAGAGGAAAAAGTAATAGAGCACCATGACAGAGCATTTAAAGAGCTGGGCAATCATTAAAGGAGGACAGAGATCACTGGGAAATAAGAAGTCGCTGAAGGACAGTGCTTCAGTGGGCTTTTGCTGCACTGCCTCAAGCACCAAAACGTATTACAATTATTTTAAAAGTTATACTACTACTAATAGTCGTGCTATGGCCAAAACCAACAACATATTTGCCTCTTCCCTAAGGTGTTTGCACTTCATCACTGAGATGACACTTTACAGATGAACTGGCTTTTTATTGTGGAGCTATTCTAAAGAATAGAATGTTTTGTTGACTAATATTTGCTGTACATAGAGGTTTATTACTGTAGGGTTGCTCATAAGTACCTAGTCTTAAAATAAAAAGGAAGTGGATTATATTTTTTATGAGAGTTAAAAATATTAGAGCTTGGAAGTTCAACGTAAGTCATGGTAAGAGTGTTTTGCATAGGAGCTTCAGGTATTTACTTTAGGGCCCACAGTTATTTCAGTGTGGCACTTTTATTTCAATGCACTTTTATTAAAAGTACAACACTTGGTCAGGTTTAATGGTGCCACTCCCAGTAGCAGACCTGCACAGTATTCAAGTCTCGAATCTTGCAAAAACTTTTACTGAAGCATTTCACTTCCACCTGACAATGACCACAGCTGGGCAAATAGCCAAGTCTTCAGTCCAGCACAAAACTGAGAAATGCCATTTGCATTGACTCAAAATATGTTATTAAAAGTTATCAATTGTTTAATGTCTTTTTAAAGTGAAAAATATCTCCAACACTCCTGGAAGATATCTCGCCATTTTATTTAACCATATTGAAATCTTGCTGGAATTTTTTTTAGGGGGGATTTTGGTGGAAATGGGAATGGATAGCAGACAGGAGAGGCTATTTGTTCTTCATTCTAAATTTAGACCAACTCATCACTGAACCTCAAAAATGTCAGGCTGTTTCAGCATTTCTGTAATATTTTATTCTGAATACGCTGAAGCTGAACATTTACACTTTTTAAAGTAATGGCTCCTTTCAGCAGAAACAATTTGTAAACAATAACCTCAAAATTTTGGACACAAGGAATGGAAGAGTTGAACAGAGACTTGCCTACTCCCTGGAAAACTACCAGCCCCCTTGCACCCCCAAAACTCCCACAAACCAACTAACCCCCACCAAAAAAACCCCAAACCTCACCATTTAAGCATATGACTACACATACCTGTAGAAAATAGCACATAAGTGCTACAAATTTGAAGCTTAAGGACTTCTAGAATAAAGCTGCATGTGAATCCATTTGATTATGATTAAAATCCAAGCATCTCACAGTATAGGCATTCCCAGATAATTATTGCATCCATGGCATCATTTGGGAAAATAAATTCCATCCCAATGAAAGACAAAGCAGTATGGTCTCTTCCCATGAGTTTCCTGCAAATAAAAACAGGAAACAAATATCTTTCACAGATTGCCCATTTGAAAGCCTCTATTTGCATTATGAAAACAGTCGCATTCTGCACACAACAAATATTCCCAAGTTTTTGTCATCCATCATCTTTCCTCTTAAAAAAATTGCAGTGACCAAACCAACAACTTCCCAACCGCTCAGCTCTGCAGTTCTCTGTAGGCAAAACACCTGGATCAGAGGTTTTCATCTGCTCCACCCAGTTATCAGAACATTTTAAATTTAATTAGTGGTCCATATTGCCTCTTCCCACCTGCTCACAAGTCCTGGAAGCTCCCTGTGCAGGGTGAGTGTGTGATGAATGAATCTGCATTGCAGTGCTCACGGCAGGAGAAGGAGTGGTGGAAGTGGGTGAGTTATGGAGCCTGTGAGGAGTTTCCCCCTTTTACCATCACACACCTTGAACAAACTAACTTGATCACTTATAGGGTTGTAAAACAAACCTTTGTTTTACACCCAGAAATGGGGCCCATCACTACTGCCCCCAAAATAAAAGCAAGTGGTTCCCCCTGTGTCTGGACCCCTAAGCATTACACTGACTTTGCTCCAGGTATTTTACCTATTTCACTCCCCAGAAAGCAGACACAGAAGACATCAACCAAGCCACCTGCCTACACCTCATAGCCCAGCAAATGTGACACTCCCAGAGCAGCAACACGGGAGCCTGAGCACTCCTTTCTACAGAAATAACTACAGCAAAGGAAGCAACTTCTGCCACACCATCCTGCCAGCACACCTCAACTTTAACCTTCAAGGTTTCCCCCATCCCTGTCCATTCTGCTGAGGCTGCCAAAAAGGGTGCAATTAATGTCATTTGGGATGGCAGGATCTGCAAGGCTGATGTATGACCCTTCAGCAACTGGACTGTACCCAACATTTCTATTTCCCCAGGCCATTAAACAGCTGTCAGAGTGCTGACCTATAATACCTCCTATCCCATCCCCTGCAAATTCCATGTTGGTGACAAAACATGGAAGGCTGTAGGTACCTGCAGTCATCCAGGTGTCTAGAATAAGGAACTGTCTAATCCATGGGCTGCCCGTGCCATGGCCAAAAGGTTTTTGCAGCCAAAGATAAACACAACTATCCAGTTTCCAGCCAGCTATAACTTCTGAGGCAGGCATTCTTCTCTTCTGCTTTATACAAGGAAGGAACTGGTTGTTCTTCAGGAAAGAGGTCAGGCCCACCTGCCACCACCCACCATAAACAGATCGGTCACCTTCAACTCTGGCAGAAATCTCTTCCATCAACAGTGTGTTTAAATGGCTTTCAATCCCTTGAATATCAGCCTGGCATGGGAAACTCCTTCAGGCTGGGTGATAGCATCATTTCAATGTTGATATTCTCAAATATAAAGAAAAATAAAACTGCATTTACTTGGCAGTGATAAAATGTCTTTTAGATCACAGGTTTCAGCAGCAATTTTTTCCCCAGAGAAATTCAAGTAGAAAGTGGAGGACTTAAAATGCAACCTCTTAAGTAAGAAATTATCTTAATCTCCTTTTTTTTTTCCTTAATTTGTTTATGGTCAGCCCTTTTCCCTCTTCTCATTTCCATGTATTTTCTTCTTCCCCCCTTCCTTCCATAGCCACACTTTATCACACATACATTGTATACGTTTGTATTAAGGAGGACTATGATACTTTATCTGCATGTCGGATGGTAAGACCCATTCTCAGAGTGCACATTAATACTGAAATTTGTAAAAAAAACAAAACCAAAAAACTGCCTCATAACCTCTCCCTTCAAACCACTTCTAATTTTGTCCTCTTCCCTTTTTTTCTTCTCTCTTGTCTGCTATACACAACAGGTATTCCCCATGTGGGTGGACACAGCAATAGCTGAGATGGGAGATGAAAGCCTGTTACCTGTTTTTTATTTATGTCCTGTAAAAGCCAGCACGTGGAGTTACACAAGAGACCCTGTAAACAAGGTGAGGGCCAGTTGCTTTATACAGCACGGAAAATTCCCGTTTCTTGGAATAGACAGGTCAGCTTGGAGGGAAGCCAGCCCTCAAGGTCTTTCTCCCTCTTTAGGGCTCATGAGAAACAGCAGCTAAGGCAGAAGGCGCTGCCCAGGAATCGGGAGAGCCAAACAAACAGATCAGTGTAAGGCACAGCCTCAGCTGCAGTGATGTTTCCATTTCTCGCCTGGCCAGGCACCCGGAGGTGGGGTCGTGTTGTCAGAGCAGTATTTCCTCAGCTGCCAGGCTCAGCAGTCTGGAGATTTCTGCTGGAGAAGCACAGCTGGGACTGGCAAGCAGCACTTGTCCCAGGGTTAATATATGCCTGTGTGCCTCCCCTGACAGACTTGGGAAGCCAAGGAGAGAAAACCTGAGAACTGTTCCAGAATTAGATCAGATGGCCCTGAGCCATGTTCCCAGCCCTGGGTACCTAGAGAACTGGGGGAGTCTCAGATAGGATTTTCATGCTGGTGGGCAGGTCCAGCACCAGTGAGAGTGAAGAGGAAAGTTCACTTGCACCTCTGCTCCCCTTCCCAGCTTGCCTCTTACACCATCTGAATCTATTCTTTCTGCTTTGTTTTCCCTCCTATACTTAGCAGTGCTCTGACTTTCCTCCCCTCCCGGCTCCCCATATGCAGTTCAGCTCCAAGCTGTCACTCAAAAGGTTGACATTTCTGAAAAATGTCCAGATACTTCAGCTATTTCTATTCTGCCTGGCATAAGGTGAAAATCTGAGTCAGCTGGCTGTGCTCTGTCAGGTTTTTTGCAGCCAGCGTCCTGCCTCTCAAAAACACCCACCTAATTTTGGAAACACCAGTCTTAACTTTGGTGCTCCTGATGAGAAGCAGAAAAACACACTCAGCTTAATCCCAGCTGCAGAAAAGGATCCAGAGAAAGGAAGATGCCTGAATATGAAAAAAAAACCCCAAAACTTATTCCTGCTCACTTACAAACATTTTATGTAGTTTTTATGGGAGGAAGACAGAAGCCTCTTGCCAAAAATATTGTCTGGGCATAATTATTCCTCTCTCCTCCTCCCCCTGCCAAGCTAACCTCCCTCTGAATCAGGCCATAAGGAAGGAATAGAGTCAGATAGGACTTCTACACATTTTGGCTCGACATACTGCAAGTGTAAGCTGTCAGGCAGCACTATAGCAGCAGAAATGTGTTGCTGAGTAGCATGGGAATATTAATAAGCCAGAGATGGACTTTAACATCAGTCACAAAGCATCCTTCAGAATTACAAAAAGAATAGAAAAGGAAGAGAGAAGAAAACAAACTAATCTACTGCTCAGGGCAGAACTCAGTCACTCCAGTGGGAACAAATTTACCCCAGGCCAAAAGCTTCACCATGACAGTGGCCATTTGAAGTGACTAGTAAGACTGAGACTTGCAAAATTGGTTTAATTCTGCTCCCAGTGACATTAAGAGTAAACTACAGATAGGTTTCAGTGAAAAGTGACATAAATAAGAAAAGCACTTTTGAAAAGCTCAATTCTATGTTCCAGCTCCAAAAGCAATAACAAACCCACCCCAATCCCAAACCTCAGCTCATCCTATTTCCATGCCACAGGATTAGCTCTACCTTTGTCATGCCTTGTCAGCATTTCTCCAATTTCCCTTAGAATTTTGCAGTTCTGAAGGCTCTGTACACTCCTAAACCATCTGTCCCAGGACTTCACTGCCTTAAAATCCTATCAAAACCTGCTTCTTCAGCAGCATAAATCCATTCCTTCTTTACAGTTTGTCACAAAACACACTTTGGTCCCTTTCTTTTTGCAGGGATTTCAATAGAAAGGCTTTTTGAATATCTGGAAGCTGTAAAGGCTGGGATCAATTAGCACTAAAACAATGTGCACCAAATACTGTGATCTCACATTCATATCACCTAGAAAACAGCAATGAATTCAAACCTGGAGAGTGAAGCACATCACCCCTGATTCTTGTAGATAAAACTGTTGTAGGGTGCAATAGCAAGGAGCAACTTTTGGAGGCCTCACCATGACCATTACCAATCCCCAGTTTCTAGGTAATTAGTCTTTTGTACTTGGTATTAACAAATAGTCAGCTACCAGCCGTGAGATAACTTCAATAATGATTAAAAAACCGTAGTAAATTCTCAGTATCACTCTCCCCAACACAGCCACCTCTCCTCATTTAGTGGCGTGCCTGATGTCAAGCCAAGCCTCCAAATGAAAAACTCAGCCTTGAGAGGGGAAATAGAAGCAGAGCCTCTTGAAGCTGCACCTCATAAGGGTCACAAGGCTGCCAAGGCACCTCTCTACTGGGCTGGTCAGGTGTGCTCTGGCCTTTCCCCCCAAATCCTGTGAGGACTCTTCGTCCCCAGCTAACTCTTCTGTGGGGCTTTGTGGTTTACAAGCACAGTTAAAACCAGAAGGAGCCTGTGTACAATTTCCAGCTTGGATGAGGAACCTCTGATGAAAAGTGAAGAATATTTTTTATCTTGGAAACCCTGGCTTTAAATCTGAATCAGCTGCGAATTCTAATTCAGAATTGAAATGTGGTTCTTTGTCTTTTTCTAATTAGTACTATCACCTGTCTGTTATTGGCATATCAAAAATATGTTGTTTGTTGTCAAAAATGGCACCTGCCTTGTAGTTTCACTAAGGTAGGCAAGAGGTATTAGCTAGGGAAAAATCAGGAAGAAACTCAGGCCTATTGTCTAAGCACAGTGCTGGGGATGAAGCTCTGTTATGCTCTTCACTGAACTTAAAATATCATTCTGGTATCACTAAGAAAATCAGTTAATGTCTCTGAACCTTCTCCTCTGAAATATTATCTCCATTTTGAACATAAAGCCATTGTCCCCAGTTATCCATCCCCGCAGGGGGGACCATGTTTGCACAGTGCTTTGTAAACTTACGATTTTAAGAATTATCTGCTGGCACTTGAGCCAGAAGCTGCAAGCCATTCTACACCCTCCAACTAAGAAATTGGATTCTGCTGACATTCCTGGGAATGTTCTCTCTGGCTTGAAGCTGTTCTTATTTAGGTACCATAAGTGTGTCCTGTAGCCAGTATTGTTTTGTGGCCAACACTATTGCTATAGCTCCATAAATCTGCAGACACTCTGCAGCAGGAGTGTAGTGCCAAAAAACTGCAGAGTTCTCTGCTCTGCTTCCAGTTTGGGAACACATGCTGGGGCAATACAGCTAAGACAGATGTGGCATCCTGAACACCTGATAAAACCTGGTAACTGGGGAGGGATTTCTGCATGTTTCTCTACTGAAATGATTGTTTTCTGCTCAAATGTCACAGCACATGAATGATAAAATAAAGAGGAGATGTTGCATATTAGTATTTCTAGGGACCTATACCCAAAGAGGTACAGTTGGCAGTCACTGGGGGTGTCTGTGTCTTCTCAGTCTTCCTTTTCTCCCCTGCCAAATCAGCTCCCAGGCTTACTTTCCTTTGAAGCATGGAGAGAGTAGCAGCCTTCTGGGGGATTGCTTATTGCAGGAAAAAAACCAGCCCCTTCATGGAGCAGAACAAAGAGAACATCAATCCAAGCTGATGGGGGCAAAGGGACTTCACAGTGCTGCAAAACCCACCTTCCCATCTGTGCAACAACTGCAGGAGAGAGCTGGGAACCCCGGGGATGCTCTCTCTTGGCACCCTCCCAGGCTCTCAGCTGGCTGCTCTGCTCCTGCTTGGTGTGAATGAGAGAAACTCTGGCTTCAGATGCTATTTCTGCCTCTTTCCAAAACCCCGCAGTCTGGCAGGAAGGGAGGTGCTATAGCTGGGGGAACTCAAATTTATTCAGTACAATTCAGCCTGCTGCAGAGGACAGCTCTTGTAGAGCAGGTGGCAGCACTACAGTGACAGCAATACCTACAATAGCTCTGCAGCAATAATTATCATTATGCCAAAAGCTGTAAGATGGCCTCTCCCAGGCCTGTCTGCTCCACTAACCACTGCTCCCACCCACAGCAGCTACATCCCCATCCCTGCTGCAGGCCAGGTGAGTAAGTTTGTGCCAGTCTGACCCCCGACCTTTGCATCTTCTCCAGCACAGCCTCTGCCAGGCAGGACAGCATTCCCCCCAGGTCAGGTACTAAAGGATAGTGCCAGTCCTGTCCATGAAACCCCTACCTGCCTGAGAAGATGGAAGGGGAAGAGGGTGGAGAGTTGCCAGAGCTGTACTGACACCAACTCGGTGTGTCATGTGCTGTGGCCATGGGATTTTGCCCTTGGGCTGGCTCTTAAATGACTGCTCAGCAGGAGTGGGCTACTGTCTGGCCTTGCAGCTCACAGCACAGGAGGGGAGCTGAAGAGAGCGGCTGTTCCACCGCTGGGATGGGGACAGTGGGTTGTTATTATTTATGTTGTGGTGCTGCCTAATATGTTCTGGGTGCATTCCAAAGGCAGAGAGAAGCATGGGCCCTGCCCTGGAGAGCCGTGTATAATTGAGAGCAGTCAGTGCATTACCCAAGCTGTGAGCTCTCCGAACAAGCCATTCCTCCCATTCAGAGGATTGTTTGAGGTTGGAGGGAGTGCTGGGGCTCATGCAGACCACCCCAACTACTGTCATGGACTGGGATTTATTTAATCTTCCCAGAGCAATGGCTGGAAGCTTAGAAGAGATTCCACAGTGTCCCCTGATAGTTTGTTCCAATTGCTGTAACTCTTCTTGGAATGATGAGGTTTTTTCCTAATATTTATACTAAACATTCCCTGCTGCAGCCTCAAGCCATAACAGCATTTTCTGTCATTTTACTAATGAGAGTGTTTGATGTGTGCTCTTCCTCAGAACATCCCTTAATATATCTGAGCACAGCCAGCCTGTCTCCTCCGCGGTACAAACTATCCCAGGGCTCACAGCATTTCCTCAGAGGCCACAGCACTTTCGTGGGCCAGTGCACATCTCCAGTCAGCTTGCCTGTCTTCATCTCAGCTGGTACAAATGAACACTAAACACAGAATCCCTCTCTGACTTTCTTAATAAGTTCCACATGGCCAATGCTCTCCGTGCCTCCAGCATTCAGGCTCTCTGAGCTCTTTGCACACCATCACTTAGGAGCCTTCACAACCACTGACACAGGGAGAGACTCTCGACTTGTAATTGGGGTCTTTTGTTACCGATGCAGAGAGATAACTGGGGGTCCACAGGATACTCCAGAAAAACAGTGGTGAAACTCAGACTGCATCCAGAAGTGCTGTGGGTGGACCTTTATGCCACAGTCCCTCTATTCTGCTGCACACATTTCTCTGCATAAGGATGAAGAAATGCGCTGTGATGCCCTGTTCACATAGACCTGGAAAATCAATCTCTTAGACAAATAAACTCAGAAGCGGATTAATGAGATTATTCATGAACGGGGGAAATGTATTTTCTCTCCATTTCTTCTTAACAGGTAAAAGCATACATATGGTCTCAGCAGTGAAAAGCAAATTTATTATTTATTGCAAGTCTTTCTGGGTAAAGCCTTTCAGAATCATTTTCTAATCTCTGGTCCTCAAATGAAGCCCATTGAAAAGGAGCTGAATTTCTGGGAGCATCATGTACCTATGCAAGATCTTTCATTGCTGTCAGAGCACCCAGAATCCTAATCCCCTCTGAAAATGTTGGTCATCATTAGCAAACAACTGGTTAAAGTGTACAGCAGGTGCCTGGTTCTTCTGCTCTGGATACAGGTACCTATCTGGGATTTTACCAGGAGTAATGAACAGCAAAGACTAGATGGATGAAACTAAGGCTGCACTTACTGGTGATTTATCTTGATAGATATAAATCGATGATAAAAGGGAAAAGAAAAAAAAGAAAGGAAGGAAGAACAATAGAATCCAAGACAAAAGATCTGTAAAGAAAGATGTTCTGCAGAGTTTTTTATGAGGTTTCAGGTGGTCTTCCTTAACCCTGACTCAGAGAATTCATGAATATTCCTGACTAGGAGGACAGAATTATGTTGCATAACATTATTCTCTCTGAATTTTCTCTCTGAAATGCATGCATGGACTTCATTGATGTTCTGGCCTTGCCACAGCATTTAGTATTCATACAAAAAAGTATTTGCTTTTGTTAATTTTACCTGGCCTCTCTTGGGGTCCTGAATCACATCCAAGGCAAGCTTATAGTCAATCAGAAATAATCAGTGACTTTAAATGACTAAGTTTAAATATTTAGGAAGAGCAGTCAGTTAATAGTCAAGATCTAGAGGATATTCCCTTGGTTTATTTCCAGGGCCTGCTTCGAAATTCCCCATGCATTAAGGGCTTGCAGAGTAGCCTGATGACTAGAGAAGCACAGTTCAAACCTAATTATTAGAGAACAGTAATGTCACAAGGCCTGGTATTTCTTCTCAGCTTAGTACCAGTGTGCCCATGTAAACATTGTATAATGCACTTGGCTGAGCACCTGAGCTGAGTCCCATTCTTGTTCTGCTGTCCTCCAGCCAAAGAAGCAGGTTCACAATCATGGGGCTGATGGGAGCCTTTGCCAGCTGCTGTGCACATCACCATTTGCAAAAATAGATGTTTACACCGTGCAAAGTTTCACAAAGAAAACTAGACCTCAGCTCATAATCCCAAACCATTGGCTTCACCAGGAGGAGACTGGAAGCCTTTAAGGGGGGACAGAAAACTCCTTTGTCACCAACCACAGTGGTAACCATGGCCATCATGATGACACTGAACAAAGGACAAGTGGAAGAGTCAGCTGTGGGCACTGGCAGAATATCCACTCTGAGGACAGGGAGATGAGGAGCTGCACTGCCCATGGAGCCTTGCAGGAGCCATATGTGCTGTGACATGGCAGGGTTCCCAAAATGCCAAGGCAAATCAGGCAGGCTGTGCAGTCAGCACAGCCAGCAGAGCCAGTGCAAGCCTTCCACTTTGGAAGAGGAAAGGATGCTGGAGTTTGGGTATCTCCAGGGCCAAGAGATTGCAGCTGCCTCACTGATTTTGCTCTGGGTAAAGGCTGACAACTGCAAAAACATTCCACGACCTGGCTGTTTGTTGCAGGGTTTGTCACTCGAAGGCAGCATTTGGCTGGACTCAGAGGAAATCACAGACTCACTGTTTCAAACATGGGGAGAAAAATGAAAAGCCACAGCTGAAACAGCTGCTTCCTTCAGCCTCCCTGACCCCTCAGGTGGAGACCAAAGCAAGTTTCTCCCCCTGTTCTCCTCACTGGATCAGAGGACAGCCCTCTTACATACTGTCAACTCTTAGTAGGGAGGCGCTCCTGAGGGACCTCAGGTGAAGTTGCTGGAAATCCAAAAAAATCTTAAAAGTGAGGTTTCAGGAGTAGTTTTTATGCTGTACTAGAATGAAATGAGATGTGTAAATCTTCCCTGGAAAATGAGTTTATCCTTTGCTGAGAGGAGACCCCATCCCAGGTGAGTGTCTTCACAGATGGGCAGAGCCCCAAGGTGCCAGAGCTCTTCCAAATCAGTCTGCAAGATTATTCTTTCAGTTTCCTGCAAGGAAATGCCCCAGGGGTTCAAAGCAGGGAGTGCCACCCCTCTGTGGTGTACAATACTGGGGACTCTTCTCTCCTTTCCTTCATCTTGCAGATGAGAAACTTTCCCAACAGCCTGTTAGCCGAAACTCCCCTGGAAGAGCTGGTGGAGAACATTGACAAATACTTGGTTGGTGGCTGGGCAGAGATGGAAAATGAACACAGAGATGTTCTGATGGGAGCATATTTAGAAAGGGCATAGGGTATCTCAGGTATCTTCAGATCAAACAAAAAAGGGAGGTTTAACTGCTTCCTTATGTTAGGTGGTTCCTCACTGAGGGCAGTGAGTTCAGAAGTGAGGCTTTGGTTCACTAAAATTCTCCTTCAGCTGCTTAGATCCTGAGTGGGTTATTTGAGAGCATGCAAACAAGTTGAAATAGGACGGGAATGAAACCCAGATTTGCTGTGTCCCAGGGTTCTATTTACCAGATCATCCTCCCTTGCAGACACAGTGCATGTGACTCATATCTGCAGTGTCAAGAGCGAACCAACACACCCCAGTAAATGAAAGAATGTTTCCAGACCTACTGTGACCTAAAGTTCCTCAGGATTTCAGTCTCCCTAGGAGGGAAGGCGAGGCAAGGACAGACAATATGGACAACTGTGAGGGAACATTCCTCATTTATCAGAGAATCATTCCATAAAATTATCAGATGTCTCAGAAACAGATTATTTACTCCTGACTAGTGACTCCAGAACTGGGCTTTTCTGTCAGAAGCCTGAAAACTTCTCTAATTCCTGGGCTAAACAGGTATTTTCAGTAGAATATAACAATCCCTCTGACCAGTTCATGCCCTTCCATTTCTGTGCTGAAATTGATCTTCAACTTAAATAGTTTTTAACACCCTGGTTCTGTGTGCCAGAACAACTGTATCCCATCTTAGCCTCATCTTCTTAGGTAACTGACAACTTCCCTTCAAACTTTTTTAACATGACCCTCTCTCACCTCCCCTCTAGCCTGCTTCCTTCATTTCCCCCCCCCCCTTTTGTGATAATCCCAAATTTCTTAAGGTCTGTTAAAAATTCCCCATCATGACCCTGTATCTTTATTGTTTTGTTGAAGTCTAGACAGATGTGATCTATCACATCTCCTTTGTCCAGATCACTTATCTTATCAAGAAGACCATGAAGTTAGTCAGACATGATTTATCCTTTATCAACACTTGTAGTGCATCTCATTTTTCCATTTCTTCCTTGTATTCAATTATTGTTTTTTCAGTAATTGTTCTGATGGCCCTGTATGCTACAGCAGTCAGAGTGATCCATTTATAATTTTCCAGATGGCTTCCTCCCCCATCTTAAGTACAGGTACTACATTTTCTATTCTCTAACCATACAGCATTACCTTTAACTTGATGAATTAGTAAAATATCTTCTATAAACTTGCAGTTTCATCTGCCAAATGTCCCAGATTTTGAGGGTGAAGATATTTAGGTTCCCTGGTTAAAACCAAAGATATTTTTGTTTTATCACATCAGTTAAAAACCTTGTGTTTTCTTTCCCACTGGCCACCCTGCATTTTTTCCACATTCAGTATCTTTAAAAGGTACCTATTCAAGTTTGGGTTAACCCTGGACTCCTTAAATAAAAAAAAATTGGGTACCCCCACCATTTTCTGCACCAGATCATTGTTAGTGACTGTGTCTGCAAACCAGACTTGTCTCCCCGTCTCCTCCCTTGTATTTCCTCCTCTCTGCTTTAAAAAGAAGAAATAGGAAAAAACTCTCTGTATTTCCAACAAATTTCCTTTTCTGTCTGTTTGTTCATATGTTCTTAGGTCATCTGACAACATTTGTATTGAGAGAGAGTAGAGTAACTCCTAGAGCAAGCAGAGGAAACTCATTCTGATTATCCACTCTGACAGGAAAGCAATGTTCTGCCTGCTGAGAATGGCTCCCTGCAACACTTCTGGACTGTCCATAGGGAGTTCATTTTTAGCTGTATAAGTTGAAACCAATGTTATATTAGATAACTCTTTAATTTCAGCTGTATGTGTAATAGCATCCAGAAAGAGTCCCGAAGTGAGATGTGCAAATCATACAGATAAGGTCAATCTCCATGTTTTAATTCCAGCTCCAGGATCTTTGAGAACACCCTGTCCCTTTCCCTACTTAGAAGCCTTACCAGTAAGTGGCCTTCACTCAGTTCAGATGAGTTTGTTGCCAGATGTCTCCACAGGCAAGATTGCTTTCTAACCTCATTCTAATAATAAATATGAACACTGCTTTCACAATACCTTTCAGCGTGGGAATTCAAAGCGTTTTAAATATGTCAAGCATTTTAACAGCAATGAGGAACAAATTTTGTAAATTATGGTTTAACCTTGTAAGAGCAAATGAAAATTAACACTGGGAAGAGAACATATATAAGGGGATAGCTTTGGCTTTCTCATGGATGACAACCTACATCAGATCTTTGGAAAAACCTCACCTTTAATAGCCTTTTCCAAGCTTATGGTGGTGCTACAGAGATCTCTTCATTCAGAAAATGTTTCCTGGAGAGCAGTTTATATAAACAGGCTCTCTGCAGCTGCTGAACAGTACATCTCCTCCAAAACAAGGGAATATATCCCCTTTGGATATTGCTATAGGAGTTTCACTGCTTTCCTGCTACATTTTGCTAACTGAACAGTGAACCCATTAAACTGATGTTTGCTCCCAAGCTACGCCCCAGAGCTTCAGGGAAGATAGAGACTAGGTCAGCTGGCATAAGAGGGTTCTTGCTCTCCGCCAGGCTTTCCCCAGGTAACAATTCTGTCAGCACTGCCACCCTGCTAGCACAGTGATCTGGCTCTGAATTCACCTGCCCTCAACGCCCTTCAGTAGTGAAGGCCTGGCTTCTTCAAATCTTCCTCATCCTAAAGGATATGTGATGTGTGCCTAGAACATCCTGCAGAGGAAAGACTTTTTTCCCAGCAAGGTGTGATGGCTCAGACTGACCACACAATATCTCTCTGTTGGAGGACAATGTGTGTATGAGGAGCAACCAAACACCCATTTATACAAGAAGCTTTTCACACTGATCCAATGCTTTGGAAACACTGCAAGTTATTTTTTGGGCACCACAGCATTTGGTGTCAATGAACTGCCCCTCCTTCAGAAGGGAAGAAGTTTGGAGCCCTAACCCGTGCTGCAAGCTGCAAACCTGCTTGGCCTCTTGGATGTACAGGTGGGACCATGGAAGCTCTGGGAGCCCCAGTTCAGCCCAGCAGAGGTACTCGGGAGCTGCAGACCCTCAGTATCTGCCTGGCTTTCTACCAGGCATAGTAGTGACAAGGCACAGATCCAGGGGAATTTAGCCTGTCTTTGAGAGGGAATTTATTCATTTAGATGAAACAGAGGTCGTTTGTTTTCAGTTAATCGTTGCTTGCCAATGAAGAAAACATCTTTTCAGAGAATTCCCAGCAAATTCACTTCCTAGATTTCAGCATAGAAGCTCAAACTCAGCTCGGACGCCCTCTCCCACCTCTGCTCACAAGGCTCTTTGGCAACCTTTGCCACTGTGAAGGTCCCCTTGGGGCACTGGGGCCTTGCTGCAGTCCAGCAGCACTGGAGAACACAGAACCCACGGAGAGGAGATACACTGTGAAACTGGATTGTGGTGTAGCTTCTCTAGCTCATTCCCTCATCTTTTTTTTTCCTGCAGCGTTTTTCCCTGCCTTAAAACATCATTTTCTCTTCTATCTCACTCCAGAAGCACAGTGGCATGGCTGGTCTACTCTTTTCTGAGATAGCAGATTGGCTAGGGACCTCAAAAGCCTGAAAGTGTTGGCAGCTGCCACAATTTTGTCACAAGTTTCTAAAATCTGGTTTTTATACAGCTCCAGCAACCAGACCAATGTGATAAATACAAATTTTCACTTTCTTTTACTTTTGATCCTTCATGATAGTAGAAAAAAGATGTGATGATTGAATGGTAAAAATGAGAGAAAATAAAAAAGAGAGAGCTCCAGGTCCTGAGGCTGCTAGTCTAAAGAAGTGGGGCTTGCAGAGGTCTCAAAGGCAAAAACTTCACACAGTTTTTGCAAATAAACAGATGATGTGTGATAGGGACACTTAGTTCTCTCTGAGGGGAAGCTGTAGCAGGGTTCAAACCATATTAGATGCTGGAACACAGGTGAAAATCCACCAGACTCCATCAGTTCTTGTGCTTATGGAAACACCTCTTCTCCATGTCAGTATTTTGAACTCAGTTTTCCCATAGCAAGGAAGGCAGATTTTCAGTGTTTTAAACAGTCAATAGCAGAGATGGTGAGAGCCTGTGCTTTTTTTCCACAATAGCAGATTGAGTATTCTCTAATAAGAAAAAATTTTTGTTGAGCTCAACAGAAATGCTTACAAAAGGGAGATGTTACTGCAGTTAGAAAATATAAACAGAATACAACTCACGTCCTCTCCTGGGGGCCATGGTTTTCTCCGTCTACAGGTTGTCCTCATTTTTTAAATGAAATATAAGGTAGGCAGAGCATAAGCCATGAGTATATACATTAAAAAATTATTTAAAAAATATTAAAAAACCCACTGTGGCTTGACTGCATAAAGAATAAAAGACAAAAAAGTGTCCAGACTTTTTTCTTTAACACTACCCTATGGAAAATCACACCAGCTCTGTAGCACTTGTCAGAGCAGACGCCTTGCTTTAAGCCAGGCAAAGATTTGGTGCTGTGTGTTTTAGCCCTTTGAGTGTGGGAAAACACCATGGGGAAAAAAGGTGTTAGTGCTTTCCATTTCTTTCATTAATCCTCTCAGCCTGCAGAGTTATTGTTATTATTAAAAAAAAAATGATAACCAACCCAGCCATCTGCTTTAAAAGCCCAGGCTGGTCATAAATCCACTGGATCCCTTAGATTTAAAATAGGGGGAAACGCTTTGAAGCAATTGCAAATTATGCAATGCCAGCCTCCTCCCTGGGAGTGATGAAACCTTTAATCACCTAAGGAGGGGGAGATGCACCAAGGCCTGGGAGCCCCGTGTCAATATGATTCCTCTTACATAACATCCTGCTTTATTTGCTGATTGAATGGGTTTGGTTTTTTGCTGGTTTTTTTTTTTTCTCTTTTTTTGATTCTAACTGAAGTTGTCCCTCAGGTACCGAAAAAGCTTACTAGTGAATTGCAACCTCTTCAGAAGGAAAGCAAGCCTCACTCACAAGCAAAACCAAAACAGCATGACAGATTGAGATTTGCTATCTAAAACCAAACAATCATTAACAACAATAATCCAGCTAAGAAGGTACAGCAAGCATTGGGTACCTTCCTGACACAGAAAATTGGGGCCAGCCTAGCAGGACAGAGAGACAGAGCTCCCCCTCTCCCACAAGCCTGAATTACCCGCTACATATTTTCTTTACCCTCCTGCAGGGAAGATATTTTATTGATAATGCCTCTCCTGGGTTTGTGATTACCCCCAGGGCTGAGTGAGATTTGAAGCTGGTCAGTTTGACATCATGTCTAGACAGCCCCTTTCCTTGGCAGACACTCAGTGCACCTGAAAACAGCCCAGTGAGTCTAATGATGTGCAGAACTGGGCAGGAGGAACTTTTAGGGGCACGCTGGACGCACTGAGGAGGCTGCACAGGCAGCTGGGGGTGTGTGTAGCACAAAGAGTCCTCTTACACGGGTGCACTGAGAGCTCTGCCCTCCCTGTTGGGGTACACAGCTGTGCCCAGGCTGGCACCATTAAACAGTGTCCGTGATTCCAGTGAGCAGCCACACCAGCACAGCCATGCACACAGCACAGAGCTGCCCTTGATGCCCACACACACCAGGAGTGCCAATGGGGCACTGCCCTGTGTCCCCACAGGGCTGGCTTGGCAGGGCTGCCTTGCACCGTGCTGTGCCATGATCCACATGGCACCTCCAGCTCTCTGCCCTGGGGCCGTGGCATGGGATCTGAGCTCCTAGGGAAATCCTGCTGGAAGTTACAACCTGGTGGTTTCGGGAAAACAAGCTCAGAACCAGTTTTCCTTAAAACACAGCAGCTCTGGTTCACCTGCCCAAAGCTGGGAAGAGAAGGCACTATATCTGCCTTTCAGTGAAGGCTCCAGTCCCGCTTCCAGCCCCCTGGCCTCTGTGATATGCACGTGTAGGGGCTCTCTCACAGTGAGTGAGAGAGCAGGCACCACATTTGTACATGAAAACAGAGCCCTGACTTCTTCCAGGGTGAGTGCATGCACGAGGATGAGTGCTTGATCTGTCAGCCCGGCACACAGGTCTCTCTTCAGTCTCTGTTCCCTGGTACAAAGGGAGAGGGTGGAGGCCTCGAGTTTCCTCCAGGACAGCCAGGTGCTGTGATTGCCCCTGCCATCTTTTAGGCTCAGATGATAAAGCTGCTGCCTGCAGACCAAGCCCATGTCAACTGAATTGTTGTCTGGGTCAACCAACACCCACAGGACCCAATCCCTTTTGTGCTCTCCCTCTTTGAACTGGGTAGAAATCATCTCTGTGAAAACCTCTGGTGTTTTTAGGCCAGGGCTGAGCTGCCTGAATGGCTCATGGCTGGTTGTCTGCCTGCCCCTCTGGAATGGGGAATGCAGAAGGCAAGGAGGAAAAGGCACGGTCACACCATGGTGTTTTGAAGCCTGGGTGCCACAGAGAGCCTGTAGGCAATTTATTCCACAAAAATATTATAGACCTGAAGAATCTCTACATAAGGGAGGAATTCGAAGGTTGCTAAGAGCCACCTTTGCTTAAAAGTCAGATGAAAGACCTGAGAAGAGCTTCCCTCTGGTCCTGGTTAGCAGCTGGCTGGCTCAGCTGAGCATCCATCATGCAGCAAAATGCAATAATTATCTTGCTCTGTGCTCCCCAAAGCTGCCAAGAGTGGCCGATGCCCACTATTAGCAAATCCCCCCCTCATTATCTGCTCCCCGTCCCCGTCAGGCCGCGGCGCCGCTCTGGAGCGCGCGATTACGGCCCCGCCATCCCGCGGCTCCTGGGCCAGTTTGTCATCGCCAGCATTTGTTTGGGAATGTTTGTTGGGAAGCACATGGTGGCAGGGTCAGTGGATGTTGTTGAGGTTTTTTTTCCTCTTGCGCCTGGGGGCCAGAGAGCTTTGTGCGTTTCTCAGTATGTTAAACTCAATTAAAAAAAAATAAAAAACCCCAACATCGGGATAACTTAAAGCAGATGTGAACACAAGCCTGAGACCCTTCTGAGCACAAACACAGCCATTTCATTGCAATTCCAAAAGGCTTTTCTGGCAAGCCTCCCCCCCATGTCCTACATTCTTTCATTCCAAGGAAGACAAACAATTCAGACTAGAGCAGCAAGGCACGTTTTTCAAATAAACAGGTTCCCTCAAACAGTTTTTGCCTTTGTGTCACCCCAAAACCACATTCCTCTCTTAAAGGACCTTCTGGAATGATCTAAATGACAATTTGTGTCACACCTTCCATTTAAATGGTTCAAAGCACCACACTCAGCCTCTCACATGTAAGTGTTTTCACCTTCATATGCCAACACAGTATCTTCATGAACCGGAGTTACAGACAGAATCTGTGGCATTTTGGATGCTAAAACTAGAAATCCTGTGGAATCCTGCACTGCTGGAAGAGGAATATCCCTGGAATGTGAAGGGCACTATTTGCTGGTGACTGGGGATCCTTTGAAAAGCAGGTTGCGTGGTCATTTCTGCTCATCCACACCAGGTCGGTGGTTTTAAACAAATAAACCATATTTTACCTCACAGGTCTCTCAACGGCTCAGCCAGAGGGAGATTTTTAGGCAGAAGTAATCTATAATATGCTACCTGATTCCCTTGTTACCTTAATTCCCTCTCTTATTTCTCCTTGTGTCCCTCAGACCAGCAGCTGCCTTGTCCAGGGTCACTCATCCCCTCCCAGTTTCTGAGTTTACTTCACCAGCTACTTTTGAGTCTGGCCATGGCTCCTGTGACTAATGCCTGGACTCTGCTCCAGCCCTGCTCATGAGTTCTCTTCAGCTCCACATTGCTCTGCTCGTCTCTTGATAAGTGAAAGCAAGGCCAGGTCTGGAAGGATTTTAGTATTTCAAAGTTTTCATTCATTATATGTTTTCCATATTCTCCTCTGTGAGAAAGAACAGAGATTGTCTCTGGAGAACCTTGGGAGACGGGTGGAGACAGTTCCAAAATCTGCACCTCAGATCCTATTTCTCCTGGACCTTCCCCACACAAGGAAACAAAACTGAGGCAGACTCAGCTCTAGCCTTCTACCCACACAAAGCAGACAGCCAGCACTGGCAATTTCCATTTCAAACAAGATGGTTTGGAGATATCCTGGGCTGCTGTGTGTGGTCAGTTTGAAGAATTTCTTAAACCCTTGAGTCAAACGGCATCTACACTATTAAAAGTGATTGTTAATGTTACATAATAGATGTAATAAATATAATAGCAGGTAGCAAATAATTGATAAAAGATAATAAAATGGATTATTTCTCACAGAATAAATAAAAAAGGATTAAAAAAAACCAACCAAACACTTTCTCAATGTGAGGACAGAGCAACAGGAGGTCAGTCCCTGGATGAACAGTTTCACTCCATACCACTTTCTCCCCCACTGCAACAGCTTCATCCCAAGTTTCAAGGCTGGATTCCTCAGCAAGACACAGATACAGATGTGATGATCAGTGCAATGGCAGCCAGGTGACTCCAGTGCTAGGGGTGAAACATGAGAAATGAGGTGGCCTTCACAGCCCAGCCCTCACAGGAGGTACACTGTTACATCAGCTAGGATCTGCTC
This sequence comes from Cyanoderma ruficeps, assembly GCA_008694505.1. Taxonomy (NCBI): domain Eukaryota; kingdom Metazoa; phylum Chordata; class Aves; order Passeriformes; family Timaliidae; genus Cyanoderma; species Cyanoderma ruficeps. The sequence continues at coordinate 3,016,465 of VZDJ01000056.1, read as the reverse complement.
CAGCCTCCTAATAGGATTTTCATATTCCTCATGAGCTTAACATGGGAAAATATGTACAAAAATAAATCGATCATTACAAATCAGGATGATGAAAAATCTTTAAATCTCCCAAATCCTTCTAAATCCCTTTACAGTAGTCTGTATTTCTCACAGTAAGTTCTTTCAGTTAATTTTGCCACTGAGTTAAGGTACCCAAAGGAGAAATAAAAAAGCTGTGCTTGAAAAACATTTTTCTTTGACTGCTGGACTGTGCAGGACTTGACAAACCAAGGGACAAGCACCCCACATCAAGGACAGCTGCATAAACATCCTGAGCACAAGAAATTAATCATAATAAAAAGCTTTAAATTTTTTTTTAATACAGTTAGGTACCAAAGATAAAAGGGTTATTTCCCAGAATCGTTCCTGTTTGGCATGGATCCTGATTGCTTAGATGAAGAACTCTTATTATTGAGCTTTTCATAACCTCTAACCTCAAAATCTGGGGAATGCCTTACATGGAAAGTACAGAACACAGTAAAATTGCAAGTGTTCCTGGCTTTTGTGTTCCCTCACACCAATATTCCTTCCTGCTCCTCAGCAACTCACCCCAGGGCCATGCAGGCAGCAGTGTCTGAAGGCTGCTCTCAAGCCAACTCTTGGCTAATAGAAATATTTCTGAGAGTTGGGTGGGACTGAACCAAGCAAAGTAAATCACTCTTTAAGCCTACCCAGATTTGCCTCTACTTGTATAAGATTGTGAATTGAGTGCTTAAGGATTTCAGGCTTCTCCCATATTGATTGACATTTCAGATATTCCTGCTTTCAGTGCTCAAAAGCTGTTTGCTGCCAATATTGATTAAGTGTTCTCTGTGTGGTTCTACAACACACGCCCATTGTGCTGCACGGATGGAGAGGCCATGAGAGCTCAGTGCTTCTTGTCTGGAGCCAGCTGCACAAAGTGACCTGGGAATGGCAGCCTAGCCCTGGGCAGAGCAGTGTCCACTCGCCCACCAGGTTCCGACTGAAGCTGGTGCAGGAGGCAGGAGAAGAAGAAGGAGAAATGCTCTCCTGCTGCCAAAACACAGCATGAGCACAAGCACTGCAGCCACTTTATACCTGTTCTCACCCTGATATTTCAAGCAGCAGGGAAAGGAAACTAAACTGAGAATGGGGCAGAAGGGAATCTGCCCTGTGCTGGCTGGGGTGCAGGGACAGGGCAGGGCAGCACAGCTGGGATGTCATCAGTTGGTGTCAGAGGCTCATGGCAGCAGCTGCTCCTGCGGTAGGAAGGTCAGGAAGCTGCCTCCATCCCCATCTGCCAGAGCTGTGTCCAAGCTATCACTGCATTAGTATTAATTCATCACATACCAGCACTGCCTCTGACTCCAAGCTCATCCCATTGGCTATACAGGCAGAAAATAAATCTTAGGGACACACTTGTTCTGTGATGGCCTTTAGCATCAAAAAAATATATAGAACTATTAAGTACAAGAGAGGAAACTGATATTTGGGGATGAAGGAAGACTTGGAGCTCAGTTCTACAGGGTATTCACTCAGAGGAACAGCCCCTTTGAAATTATCATGCAAATCTAGAGGCTTTTCAGCAATTTCAGCTAAATCCTTCAGGCTTGTGTGCACAGAGAGGTTAATTTGGTTTCAAGCAGTATGGATTAAAAGCAGAGCAGTTATTCCTGATTAATTCCCTCTGTGATCACTTCTATTTTGGAATAAAAATGCCTGACTCTGAACCAGACCAACTCATCCCCAGCCTGGTTTAGGTACGTTAAGAGTCAGTCAGTCTTTCCCAGCTGACAATGTTTGTAAAGACAATTGGTTGGGAACAGTCAGGAATTGCTTCACAGAAAGTCAAACCTTTACTAGGTCAGGAAAAAAACTTTAAAATATGGAATATTTCCTAGATGAGACTCAGATATCAATTACATCATTAACAAGTTCAGAAAAATTCTGCTCTTTTCCATGAGCCAAGTTTTGATCTAACCCACAATAAGAACTTGACCACTGACTTTAGAGGAAGTTTTTCCAAGAATTGGAGGAAAAAAATATTATCAGACTTTCAGCAATGATTCCAGGGGAGTCAGTCACACAGGAAAGGGTGTCAGAACTCACCCTTTATTTCCATGCAACTAGTTAAAAAATTTGTCTGTTGGAAAAAAAGTTTTATAGGAGGGAAAGCACTGAAGGTCTTGGGTTGATTGTAATTTACTTTTTTACCTAGAATTTTGTTTAATCTGTTAAAAACAAGCAGTGAAATGAAAACAGTGAGAAATACAAACATTTCACCAGTCAGGAAACTGAAAGTGCAGAGAGACCTTGACCACTGAAGAGCAGCTGAAAGGAACATTAGAGCACAGTGGAGAACAACTAAAACCGGAGGTAGGGAACCAACAAACTACCTGTGGGTTCAGGGGATGCTCTGGGGCCTTCCACTGGAAACATCGAGAAGGTGACCCATGGGCTGCAGTGAAAGCATTGCCTCCACTCCTGCCTTCTGCTCAGGAGTGACTCTGGTGCTGGCTGTGTGGAAATCCATGTTTCTATAAATCATCAATTCTCCCCTGCAGAATGCAGACAGCTCCAAAAGGGAGCATGGCAGCTCTGCGGGTGCTTATGGCAACACTGCCGGGCAGGCTAAGAGACAAAGTGAAGGACAATTATCTAAGGTGGAATATCTGGTCCTGTTGTAACTCATTCAACAAACTCCAGCAAAACATCTCCCTCCTCCTACCCTGCAGGCAGAACTTTCACCTACCAAATTCACATCCCACTCTCACCACAAACACTTTCCCAAAACCATGCCTTGCCCAAGCTGATCTCAGAGACACTAATCCTGAAAACTACCTTTATAAATCTCAGTGTAGTGGATGAAGAAATGAGGAATTATTTACTTGATCAAATTAAGTGAGCAATAATAAGAGAATCTTAAAAAGGTGGAGGTTTTAGTCCAAAACACCTTTCAAGTTTCTGCTGTCACTCAGCCTGGCTTGCTGCTGTGTCCTACAATACTCAGGGATTGTTAACAACCTACATGAATTTACAGTCTCTCAGGTCAGGAAGATCAGAATAAGAGGTGAATCAAATAATATAAAAAATGAAATTAGGATCTTTGGGCAGTGTACACCATATAAACATTAGCCCATCAGTCACTGTTATTTACTGCTTGTGAAGCACAGCAGGAACACAGAATAGGGCAGGAGGGGGCTGGTCACCAGGCTGCAAGTGGACAGAGTTGCCAAGCTATAAATATGCTGATGTATTTTTACACTTGTTGTGGCAAAGTCAGGATGGTCGTTGTGATGCTGGAACATTGCTGGGGCTGTTTTCTAATTATAATTAGATTCTGTTACTTTTCCAGTGTCATTATCAGAGACACAGTCACGTGTGCTGGCTTTTAAATGCTACTGGCCCTGCTAATTATTCTGGGTACAAGGGAACTCCACAGTCAGAGGGGAAATAATTCCAGTCCCAGGAGCGCCTCCTTCAGATGGTGAGTACCACTCTGAGACCATCACAGCCCCCAGCAAGGACACACTGCAGGATGCTGTGCTGATTTTTGGATGCCAGTTTCAGAGAGCACCCCTCCAACAGCACACCTCAGGGGGTGCTGGCAGCCTCTCTGCAGGTGCTCTTTCCTTGCCCTTACCTGCTGGTGCCTTCATGTCTGTAGGCTCTTTTGCATGTGTGGATTCAAAAGCAGGATTTGAAAGCAAATGTACTGAAACATTTTCAGAATCCAGAATTAAATGACACCTGTCACTATAAAATGACTTGCTAAAGCAGCCACACTTAAACATATTTGCCTGACCTGAGCATCTGATGCTAAAAGAGTTTTTCATTTTTTCTTGGAGCACCATTGTTCTGCATCTCACAAGTACCACCACAGGGACCTTCCTAAACAAACTATGAGGAGCTATGCCCAGGAAAAATAGAGCCCTGAACTTTGTAGTTGTAGCTGATGTGCAGAAAGATTCCAGCTGAAAACATTAGAGGACTAACTGGAACAGTTCCTCATCTACAAATCCACTGGAAAGTGGAATTAAATGAGATGAGACTTAACAGCTAGGGAGAACCACGCTGTCTCTGCTTAATCTTCCTATTAGGATAACACAACCTGGACAAGGGCAGGAAACAGCCTACCACACTGATACAACATTTCAGGCCTATTTTTTTCTGGAATTCCATGCTACCAGTGGTATTTCTGATGTTAAGCAAATAGTAAGAAGAAATCTGAGATGGTTGTGTGCAAATGTGTGAACGCTTCTAGAAGCTTTGGCCATTCAGCCCCAGGCACTGCTCTGCTTGATCAGATTTGATCGATGCTCAAGTACCTCAGTGTGCCCTTCAGCCCCTTGATACCCACCCTGGAGATACCAGATCTGCATCTTACACCATTCCCAGGGTGCATCCCATGCTGTGAAGTGGCCTCTGAAACGTAAATTCTTGTAGTCCCTCAGAGCCTGCAAACTTCCCTGTATCCATAGGGATGTATCTTTAGGTCTTATGCATTCCCTGACATTTGTTGTCTGAATGAACTGCTGGAGCTTCAGAGGGGAAAAGCTTTCAAGATCATCAATGCTTTTATCAGCTACAGATTCTTCTTTCCATGTTCTTTCTGTGTTAGAGGAAAAACTGATTGACCTGACTCTCACACTCAAAATTCCACAGTAACTATTTATGGTTTTCCCTAATTACACCGGCTTATGTCCAGAACAAGGTGTTAGTGCCCAGTGTATGTCTTCCTTTGCTCAGCATCAAGCTCTGAGTTCTATTTTCCCTTTTTTCAATAGCTCTTCCCCTTCCTGATAATGATTACGGTACCTTTCAAACATTTGTAGATTGTTTTAGGTCACCTTTTAATCACCTTGTCCAGCCAGGGCACATATACTTAGCTCCATTAATCTTACTTTATTTAGCTGCCATACTGCAGGGCAAGATGCTCCCATCAAATAACCCTTCACCTTCCTGGCTCTGTAGGAATATCAATTACTCTCAGTCCCAGGGGGACTGGTCACCTCTGCAGCCCAGGGTGCTCTGGAGGCGGGTAGGCCAGGATGATGGAGGAGAGCATTTCCCCCCACTGTGCAGCTTGGAAATATAGGGAGACCGTACAAAAGAATCATTTTAGCTTTTAGAAGTACTGTATACATCCTCAAAAGCAGGAAAGTTAATTAGCCTGGCTGCTCTGACAATTTTCTCCTGGGAAAAAAAAACTTCCACTCCTTCAGTGATCAGAACTTTTTAATCCTGGTGCCAAACACATTTCTCTGAATTAATATTGGTGGAATGAAAAGGCTTTCTTCTCTGCCTCAGCCTTCTCTCCCAGGATAAATCTTTTTGGAATTTGCTTTACATATTGTACTTTTGAATGTTCTTTTAAATGTTAAAAAATGACTGTGTGAGAATGTCGCCTTCTCATCAACAAAATTTACTACATATTTTCCCCCATTGTTACCAGTACAGTTCCAGCAGTGTTAACAATGGGAACCCTAGAGCAAATGGTCTGGCACCAGCACTTGTCATCCAACTATGGCTGGTCAAAAATGTGTTTGAAAAGTGGCCTTGTGTTTTTTTTAAGTGTGCTTGTTTTCAGTAAGCACTTCCAAATGATTTTTAAAAATCAATAAATTAAAAATCCAATGTTTAGTTGTATTTTAATCAGAAAGATATTGAGGGGATTCTGTATTTTTTGGGAAAACCTATGGTGGTGGATAAAGGAAAGTATTGTGTTCCATTACCTGCCTTTTTCTTGGTTGGGGAGAGAGGAAGTCAATGAAAAGGAAAGGATAGGAGGGTATGGGTCTCTTCATTCACAATCAACTGAAGCAGGTTTTTTTAAAATTCAAAATCACTAACAAAATGGGGAAAAAATCATAAACTTTGTGATGTCTTTTAAAATTCATTCCACTGTATATTCCTTTTCCTTGTATCACAGAGAAGTGTCAGTATAATATGGCCCATTGTGACAACAGTGAGTGACCAAGTTTGCAAGTTTGCTAGAAGCTTTCAGCACTAAGGTAAGGAGACCTCAGCTAAACTCAGCAAAGGCAGGAAATATTTAAATGTGTTTCTAGCACTGGTGGAAGAAGTGTAGCAGCAAAGCTCTCTGGTGACAGCTCTGCAGGCAGCCAGAATGGTCTCCTCTGATACTAAAACTTAGTTATCTACAAAAGCTGCTTCCTTCATTGGAAACTACTGATAATTTTTTTCCCTTTTGCAGTTACTTAATTTCCATTGTTAGCACAAATCTCTGCTGTAACTAAAACACAGCAAAAGCACATGCTCTGAAATCCCTCAGCTGTGCCTTCCTATAGCCATGGAAACAGAGTTTTGCATGCCCAGGGCAAGGCAGGGTGGATTTGTCAGGGTTTTTCCTATTCCTGGCAACCTGTCACAAAGTCTATTTGCTTCTTGTGAATATGTGAATCAAGATTCTGGACTGAGACATTTTTCATTTCAACCCGGACCAAGGTCACACCTGGGCATGACCGACGCTTGCCTGGCCTTCCTCAGTGAATTGGTTTTTAAACTCTTCCCATAATGAATTTAAGTCATCAGCTGTTAATACTTCTGCAAACCTACTGCTTCCTTCCTGGTGTTAGGCGAGGATTCAGAGGACCCAGTTAATACTCACAGCTCGATCCAATTTAAGAAGAGGATTTTGAGCTCAATTAGGTTGCTTACTGGCTGCTTCTGAACCCGAGCTGGGACTAAACTCTGTGAGAACCTTCCATTGGGTCAGACCGAAATAACCCAAGGTACGTCGGCACACCTGAACAAAAGCTCTGGTGCACTGCTGATTTAATGCTCTGCATTCCCAGTGGTCTGGGGAGATGCCTGCAGCTGTATGACAATCTACTCATTTACAATACGGCTCCTTTTTTTTTTTTTAAATGCACTCATAATGTGATGTTATTAATAGTTCATGATCTACTGCTCTTTTCATCTGAGGATCTCTCACAAAGCATTTTAGGAGACTGAATCAATTTTCAAAACACTCCTATGTAATACTATCCCAATTTTACTGGAAGCAGAACTAAGGCAGTGGGAGGCAATTTTTCCAAGGGCTCATTGGTAGTGTCAGAAATAGAGACCTGGACTTGGACTCCAAATACAGCTGACATTCTCATCCCATGGCTGAAAACTAAATGCAGGAGTCCCCACTTTAACACTGAACATACCTTCTGTCTTATGCTTCCTAAATGGCTGCCTGTTGCCATGGCAACTGCAGTTCCGATCTCTGGACCAGATTTGCTTCTGTTACATCAATGCAAATCATGAGCAAATTCATTCAAAGTAATGGAGCTACCCCAGATTTCCATGGTCAAGGGAGGATACAGAGATACAGCAGATTTAGTCCCTCTGAATTGGATATAAGAAGGTGGTGATCTCTTGAGAGTGGGGAAAATGTCTTTCATCATTGCAGGGGTGAACAGGATGAAGGATATCTTGCAACAAAGGTATATAAAGAAAATCCGGGAACTTGACTTCGGGGTGACCTGATATTCTCAGATCTACTTCCAACCATTACCAATGGAAGGCTTTATTGTTCCCAAAGAAGTGTTCTGCTTCCCCCTTGCACTGAGCAGTGGTTATATTCACGCTTTTACCGTGAGAATATGGAATGGTGGAGACTGGAGTGAAAGAATCTACAGAAGGATCATGGACAAGAGCAGTTTGTGCTGCTGTTTGCAGGACGGGTCTTGTAGGGATGAGGGAGCTGGAAACAAGCCCTCAGGTTGCCTCCCTGTGGCCTCTTCCTGGAGGGGAAGGGGATGCCTGATGGAATGGCAACCTGAATAAAATAATTCTTCAATGCCTGCCACAGCACTGCGAGGGCCTGGCCTGCTGCTTACCAGGGAAATGGAGGAAATGTGGGAGGCAAGACATTGCACAGGGAGAGGTCTTCTAGCAATAGTAACCATCACCTCAGAGCCGCCTCATTTCCTGCAGCACCTCAGCTCTCTAGAACAGAGGGCAAAACTGAGGCTGGCACAGCCTCCAGTCACACACAGCCTTTGTGCAGTGACAACTCGAAGCTGGCACAGGGGAGGAAGGGTATGGTAAAGTACAGAACTGGGCCAAGGCTTAGAAGTTGGTTGGTGACCCTGCACTTGGGCTAATGCACACATTCTAATTTGAGATAAACTTCTCCTATGATCCCGGAAAGGAAACCATCCTATCCTGTGTCCAAAGCTGAGCAGGCAGCTGGTGCTTCATGCAGTTCACAGAGATACTGGGAATATCCTCCCATAAAGTTCAGTCTGTCACACTAGCAGGGGTTATGCTGTTACTCTTGCTGCACTTCAAACACTTTAATCTACAGTTATTTAACTCCATGAATTAATATTCAACCTTTCAAGCTGCCAGTCATGCACGTGACACTGTCCCTGACTGCTCAAGGTAAACCCTTTGGATCAGGTAGATTCAGTACTCAAAGGAGATGTTACCACCGTGGCAAAACTGATGCAAATTTTTCAAGTGAAACTCCTGAAAATCAAAACAGGAGCTGGGAAGTCCGTGTGCAGCAAGGTCTGGCACCATCTGCTGTTCCTTATGGCAAAAATCCTGCCGAGTTTTCAGAACTGTTATGCATTTGTGCTGCAAAAAACTTGTCCCAATCTGGGGACAAGGGGCACCTGGCAGTGACACTGGATGGGAGCAGGACTCAGCGCCCAGTTTGGAGGAGCACAGACACCATTCCAGAGGTAACTGCAAGATTGATCCTTGCACATATCAAAGCTAGAGCAAAGCCTGGCTTTGAAAAGCAGAGCTGATCATGCAGACTAAACACAGTGACCCCGCTGAACATCCCAGAGCTGCAGCAGGGACAGGCACGGTCAGCCAGGCCATGGTTTGGATACGTGTTTCATAACACTCAGTACCTCTTGCGAAACAAATGTTATTTTTTTTTTTGCCCACATCAAAATAAGAGGTCAATGCTCTGATGCAGTATCTCATCACATGCTGAAATTTGTGTTTGTCCTATAACATTACCAAAAGCCTGACTTGATTTCAAGCTTTTAAAGAAATCCCACGAATATGAGTTTCAGGCTGAGGGACCAAGGTAAGTACTTCCCCACATCTGCTACTGGAAAGAGCAACCAAGCAAAAAATGACTGGAGATAATACAGAAATTAGGTTTCTACATTGTGAACATTTCCAGTTTCCTGGGAAGACATGAATCCATTTTTTAAAGCAATTTTCTAGTTCTACCCAAAAGATTGGGTAAAAAGCTTGAAAATACAACATAAAATTGAGTTGTCATAAGAGTAATAAAACCCAAATTTTCTCTTAAAAACAAATTTGTGATTTTTATGTCCACTTCATTACATTTTTGAAGGCACAACCTGGAAGATTTAAGTACGTGATGCTAGTAATAGTTCAGTGCCATTACTACAAGACAGCAATATCTATCCATGTATGATGAGGGCAAAAACTGACTTCTCCCTTTAAGTTAGACCACATTAATCTCCCACACAATTTTCTTGAAGATTTAAACTCACAAATGGAGACTCTCCACTGACTTAGGAAATCTTGCCATTCTACAGGATTGCCATAATTTGAAAGGACAAAATGTTTACAAGGAAAGGGAAAAAAATCTCAAGATTTGAATTTGCTGATCGTTGTTAAAAGGCCGGAAGTTAGACAGTCATATTAATATTAGAAACACACTTTGTAAATAGGTGCTTGAAAAAGAACTTTGCTCCTGTAAAAATGGGATTATTTCTAGATCTGATGGAAACATCAAACATGAGTATTTCTGGTTCTGGATGACCCAAACAAGCCCATTTTCTCAGAGATCTTGGAAGAGGAATATTTGAGGACTATTGTCCCAAAAATTTACAGAATGAGCTCTTGCTCCACACTCTGATTTTCACAAACATAGCTCTGCTGTGCTCTATAGGCAGTAGCTCAGACACCGTGAGTGTCCTGTGTCTAGGAATGGCAATGAAAATTCTTTGGATCTATGTTTTACCAGTACTTTTTCATCCCAACTACAGAGTTTCCCTATTTTTTCCTCTGAGCACAGCCCTATACCAGGACACCAAGCTGGGCATCATCCCCCACTCCTCACGGCTGCCTATGGAAGGTGGGAAACAGTGCAGTCACACCAATTCTTTGGACTGAAGCTGTAAAAGGAGCTTTTCAAGGCCAGAAAATAGCAGAAGACTGAGTGATGATCCCTCTGTGAGAAGGTCTAGGACCAACTGCTTGTACCTCACGTTGCGGTATGTAAGTCCCCGATTGCCTCTCCTCAGTAATGAGACAGATCAACAAAACAAAAACATCCACAGACAAACCAGGGCCTAATTACATGACCGTGCCAAAACTGGAGAGCCGTAAAAAGTGAGCAGCAGCAACAGCAGTAAATTATCTCAGCTGCTGCATGAAAATAGAAAAAAAAAAGTGTTTGGCTATCATGTTCTCTAGCATGGCTTTCACTTGCCTGAGTTGATAATTTGCCCATTTTGTACGGCTTTTTTGCTTTGTAAACTCAAAGGTCTTTTTTCCCCCACAGTCAAATCTCATCCTGCCCTCCTTCCACGGTCCCCAATGTGCAAACTGCCCCACACCTACACCATTAGAGAGGGAACCATGCAGAGACCTCTCAGCTGGCAGAGACCGGGCAGGGCAAGGGTAGAGCTAAGTCAGACATTATTCCAACATGCTGTTATTCTCCTCAGAAGAGGGTCTATCGCAGTGAAAAATTCAGACGAATTAAACTCAGTCTAACATGGGTGCTCAAAGGGAGGAGGAGGATGCTTTGCTGAACTCCAGGTGAATTTCCAGTGAGGCCAAAGTTGTCCCACGTAAGAAACCAGGGCATGAACACTCCCTCAGACAGGGGCCAGGTGGGTAAGCCCTATTGCACTCCCAATACAGACCAATTGCCAAAAGCTGTAAAATCAGTAAGAAATTCTCAGTCCCAATCCACAAACATTTAGTCTTCATAACAACTCTAAGAATAAAACATATAAATAAACGGTAAAAAAATGGGGAGGTAAAATCTCAGTGATCAAAATGATGCCAAAACATAAACCTACTAAAGAAGGAGCAGCACTGCTGGTCACGGCCGAGCTCCTCCCCACACTCTTCCCCTGGTGCAGAGCCTGACCTACTTGATGCATGTTCCTGCACTAAGGCCCCAGCACTAAGTATCTTACACCCCTTAAATCGCATTCCAGACTTATAATTGCAAAGCAGCTGTCAGCCTGAGCCCTGCCACAGGACCTCCCCATCTGTTCAGCCCATCTAGCATTACAGCAGGGGACAGCACGGAGGCTGAAACTGTATCGGATGTGGGGAGCGCAGACAGGACCTGCCGCCCTGCCCGCGGGGCCGCCGGAGATCGCTTGCACTTCCACCGCCTTGAAGGGCTTCAGGCTTCACTAGAGCAGCGGGCAGAGGCTGAGCAGAAGAGGGGAGAAGGGACACTGCAGAAGGATCAAATTCTGCAATGTGACTCTGGCAGCTGAGTCAAAAAGGCTGACATCCTTGGCTTCTCTGGGAGGAGATGTTTGAGTTCTGGCAGGGCTGAGAATCATTTGAGAGCCCCTTAGAGGAAAACCTGATACCCTGACTTTCCCCAAAGCCTCCCCCTCCACATCACTCAGTATTAACTCTTTCTGTAGTAGCTGATTTTACACAATCTTAAATCATCTGTCCTGAAATGTGTAGCTGGAGGTACACCTTTCTAAACTTGTGTGCCATTTCTTAGACAACATGCTTATGGGGGAGTACCTGTCTCTGAATCAAACTACATAGGTCTTGTCCTACAGTCTTTTCCAATAATCCCAGCAAAACTCCAGATCAAAACTGATCACTTTTCATTTTCAAGAAAGCTACAGAAATATAGAGGAAGGACTTTAGTATTTGACTCCATCTGATTGGCACTAATTCAGTTCCAGGGAAACATGCTGTATTTTATGCAGGAGCTGGAAGTACTTTGACTTGCTATGTTGCCAGCACAAACCTTGAACAAGCAGTGTACCCAATCCACATCTCCTGACTCTCAGGAGTTTTAGATCCTTCCTAACCCCAATTCCTAAGGCACTGCAAGTGGTCAGCAGGTGTTGAGATGTGAGGAACAAAGCATGGTGCCATTCCCCCCACTCTGAAAGTGAAGAAATGCGCTCTTGCCCTCTCAGTCCCACCCAGGCTGAGTAAGAGTGCAGGCAGCTCTGTGCTGAGTTGCAGTGGACCTTGTGCTGACAGATGTCCGTGCTCAGGGCTGCTGGGGTCACTTCCCCTGTCCTGCTTTCCCAGCTGGGAAGCCTCCTGTAACCCTGCTGCTTAAGCCTCCAGGTGGACTAACATCCCCAGTCGCTCTCAGGGTGGGAAAAATGGGAGACCTAAACCCATAACACAAGCAGCCTGTCACTGACTGGAGCTCCCCACCCCACACTCAGCACAGCCAGGATGCTCCATGCCCTGTCGTGGCAGCAGTGCTCCAGGTTGCTTGCCCTGGTCCATGTGAGATCACAGTTGCCTGAGTGACTGTGCCCCAGTCCTTGTGCCCTCAGTGTGCACACGTGTGTGTGCTGGTGGCTGTGGGTGCCAGGCTCCCACATGGCAGCAGATTGGAGCCGAAGCCAGCGTCTCACAAACTCATTTCCTGGCAGATCATGGATGGGGGAAGGGACAAGCACTCTTTGTCAGCCCACACAGTTTCACCCAGTCCCAGCCTGGATAAGCCAAACCTCTTAAAGGCACAAACCGTGTGTGCTGCCAGCAGCAGCTCTGCCCTAAGTCCCCTGGACCAGCTGGCACGAGGGCAGCTGTGAGTTCAGCAGCTGGGCAGAAGGGATGGTGACGCACAGCGCTTTATCTCGAGATCTGCTTTATCATCTGCTGTTTTAACCTCTGAGCCTTTGGGTTCTGAGGGCCGGATCCTGGGCTCTGGGCATGCCCTCCCTGCACAGTCCTATCGACACTGCTGTAGTCACTGTGATGGCTCCCACCAAGACTGGGCACCTGGTGCAAACAAACCACAGCTTGCCCAAGTTCACTGTCCCTCAAATTGCTCCTATGGATCAGTTTGGAGCCACATGGCCAGAGATGTCAGCCAGGATTTTCCACGTGCGGCAAAGCAAACCCCTTCTCCAATTTCCCTGCAATATTATGCCGAAGGTGCAGTTTGGTATGCTCATCACTCTGGTATGTGTTTCCTCCCTACTTACACATGGGCATATTCAGAGCTTTTGCAACCCATCCAGAAAAAAATAACCACCACAGTAAGAGAGTATTGCTTCCCTGAAACCCCTAAGCTAAGAAAGGCCAACATTTGCTGACATCTGACTCAGGAGATGTCTAATCTCAGACTGCTGGAAGGCTGAAGGCCATACTACTCAAAGGACCACTCTGGGCTTCATCTGATCTTCTGTCTTCATCAGTGGCTGCTCTGTATCCTAAGGACAGGATACAGAGCAACAAGGTGTTCAGCCTGTCCCAGAAAGTCTGTTCCTTATAATGAATAAAGGGATATATTTTACTGCCTGAACAGCTGCTGGCTCCACACATGCCTCCCTATTTCTAAGTGGCAATAAGGAGTGGAGCTGAAAGGGCAACATGTCCTTTACTCTAGATCTCCAGCCAAGTCCACAGGCACAGGTTCCACTCACAGACAAGCAGGAATGCTCATGTGGACACTCAGGGTTTCAAAGCATTTGGGCAGTCACACATGTAGCAACACGTGAGATGGGGTTTGCTGGCACGTGGGAACTGATGTCCCCAAAACACGCTTAGACTGACATCCCCAAGCTCAGTTCAAGGACTGGCACCAGACTTCCAACACAAGGGTTCTGAAAAAATTCCTTGATACCTGGTACTGGAGAAGGAGGGAGGAAAGCACACTCTGCCATTACAAATCACAAGCATGATGGTCACATTTGGTGACATCCAGAGGACCACATTAGTCCACCATAAACGATTCAGCTCCTTTTCTGATAATTCCTGAGGGGCCAGCCTTTGTTGTGAACATCTTACGTTCGGACCCCAGCAGTCTAACACACAGATACTGTCTGTGCTGTACATTGTGCATTCACTCTACTCCATAAAGGCATATGTAGGCCTCTCACATGAAAAATATTGCTGGGGAGAAGGCAGTTTGAAATTCTCACGTATCAACAAGTCATGACACAGCCCAGTCTCCAACCGCCTGTACTTGGCTGGCTAACACACAAATAAGAAAAATCTTTCTGCCTTCTACAATGGGATTTTAGCTCATCTTAACCATCTGTTTGATTTTTTTTCCCATAGTAACAAGTCCTTTTTGGAAAATTCCAAGGGTATCTGTCTAACCACTCCTTATAAGGCATTACCGCCTTAATATACAAAATGGTATCTTTCCTATGGACTAGGAATGGTAGTTTTTGCTGATATAAAATGCAATTTTTATCTGTTCCCTTGACAGAAAATTTAAACTGGCAGTTTTATAATGAACGCTGGAAGCTGAAATTAGATCGCTTGTTTAATAAACATCGAGAGGAACTGACCTATGCCAGAGCAAGATTTCACAATGTTGTATTTTTAATATCAAAAATATATTTTCTTTCTAACACCCAGAAAAGAAAGGATAGAAAAAAGAAGTCTGGAACTGACCTACTTTCATTGCCAAATCAGCCTGTTATTGAGCCAAAAGTATTCTATCAAAATTCTTATTGTTCTTAGCAAAGAGATGCCGTTTCTATGAATTCGGAGTGATTTGGGAAAAGCAACCTCTCATTTTGTGACCTGAAAAATTTTATACAAGTCTTTCAAACAGTTCCAGAGCACTCAAACTTAGGAAACTGCCCCTGTGAGACAATTCCTATAATCTCCTTGATCTTTCCCACTTCTGAAAGTGATAGTGGTTACAGATGCAGAAAAGAAGCTTGCCAAATGTCAGGCTTTTATCTACAGCCTCCTTAATATTTGATAGTTTTCCTAATCCCCAGCTTCTAAATTCATGTGATAAACCGAGAAATTCTGCTTGGGTAAAAGAGGAAAAAAATATTTTACCTCTCCTGATCGCAAAGTGCAGCTTCAAGTTATGAACTCTGAAGGGTAGAACACCAGACAACAAATAAAAATAAGTAAAACCTCTTTATTATTTTAAAAATGCAAATGCAAACCTCACGATTGTCTGGAGCACCATGCATGATGCCATGAGTGCTGGGAGTTGAATGAATTAAGCTCATTTCCAAACATCTTATTGAGAAACAAGGTTTTTTTGCACAGCTTGAATTACTTAATTTCTCCATTCAAGTGTTGACAGGCAGGAACTACTTTTCTGGGAAGGTGATGGGGTTTGGAGGAACATTTTTTTGGGCAGAAGTGTCCTTGCTGCTGTCTGAGAATGCACATGCTGTGCACAAAGCCCTCCCTGTCACCTACCCCTTGCCTTTCATTCCAAGTTTGATCCTCAGCCTGGGATTGTATATTTCCACCTACTGATGTCAACTGCTAAGTGAGTCATGGGAGGATCTGAATAGCAACCACATGAGCAATCTTCTCGAGAAAGAGGGAGCACTCAGGACAATCCCCCTTATAGCTGGGAGAAGGAGGAGGCTGCCACCCCACCATCATGACACTCAGATAAAGATGAGGTGAAGGGAAAGGAATGGGAGGGGATCACTAGTGAAGGTATCCATCTCCAGAAAACATCCATATCCATCCCAGAAAACTGAACCTCAGCAAAACCTGGCCTTGACTCTGACTGAAAGGCACACTTACAACAAGCTACACTTCATGTGATAGCTCATGAAGCTCAGCAGCTCTAAAAATTAGTAACAATTTTAAAAGAGCAGATGCAATAATTATTGCAAAGGCATCTCAACCTGCAGTGTTCCTTGACTGTCTAGTATAGAATTCCTTTTTTAGGGGAAAATTTTCACTCCCCCTCCCTATGTCTAAGAAGACAACAAACATTTGATTGTTTCACTGCACATATCCCCATTCAGGATCAATTCTGTTCCATCTTGATTAAATCATAAATGTGTTGCTGGAACAAAGAATGAGCCCAACAACCTTTGCCTATGTATTCAGAAGTTTGTTTTGCAGCCAATATCTTTGCACACTTGCACAGATAACAGAGAAAAGTCCTAAATGTACCTGGACTTCACTGTAAGAGAAGCAGAAGGCAAGCAGAGGGTTGTCAAATCACAAATGGATGCAGCTTCAGGACACTGTCTTTACAAGAACTTTTTTTCCCTTTTTTTTTCCCTTTAGGCTTTTAAGTCAGCCTTCACAGAGCACAGCCCCTTTAAAATCCCAGCAGGAACTTTAAAAAGAAAATGAAGAAGGGTTTGTTGAGACCAGTTCCCAGCTTCACAGACATCTGAAGCAAAGTGCTCTTTGTAGACTGTCAGATGCAGAAGACAACAAATCCAGATATTTAGGATTTACCTCAAACATGGGTCAAAATGGTAGAAATCAGAACTGTTCCAATTTATTGGGATACTTACCAATTCTAACGTAACATATTCAGACCAAGAGTGCAGCATAAGATGCATTTCTGATAGCCAGATCTTTTGGCAAATGATTTAGCATCAAGAAGAAAACACTCCTGTCCTCTCACAATTTAGGCTACAGATGGAATACAGAAATTTCTGAAGATCTGCTTGGATAGACAAAAGCAAACTTACCCATCACATCATGGGCACTTGTGCAACCCAGCAGTCTGTGATCCTGGAGAAACACAGAGATCCTGGGAGTGACACTAAACGGGCTGGAAACAAACAGTACTTTTGGGGGAACATGCTAGCACACTTATTTTTGCTCCGAGACATTTGTGAGCAACTACTGACCCCAGCAGAAGCTGCAGCACTGCTCTTGTGTGTGCAGCAGACACAGCTGGACATTTTGTTTCAGCTTAGTATTCCTATTTCTGTGCCAGAGCATGTCTAAAGCACCATTTTGCATTACATTTTTCATGTTACAGTATTTCCATAAATGAATGCCCTGCTCAGAGAGAGCCCTGAAGAATCATAAAGAGCATTTATATCTGGTGAGTACCACAAACTCTTGTTAATGCCAAAAGCCTGCACCATGGACCTGAAGAAATGTGGAGATGTTGATGCTGCACAGACCTGCAAAGAAAGCCCCATTTTCAGGCACTTGTGTGCTTGTGCTGCTTTTGCCTTTCGAGGAGCACACGACCCCCAGGTCTCCCAGCCCAGCCAGTGCTGCTCTACCACAGCTCAGTTACCTGAGCCTGCCACAGACCCACCCTGGTGTGAAAACAAATTACAGGCCCAGGCTCCCACCAGGAACTTCCAGTGGGTGTCTCATAGCAAAGAATAACATTCTGTTTCTCCAGGCTAATTGCACACTTGTGCTCCCCAAAAAGAGCAGTCAGGGGACAGCTCCACCGCGTTGACTGCTTTACACTTCTTTTTTTTTCCCCTCCCTTTTTCTCTAAATACATAATTTACTCTGCTTGAGGGAGCCTTCTGAGTGGGTATCTGTAGTAGGCTCCTTGTGGGAGCAGCTGGCCTGGTACAGGCTGAATGCAAAGGCAGCCCCAGCCCCCCTCAGCCAGGCTCTGGCTGTGCTGGTGGCACCCACCCATCCCTCCTCCTCCTCCTCCCTGCGCTGCCTGAACATTCTGTGCCGCTGCTGCCCGGGATGTCACCATGAATAAGTACAACTGTCAGATTAAATCACTGCCTGGGTGGGATCTGCTGAGCCTACGACACACATTCCGGGCACCTAAGTCATGCCAGGGAATCTGTCCAAGAAAGAGATCTAACTGGAGCTGCTGCACATGGCAAATCAGCTTTGGGGCTATGGCATGAAATATGTTCTGCCCTGCCTCAAAAGAGCTACAAGGGGTGGAGGGGGAGGCATACAGAGGGGGCACACAGACTCCTTTTGCTGTGAATGTACTTGTAGAATAACTGTGTTTAAGTCCCTGGAGGTTCAGGGCAAGAGATTAAGTGATAGCTGCTGCTGACAAAGCAGAACCTTTGTGTGCTGGGAGCACAGTTGAGTCTGTGGGGCCTAAGCAGAGGTGGTCAGAGGGATGGCAAAGGTTTGCTGCTGCCACCTGACATCCAGAAAGGGCCAGGCTTCATCTAGGAGCCTCTCCTGATGACAGTCCCCTCTGCAAGTTCCAGCTGCTTGGGAGAAAGGCCTGAATTTCTTCATCCCACCAAAGCCCTCCCAACTGCTGGCCCTGTGATGTTGCATCCATGCATTGTCCATCCTAGCCTGGGCTCAGGGCATATTCTACCAAACTGTCCTTCCACAAATTACTGGTGGGCAAACTGCGCAGGAGGCACTCACTAGGCCAATCCTTTCAGCAAGCAGATATATCCGTCTCCTTTCCTGACAGCTTCTGGAGGGTCTGGCCCAACTTATCTGCACACCTCTCTCTCCCCCATGACTCCATTTCACCAGTGGTTGACCAGAATTCAACTCCACATGCCTTACTCAGGTCTTGGGGAGATACCATGGAGTGGTAAGCAAATGTACTTGTCGGGAAGATAAGGGAAGAGAAGACATGTATGGACACTATCCCTCTCACTTGCAGGTTTCTTTCATGTGAAAATATGAGCAAACTTATTCTGTGCCTACAGTGCCAGCCACAACTCTGTCACCACCAATTCTACGTGTGCTAATGCCTTTAACATTTTGTTGATCACTTTTCCTCCCACTTTAAATATTTTTCCTGTCACCAAGGGTTTTTGAAAACCATGCTGTTTGGAAACCGGCTTTCTTACATACATTTGCCACCTGCCTGTGAGTGGAATGTTAATTTTTTATGAATATTTACTGCTGTGCTGTAGTTCAGCATGGGGAAAGAGGAGCTCTGCTTGCCCTTGCTTCAACCTTTGGTGGCTGTGGCACCAGGACAAAGATCTATCTCTGGGTGGCTTCATTCATGGCTGACTGTTTAATTAGGCAAAGTGGTACAGTTTAAACAAACTTCCCTTGAACATGCTCACTGAATGAATAGTAATGACAATAACACTTTATTATACTACTGTGTCTTTTACCCAACGCCTTGATAATGCTTCCCAAAGAAGGAAAAATTTATTTATCCTTATGCTTATGAAGATAAGTGTGGAAAAGTGGAGTATAAAAAGGTGAAACTTCTGTAGAGACATTGTTAGAGACAAGGGAGCAGAACCCAATGGGAAACACTGCCAGGCTCTGGCTCTGACTGCTACAGCTGAGAAACACAAAATGGGTGCCCCTAGACCTAAGCTCAAAGGGTGCTGCTCTCTTAAGAGAATGTCAGTGCCACCACTGTTCTCTTCCTGCCACTGAAATAAAGAACAGTACTGTGGCTTGTCTGTAGCCTAATCAAAACTGTGAGGTCCTTAATTAGGACAACTGAAAGGCTGACTGACCTTTATCTAATCACAGGGATGACCTTCCCTCCAAGAAGCTGGTTTATGGTCCCCAAAAGCCACCCAAGAACCCGTGTATTTCCAGGACTAAGCTGCTGATCCACGTGGCAGTTAGTGTCTCTTGGAGGTGAGGAGTAACGTGTACCCCCACATTTTAGCCACGCTTCTCTGCTTTCTCTGGATCTGGTTCAGCCACAACGGGGACTTGCCTTGGACAGGTTGAACAGCCACATGCTGGAGTTCTGTGCGCTGAGCCAAGCCAAGCAGTGTGGTGCTNAGGGCAACAACAAAATAAAGAGGGAGTTTGAAACACATTAGGAAGATAAAACTGAGATTAAAAGGAAGGAGATCTACAGACACAAGGAGAAGCTGGACACAGATGGCCACATCTGCACTAGGCACTTCATTGGGCTTTGCCAAGGCATCAGAATGAGGATCCAGTTAAAATGAAAGGCAGAAGACTGGTGGCTTGAGCAGAACACTGCTCCCTGTGAGATCACTCAACACGCGCCTGATGCTGTCACTGACCCGGCATTGTCCCGGCGAAGTCGCTCTCCAGGACACCCCGCAGAGGAACAGTGATTTGTGACACGCTGGGGGGTGAAAGGAAAATGACGGGGCAGGGAAATATAGGGCCTCACAGTGGGAGGCATGTGAAACAACCAGACAACCCAAAGCATCCGACCTCAAAGAGCTGTGCACAGGGGACACTGGGTCTGCAATTTTTGCTAGGCTTACAGAAAGGAATGTAAGCTTAATTTGTGGCAGTGGGAAGCCACTGGGGATTCAGGGAAATTAGTAAAAGGAGGTGTTGCTGCACTACTTTATAGGAACTTGACATGATGTTCAAATGCTGTCTGTTGGGAGCCTGGATTACTTTATTATTATTTTTAATAACTCCAGAGGGCTTTCTTTTGCAAAGGAGCTCAAGCTGAGATGGTGGGTTTGTATGTTCACTATTCATTTGCAGGGAGAATTGTTTGATGGATGCTGAAGTTTATGTTTCTTTTGCAATGAGAATTGTTGGAATGTTTTGTGTCCCAGACCTGTGTTCTCATTTTCACCACGCAGTTATGTAAGACTCTGAAATAATAAAATAATGCTGGCTTTTTAATGGAGAGAAATGGCTGCGTGTGCTCCCAGTGTGATGGCCTGTGTGTGGTATCCAGGGAAGAGCACAAGTCTGATCTGCAGAGTCCATTGTGATGGGTCCCTGACATCCATCGAGATTCTTTGTTCTACCGCTGGGAAATGAGAAGGAATCTGTCTTTCAGAAGCACAAAGGATGGCTGGGCTTGTGTGTGTGCAATAGAATGTACAGATGTGACTTGACATCAAAGTGTATATCTCTGATACTCTTATGTGTCTACCTTGGGGGAAAGAGAATGGGACATTTCCAGCACTGAGGAGATCTGGTAATTTCTGCTGTTCACCTGCTTTCCTGTGTGTGTGCGATTTCCTGTGTATCCATGGTGTTTTTTAGCCCAAGGATACTCCATTTTACAGAGAAATGGACATAAGGTCATTTAAATGGAACTGAAATCTAGTCCAAAGTGTTTCATCAAGCACAACTGATTTCTCTCTTTCCTACTATTCCCTGAGATGCAGCAGCCTGGTCAAGTTCTGATGTCCTGATATGCTGATTCCATACTGGTCCTGGGCATCCTGATACGCAGTTAAAGTACACCACATAAAAGTTTACCTTTTATTTAAATTACCATGCTACAACCCAAGCTGATTTACTTCTGTTCTGTCTTCTCTGGCTAACAAATATAACTGATGCTTCATTTCCTTCTCTCAGCAGTAATAGAAGGTTGCATAAACTCTTTCCCAATATGTTGTGTTGTAACATGATGGGCTGGGTATTAAAATAAAGGGCAATAAACAATTTAAGATAAGCGATTAAATTAGTGCACGGCAAAGACTGGGAAACCAAGCAAGAGAGACTCAGGAATTCCAAAGGAACTATATTGTTTCTGCTCTTCTTTGAATGTGAATTTGGAGTGACTCCATTAATTACAAAGAAATCTCTGGTGAAGATTTGCCAGGCTGAGAAACCGAATTGCAGTCTACACTGTTGTAAAAAATGCAGAGTTGGGGTTTTTTTTCCTAATGAAGCTTTGTTTCTTCAGCAAGTTTCTACCCACTGCATTTGATCTGCTATTCAGTTAAGCTGAATGAGTGCAAGTACTTCCATGTAACAGAGATGTACCCATCTACAGCAGGGATTTGAGAAATAATTTTATTAAGTCTCTGTAGTCTCTCTGTGTAGAATGACCCTTTGTGTAAATGGAGCTCAGTGGCTCACAGCACATGAGAGGAAAGCCTCCCAGGGTTCTCACATGCAGCATCCACCAAATACATCCCCAAGGAAAGCAGATTTGCTGCTGCTTTCCCATACACAAGAAGCAAAAATCAGCTCAAAGCTGATCAAAGCAAGAATAAGCTGCGGCTGCTCCAAGATTTTGGGAAGATACATCCAAACCCAAAACATCTACAATAATAAGGGGTTCTGCTTTTATGTTGCTTCCAACCATGCTGTGACCATCCCCAAGATCCTTTGCCAACATGGCTGTGAGGAAATGCAACAGATAAGATTTCCTTTGCCCTTTTAAGAGAAAGTTTGAGAGCCCAGGGAGCTCTGCTGGAAGATAATGTGACACAGGCTGTCTGTGTTCTCTAAAGGATTAAGATTAATAATAGGCAGATGATTAATTCAAACAACGATAAAAAATTCCACTGGATTGTTACAAGATTTTATAAATTGGCTTTTCCTCCTTTACAATCTAGAAAATCTGAACAGATCCATTCTCAGAAGCAATTAAGATCACAATCTTGTCCCTATCTTCTAGTTTCATCAGTTCGATTTCCAAATCTATTTGAACACAAATACTAGGAAACCTGAAAGAGAAGCTGTTATATCGTAAATCAATCAGCTACCCTGTAAGACAGGAACTGAAGCCTCTGCTTTTATTAGTAGAAAGAACTGAGTCATTTGCCATGACTACATGCTTCTGGATATGATTTACTGCTTCTGCAGTTCATTACAGAAAAGAACCACAAACCAGTGCACAGAGCCTTCCTTAAATCTCATACCAACATATCCTGGGATCTAGAGATGGACACAAACTGATTTTTGCATCTGAACATCCCTCTGATATTAATCTCCCTTTATATGGACACGTTTTCCTGAGCTACAAGAGAAATGTGGGAGACAGGTTGTGACACAGACGTGAAGAGAGGGGCAAATTGGCACAGAAATGTTGATTTCTTCCTTTCAGATAAATAGCCTTCTGGACCCTGTCACAGCAATTCCTTATCTTTGCTGTGAACACTTAGAAAAGGGACATCACATTTGCCCAGAATATGGCTAATTGTTTTCAGAAATTTATAACAAATGGGAAGTAGTTTAGGCCTCTCTCTGGAATGACAGTGGAAAGCACTGGAGAAAAAAATTAATTACCGTGAAGAAGATTGCATCAATCAGAGAGACCAACCATGGTTTGGTGAATACAGTGGGACCACACAGAGCTGTAATTTCAGAAAAGGTTCTACTTTGACTAGCAAGCCAGTAATGCTTTAGATCATTGTTCTATTAGTAACTATTTTCTTCATATTAGTACAATAATTATTACATTTTCCAACAGCTTCTTACAGTTCTACCATGGAAATTATTGCTTATAAGTTATATAAATATGGCTTATCATACTCTCAAAACATATAACTGAATCAGGCAACTCATTCACACCTCCTCTTCCCACCTATCTATGGTATTTCTTGGATGCTGACGACCTTGGCAGTTAGAAGCTATTTCTATATACATAATACATAGGAAACACAGAAGCATGTTCAAGTCGTGTCATAGTAACCTCATCTGCTGAAGATGTTACTTAATGCAATATTCCCAGAATCTGTGCTTACGAGACTCAGGGTGAATCATTTGCCTGAAAATTGTCCTTCTTTTCTAAAAATGGGAATCTTGCTTTGGTGCACTCTTACACTGAGGTAGTTTGGCTGCAACTGTGAAATTTAGATTTTAATGCAAACCCCAACTACATTATAAGCTGTTGAAATCCCAAGGTTAATAGATAGACAAGATGACTTGAGCTCAAAATTCCCTAAACTGTGATAATGCTCAGGCATGGGGAGAGTAACAGACTTGTGTAATAAGAGCAGGAGCTGTTGAAACAAATCTGGATCGAGCATGAGCCCCTGGACCTGCTACAACTGTACCTGCAGGAAGTGAGTAAGAGAAAACAGTTTCTCTGACATGGTGCTGGCTCCTGTGTCCCTGTTTGGGACTGTTTCAGGGTGAGCTTTGCAGAGCAAAACAGATCAGTCACTGCCTAAGAGCACAGTTGTGAATCCTTGGAGTTGGTCCTTGGACTCCTCACCAGAGTGGCAGAGCTTGGGGAGTGGGCGGGCCAGGGGAGAAAAAGTAAAAGGCAATGTCCAGTGCTGTGCCTGCTCCTCAGACATCCCAGAGGCCTGGTGAGATCACCAAGAAATAAAAAACTGCTCACCTCCTTTGGGAGCTGAGGCTGAGCTTCCATTTCTTAAGGAACAGGAAAGGCTGGGTATCTTTGCTGCCTCAAATGGAAGCTCACTGATGCTGATGATCTGTTCTGTGGCTATTGTTTGAGCCTTCAACAAATAGTTTTCTCATCATAATCTAATGACCTTATTCGACCTAACAGAGGGGTATTGAAATTCATTTCCCATAGAATCTCACACCCAAACAGTATTGTTACTGGTCTCCGTGGACTTGCACTGAAATTACTTTTCCATGTAAAGGGACATTGTTCCTTCTCCCTGCAGACTTGAAATCATTTTCTTGTTACATCTCACATATCATAGTGCTGTTGATGTCCATAGGCCACCTCTCTTCAGAATAGCTTTGCACAGAATTTCACATTTAAAATGCTATAATCAATAACCTCAGTCTAGCACAACGTTGTTCCCCCCTAAAATTACACATTCAAACAGCATCACTTCTGTTCCCTCCAGACTTGCATTTACAATCCATTTCCCACCCTAACAACATTGCAAAGGAGACGTTTTAGTTGGTGTTACATTAATGCTGCAGGCAATTTACACTCCTATGACTAGAAATTGCCATTCAGAAGCTTGTGCCCTATCTGAGTGCCCATCCAAATGGGCAAAACACTGCCATTAGGGAACAACATTCAAAATGATATGGCACGTAGCTCACACAATAGAGCTGCAACAACCTCACTGATAGTATAGTAATATCAGGCTGTTAACTCCAAACGATCTCATTTTTATCATGCTAGAATTTGCCCTCTTTTTTATGTTGTTATTCTTTCAGCTTTCTCAAATCATTTCCCTCACTATGAAGCCTTTGGTCCCTCATTCTTCTCCCTCCTGTGCTGTTTACAACTGGTGCTTTCTCTACGGTTTTCCATTTCTCTACTGGAATGTAATTTCAAAGACACTTGGTGATGGCCTTCTCATTTGCCTCTTTGGCCTCTTGCCTTTCAAAAGGAAGGCTCAAATTCACAGCCTGTCCTGTAGTACAATCAATTCTCACTTGTCAAAACTAATCACGTGGGTTAGAAATCAGGAACCTTCAGCTTTGCTTGCATGCTTTGTGTTTGCTTCTTCCTCCTCTTCAATCTGCTGTTACCTGAGCCATTGAGGAAATTTAATTTCCAGACTTTTCTCAGCAAACCAGGGCCTAGAAACCCTATTATTCCAAGTCGAATGACAGAAATCACATCAGTTGAGGGGCTGTGGCTTTAAGAGCATTAAATATCTTGAAAAGTGCAGCCTGAATACGTCATGAGAAGTGATTATGCAGGGACCATAACAGGGATGGTTAGGAAGTTTCCATCTGCTTCAAACCCAAAGAGCACATCAAGCATCGGGCTGGCTCCAGTATTGCTACCTCTTATCTACAATTTTGTGAATCCCTGGACTTAATAATCCTGTACTAGAAAAAAACCCTCAGATTCTTGGAGAGCAGAAAGCAGCAGAATAGCTCAAAATATGAAATATACGTCAGAGAGGTGAAAAGTCTGATAAAACCAGCTCTTCTTCCTTAGAATCAACAGATTTCTCTCGAAGTGGACAAGAGAACAATTTCCCTTGGCTGCACAATCTGACGTGTGTTTCAGTACGTTACCCTGCCCTTAAGGCTGACGATCTTTGGAGTTCATTTGGACAGAAGAACTTCCCATTGACTGAGCTGTACAGTTACTACTACAGGGGCTCCTGTTCTGAGCACACCTCCTGTGAGCACTGAAACCTGCACCATTATGTCACACAGGGTTTTATCAGCCTCCTGCTG
This sequence comes from Cyanoderma ruficeps, assembly GCA_008694505.1. NCBI lineage: Eukaryota > Metazoa > Chordata > Aves > Passeriformes > Timaliidae > Cyanoderma > Cyanoderma ruficeps. Next base: position 2,990,818 of record VZDJ01000056.1, on the reverse strand, counting down.
TGTCAGCTCCTAAGGGTGGTGTTTGGGTCCACACTCAAACCCTTGTTGAGATGCCACCAAATCCATGGCACTGAAAGTACAGGTACAAGCCCCTCACTGATGGCAGGGGGCTGTTTGCAGGCAAGTGGCTCCAGAGGGCAATGAGACATTTTGCCAATGAACTTCATTTCCAGCCTGGTTCTGGTCAGAACCAGGGTCTCACCGTACCTGGCACCCTACAAAGTGAGTAGAGCAAAGCCATTGCCTCCAAGAGCTTACTCTGTAAAAAAACAAGCTGTAAAAGCCAGGGCTAGGGGCCAAGAGAAGGAAAACACCAATGAGCAGAGACCTCCACCTGCTCGGTGTTCTGTGTGCTCACAAAGAATAGGGAAAACACAGACTCAAACTTTTCCTGCCTGAGTCAGGCCTTGGACTTTTCCCTGGGTCATACAACTTAGATATCCCACCTGTTATTTTTTTCATCAGTTTCTGACCCAGTCTTTCTATTTGGGAATTTCTATTTTGTATAACTAAGTTAAAGCAATTTGAACCCAAACTAGATAGCATGTATGTACATGTGAGAGCACTGACTGACAGCCTGGCAGAAAAAGCTGAAGTCCTTGATTTGATTTGAATTCTATCTCAGTCCTCTTGCAGGTGAGTTCTGCAGCACTTTTGCTACCAGCAAAGCTGGTGTAGTGCTGATTTCCACACCTGGTCCAGCTGATTTGTGATAAACTAGCATTTTAGGAAGACAAATATTTGTCAGAAAGCTCCTGAGGCATCTCTTAATGCTAAGCCTGCAGAACCAGACAGTTTAGCTATTGTCCACCCTAATGGCTCTGAGTCATCCCATCTTATCTCCAAATGCTGCTCAACTGAGCATCATTAGTTGGTTGATTTCTGTCAGCCATCACAGTAAGAGTGCAGCTCAGGCCTGGATTTTGATAAGTCAAGGCAGATCTTATTTTTAAAAGTAAGATAATCATCTCATGGGAAAAACATTTTTCCATTCAGAGACAGGACTCAAAGTTTTCCAAATCCAATAGATGTGCTGTAGGTAACCTTTTGTTACACCCTGACCTATGCATTGAATGCAGCAGTTGGACCCTTTGATTTGCCCTTTTTTCCTTCAGGCATTCAATTTTTCTCTTGGCACAAAGTGCACCTTAGACAATTCTAAAATATCACAGCGCAGCAGTGAGCTCTTCAAGATGTACACATGAATGCCTGGTCCCCTTCGCTGAGATCCCAGTTCAGATAATGACCTTCCCAAAACCTCACACTGATCACACACTTAGGAGGGAGAAGTCCTAAAGACAATGTTATGCAGATGAATATATTAGCTAAGAGTATCTGAAATTATTCCATGAGAAGCCCCAGGGAGCATGAATTAACAGGAGAAGCAGAGCATGTGAAAAACACCCTCTCAATCTCATTTTGTGCTGAGTATTCAAAAACCACACACAAACTGCATATAAACTTGGTAAGTGCTTCAAGGGGCACAATCACCATAAATCTGGGCTAACACTCCAGTCTATTCAAAATGATTTTTTAAAGTACTGTTCTGCTGATGATGTCTTTGTTTTATTTCATCCGGCTTCGGCCATTCTAGACTGGCTATGTTTTTCTTTTGTTTACAGAGAGCATCTCAAAGCCATAAGTCTCTGAAAGTCAGCAGGATTATTATTTCTGTGGAGACACAGCTCAAATGTGGACAGGCTGAGTATACAAGTGTACACAAGCTGCAAGTGGTGCACATGTATCCCTCAGCAGCTACAGGACTCAGTTCTCACACTTGCACTCCTGGAAAACTCTCCGGGTTTAGACCCCATTCCTCACTTATTAAAATGGGTTATAAGTTGGCTATTTGCTACCTTCACTTTCCACCTAGAAAGGTGTATCATTTATTTGTTCTTCAAATGAGACAAACAAACCCCTCAAAGCCATCCAAAACATATTTAAACCAAACCAACCCAAAATTTAGTTAGAGAAGCTAAATACTACTCTCCAACCCTTCCCAGCAGCGTGTTTCCAGGTGGCATTATACTGTGGTTACAGTTTAGGGTCAAATACTGCACAGTGTCAAGTGTCCAACCCTGCAGCTGATGGCTTGGGGAGGATATTAGAAAGCATGAGAGTGACAAGCCATATGTAGGGAATGAATCACGATTCCAAGGTTGTTTATAGCCATGAAGAAAATTAAACATTAAAAGTGTCCCATGGACTGCACCCAAAAATCAGTTTAGAGGAAGAAAATACAGTGTTTGTCTGTTTTAAAAATAAGGATATGTATAGTTTGGGCTGCCCCTAAATGTACTTAACTGTAGCATCTGCAAGATCTACCACTCAAGAGCTGAATCTCTCAGTCACAGAGGAAGAACATTAGTGCTTTCTTTTCCTCCTTACTGAGAGTTTATAAACAATTTTCTGATCTTCTTAAACAAAAAGAATATTACAAAATATTACACAAAGAATTTTTGGAAAATGTAGAAATGAGTGAGGAAAATTATCTATTTCAGTTGCATGAGTCTTTCCCCTGCTTCTGGATGGATGCTTGGGTTTAAATACCAAATACTTTTTCTAACATCAGACACATAAAAATTGGACTGTAAAGGGGTCATACCCACCAGGAGCTGGCTGACAGCTCAAATGTTGTGTCTTGTGCCAATCAAATGGAGCAATCTAGGAGATGTAAGATATATTTAAGAACATGTGGATGCTTCAGGACACAGACAAGTGAGGAAGATAAAACAAGAGGGCAGAGGTATCTTACAAATAGATGAATATCGTACAGAACTTATCCAGTAAAAGCATGTGCTGTCTCTCCTACCCAAAGAGAACAAACATTAGTACTGGCTTGCAATGAGATCACAAGTATTTTAGAGGATCTGGCACTGTCCCTGCAATATGCTGTGTACTGAGGCAAGAGAAGAAACCGTGTGAGGAAAATGAGGGATGGATCTGGAGGCATCAGAGACCCAACTGAACAGATACTTGGTGAAGCAAATGATTCCCAGGACTGATGCCCCTCATTGGAATTGCTACCATTGTACTCTGGGAGAATAGAATTGGCCCTGGATGCTTTGCACCACTGAAAAGGAGATGTAATCTCCTCTAGCACAAAATGTAGCCTCGGGACGTTTTTACTGACCAACTTCGAGCCGGCACAGTCAAATGGAAAAGGGACTAAAGAAGGGTCAGAACCCCTCCATTTTACCCACCTATAAGGAGTGGCTGAAAATCACTGAGTGAAAAGTCATTCCAGGTATGATCTGTGTGAGAGAAGAGAAATCTTGAACAGGAACACTTTTACAGAGGAATGTTCTCAATTCTTATTTAACCTATGAAGTCCTGAAAACTACGCTGATTTTTTTTTAATTAGTACTTCCCTAGATTGAAATAATCATCATTGCTATGTGGTGAAAAGAAGCTGGATAAACTCTTTGAGACAGTATACTTAAAATGCAGGAGTCATGAACGAAATGTCTGAGGAGTACAACTCAGGGACAAAGATACTGTTTGAAGTCAATATTTTGTTAAGATCACATGAAATTGGCAGGTAGAGACAACAAAGGCACCATTTGTAGAGTTTAAATCAGTTTAGAGCAATATTTACATGGAATCTTCCTGCCAACTGCTGGCAAACAGTGTTGAAAACAGAGAGTTATTTAGGAGAATACTTCTCTTACTCCCTGAAATCATTCTCCGGCCCAGAGCCCCTGTTTTCCACTGCTATCTAAAAAAAAAGAAAACAAAGAAGAAAAAAAAAGGAAAAGAGAAAATCGGCTGCTCACAGGGAAAACCAGCAGGCATTCTATTCTATATTGGCTAGTCATTATTATTGAAATCTTACATCAATCATAAATTGAACTGTAAAGAAGGGTTTATGCCATCTAAAGATTAATCAGAGCCATGAAATGAATTCCCATATTCATTTCCACAAATTCTGAGCTTGTCAGATAAAAGTTTGTTTGATTTCAAATATGTACTGAAACAGACCTTAAATTTCAGATCTGAGTTTGAAAAAAACTGTGAATTTTCCTTGAATCTGAAGAAAAGTTTGACTTGAATCTATATTTATGTCCAGAAATCAGTTGAGGGGGAAGGTCCTTTTCTGACAAACCCCTTTGCAAGACAAGCTGCATTTTAATCAAACTGAGCTCCTGCCTTAATTTGTGTTTCTTTGCAGTCGGTCTGTGCATTATGTCTGAAAAACCAATCTCAGAACTCATCATCACCTACACAAACACACCCTGAAAAATAAGATAGGCTCAGATTTCAATAACCTTTACCCACAGATAGACTGTGTTCTTTTTCACTGCTGATATTCTCAACACTCAATTAGTGTTATTTAAGACTGGAGAGTGACATTTTCTGTTTCTGTGGAGAACACTGCACAGGCAAGAGCAGTGCCAGTTACCTCATCCCCCTACCATCTCTACTGATTTTGATCTCGATTGGATTGCTCTAATTGACGAATATATTCCTATTATCCTGGGAAAATGCGTTAACTGTACCATCTATTCCATGCCTTTTACTACAGACACTGTTACCAACAATACAACACACACAAACAGTGCCTTTACAGGTGCACTCAAAGTTCAGACTAGTCATGAATTACACCTATGAATGAGAATTAAGTAGAACATTCCTTTCTAAGTACTTAGAGGTTGGCAATCGAGGCTTCTTTAGTAAGGAAGATATTAAGCCTGGAGGATTTGGCACTAAAATGGAATTTCTTTCTGGGACGGAGATGATTTTACTGAAACATTTGATAATTGTAGTTACTATAAGCAAGGGTTGGTAGAATCAATTATTACAAAGGTTGCTTGACACTTTCCATTCATTATAAAATCCTCTTTTCAATTGCTACAAACATTGCCAACCTTTAGCTAGGCAGTCTGAAATTTTCCATGCTGAGTCTCTCTCTTAGGCTGATTTATTTATCTAAAGGAAAACTTTAGCCACAACAATTGGCCTTTACCAAGAAGGAAACCAGATAAGAATACATCATTTTGGCCATGTTTTAAAAAAGAAATGGATCTGGAAATCCATATTCTTCAGAAAATATCCTGAAGGAGAAGAGAATTTTTATCATGGAATATCTTGTGCTGTTCCTGTGAAACTCAGAAATTGTGTTGCACAGACTTTAATCAATATTTCTTGAAGGGGAAAATACTAGGTAAAGGTTTGTGAAAAACCCAATATCTGTTTTCACTGCAGATCTTTGTTCCTTTGCAGTACCTCCATGGGAAAGGGGTATATGTGTGTGCCAGCATACTGAAACCCCTAAACTGAGCCTGCAGAATTCAGGACCATGTTGGTGGACCTGATTTTCTTTTCCCTGCTCACTCTTATTCCTATCCTTATCCTGGCATTAAAAGGTAGGGGGAGATCCTCAGCTGCCTGTGCTTCTGATGACCACCTCACTCCTGAGTTTGCAGCACTGATGGGGAAACTGTCCCGACACAGGAGGTGAAAAGGCCAAGATGAGTAGGAAGGGAAAGAAGGTGGCTGAAGCTCCTTGGAGGGGCAAGAAGTAGAAGGTGGTCAAAAACTGAGTACAGGACTCTTCAGGATGAGTGTGGATGGAGGCAGGGGGAAGAGGACAAAATGGCTATTGAGACTGGGAGATTGATGGGGAGGGCACTTGTCTCACTGGGTTGCTGGCAGTAGTGACCAAATTAAGCTCCTAGTTTGAATTGTCTTCTGGAGAAACATTTCTCACTGGGGAAATGAGCCTTCAGAGAGGAAAGTTAGATTGTAAATGAGAAGCTGTGACAAAGGGAAACGGATGAGAAGATTCACTCCCAGGTTTCAGCTAGAGAGAGGGGTTTGGGAATTCATTTGGGAGTAGAGAAATTGAGTTTCTTCTTCTACTTATCAGTCCAGGTGCCTCCTATAGGTGTGTGAGTGCTGCTCCTGCAAGACTAGATTTCACCTAGCCCTCCACAGCAGTGTTTTTGTGTATTTCTGGATTAATCCACATTTCTACAACTTGTTAGTTGTCCTCTTAAGGATCCAACAGGAGATCCTAGAGTCTGATCTGCAAAAGTGTTGGATATTCACAGCAAGAACTGAAATTTGTAGGAAGTATTCTTTAAATATATAAACTATTCTGTGTTGTCATGAAGTCAGAGTGCCAAAAAATCAAATCCCAGACAATCAAAAACCTTTGGCAATGTTTATTCTTCATCTTCATATTTCTATTTTCCATCTGTTCAAATAGAAGTGCAGTATCCCCTCATTTTGTTGAGGCATTGTGAAAATAGATTATTTCATGTCTGTGAAGCACCCAGATACAATAACAATGGCTGCTGAAGAAAACCTCCCAAGGAAATTAAGAATTCTGTGTTTAGAACAGTCTTTGAATGGTGTGCAGTAAATAAGCCATGGGGTACACACTGAACAATGAAGATAAAAGAAAATATTAAATTTGAGTGAGCAATGTCCATCCTGCATGTTAAACAGAGCAGAAGTTTAATAGTATGTGAGCCTGTGATTAAAGACAATGCCCTAATGCATGTGACACAAAGGTTCTAGTGAATTTGTAGCAACAACCTAAGTTCTTGCATTCCCCTAGTTTGAGTGTTTGTCTTGACCAATTTTTGAGAGTGCCAAATCCTCTTAATTTAGCCCCCCACAAAAAAAAGGACGTAGATCAATAAATATTAAAATGGAGGTGGGTTCCAAAACTGGCTCAGCACAAAGTCCAAGGGTGTGTGGATCCAGTTCATAATAGAGAAGGTGACCACAGCTTTCTTTCTGGATCCAGATGTCCTCAAATTTCAAGAGTAAACAAGACTTGCTTCTGCTTTGGCATCCTCTGTACTGATTTGTCCTCCTTAAGATGGGAGAGTTTCTGTGGACCTCTTCATTATCTTGGGCTCCAGAAATGTTGCAGCGCTAACCCTGACAATAAATTCTACTTATTCTTGGTAGGTATTGAGGGTCTTGTTTAGCAATATCATTACAAGAGTGTGAGGTTTTGTAGGTGTTCCTGAGCTATTTGGGTAATGCAGGGCAAGAAATGCATTGTTCACTGTCAGATTATGAAGGTCCAGACAGAGGAGCTACCACATCAGGGGCACAGGGCATCCCAACAGGGTCGGGATGGAGCAGGAATGGATGCAGCCTTGCTGGAATGGAAATCTCTGAAGCCTTGTAGGCATTCTCATGTCAGACTTCCTGGAGCTCTCCAGCCAGGCTGAAAAGTGGACAAGGGGAAACCCAGAAAAGAGCATTGAGAGTGTCTGTGCCACAGGGAAAGGTACAGGAGTATCATAAAAGTGTATTCTGAGCTTTGTCTTGAGAAGCTAAGTGCCATAAACTGCCACCCAACTGCCCACAGGAAATATTGGAAAAGCAGAGGCTCAAAGAGTAGGAAGTCAGAGAATGCACATTGAAGGTCTTATTTCCAAGGCAGACAAATCCTACAGCTGCACCTGCTACTACAGCCTGCAGCACCACCTTGGAATTCGCTTCAGCTCTACCACATGAAGCCACAAACAAGAGACCATATGCCATTTCAATTAACAAAGCATTTATATTTGTCCTGTCCTCCAGGCTGTTGGCTTCTGAACCTACAGGTACACAAACAACAGAACCCACACTCATTGTGCACCTGGAGCTACACAGAGGTCAGAAAGTGTTCCTTTCAGACACAGAGTCACATCAATCCACGTATACATGCTCCTGAAGAACTTATTTTACAGTCTTTACTCTTAAAAACTTAAACAGAATGTAAAGCAGCTGTAAAATTTTCTTTTATACAAAAAATTTATCCCAAACATCTTGAAAAGAATCTGTCAACAAGAATGATCAGTTGCAACACTGCATAATAAAGAACTTTGTTTTATGGTGGCTGAGACCATTTGCTTTTTTCCAGTATGAACTTGTCAACAGTCAGGAAACGATATGGATGTTTGCTCTTAAGTTGAGAGAGAGAAATTAGAAGCTCTTGATCCACTTCTCCTGTTTTATTCACTATTACATAAAATCTTCACTATCTGTCCAGAAATTATAGAAACAGCACAACAGAGGACAAAACTATTGACATAACTGGAGAAAAAAACCTCCCCCAAACCAAAAACAAAACAAAAAACACCCCCACCAACAAAATCAATTCTAATCTATCCTTTTTAACACTGGATTGGCAGAATGTTCAGTATTCTAACCCTGGCTACTGAATCCCATTTCCCATATGAGAACATGGGCAACACTGCTTCCTAATACCTGAGGTGCCACATCTGCTTAAGACCTAATTCCTGTCCCAAGGAAGAAAGTTTCTGTGTTTTCAAAACTACAGAAAACTCCCGCTGGTCTCTGAAGCATGAGTAAGCAATAATCACATTATACATGTGCACAGGGATGTCAAGAGTCACACAGCCCTGTACCCTGACCTGCTACTGCAGGTATCACAGCAAAGGTGGCACTCCACCCTCATCACAGAGACTTTTCCATGGGCATGTGGGATCTGAATCCTGCCTGTAACATCAGCCAGCCAACACTTTTGCAGCATTTCTCAGTGTCCTTTCGTTCTCAGCTTCTGGCTATGCAGTTATACAGCAAATCCAGCGCAGCACCTGTAAAGTGCCCCAGTCGTGTTTAGCTCCGTGTCCCGAGCGCGGCTCCCCGGGCGGCCGCGGGCCCGGCACGGATTTCCCCGGCTAACCTGGAACAACACCGGCATCTAGTGGAGGCCGGCCTGGAGCAACCGCGCCAGCGCCACGGACCTGCAGTAGGTGCGGGAAGCAGTCACCCACCTCCAACTGGGCATCAACTCGCCTCTTTTCACTTATGAACTGCTGCTACTATCAAACAGGAATCCCTTGCTGTTCATTCTTTCTTGTTCTCGTCTTCTCCAGAAAACCCATTTTGGAAAGTGTGCTAGAAAGAAACATGTTTACTGCTGCCTTACGGGAAAGTTCTCCAAAGCATGAGCTAGAGGTCTGTGATTCAACATGTTTGAGCACCAACGCTTTCCAGTGCTGGAATTTTGTGCATTATCAACAGGCAGTTACCAGGCTTTGCTGGGCAGAAGAGTCCTGTTCAGACAAACTCTGCAGAAATAAAACCTGATTTTGTGTGAAGATCATAAAACGATTTGGGTTGGACGTGACCTTAAAGATCATTCAGTTCTAAGGGTAGAGACATCTTTCATATCCCAGGGTGCTCCAAGCCCTGTCCAGCCTGGCCTTGGACACTTCCAGGGATGAGGCAGCCACAGCTTCTCTGGGAAACCTGTGCCAGCACCTCATCACCCTCACAGAGAATAATTTCTCCCTAATAACTAATCTAAACCTACTGTGTGTCGGTTTGGACATTCCAAAATGTCCTAATCCCCCTTGCTGGAGACCCCAGAGCTGATGCAGCACTGCAGGCGGGGTCTCACCACAGCAGAGCAGAGCAGAGGGGCAGAATCACCTCTCTCAATCAATGTGAGACCAGTGGAACATTTTGAAATTCTGAAGCAGGTCTGTCTTCTCCCCAGATGGCAAAAAAGGAATATTAGCACCCACTTACAGGTGGTGGAATGCTGTTGCTTGAATCCCACTTCAGCTTCTTTAGATTTGTTGTTTAACAACACATCTAAGTTTGTCTCTTCAGCTTTCCAGTTTGAGTAGCCCACTTGAAAAATTTCATAACACACCTTCAGATTGCTCATTTTCCCCAACCCAGCTGAACATAGTAAAGAATTTGGTGCTTGCTACATTTAAGAGATTTGTGTGTCGGAGTTTCATGGGGATAAACATGAAATATAGAAGCAATGGATATCAGCACCCAGCAATGACTCATCAGTTTGCTAAAAAAGTGGCACTATCAGCAGAATGGGTCCGACTTCTTCCTTCTTTGTAGCCATAGTGAATAGGGCCATAGCTAGATTTGTGCTAACCTACAAACCTCAGTATACAAACATTGTGACTCCTGGTAAAATTAACCACTCTGGATTGCCTCAAGAGAAGAGAAAACCTCATCATATCCCTTGTTTCAGTTACAAAATTCCTTTTACTCTAAATATATAATCTAGTTTTCAAACACCAGTTTTATTACACTGATTCCTCAAGTCAGTTTAAAGCAGAGGAAATCTCAGCAGGAACATCACAAAAATACAACTTGCTCTCAGAATTTAGGTTTCTCCTGTAGGCTTTACATAGCTTTTTTTAACAATGGAAGCTCAAGAGGATTTTGTGTTCTTCCCTCCCCTGCTTTTACCCCAGGCAGCATTGCTAATAAAACCTACAAAGATCAACCCTAAAAATAAATATCTTCTGTTGGTCTAGACAGCTCTGGCTCTTGAAAGAATTTGATCTGGGTGGTAATTACACTTCACTTTCAATCCATATATGAATTCAGTACTGGCAAGATATGTAAACTTTTATCTTGCTATCCTCTCCTGCTCCATCCATCAGTGTTTACAAAGCATTCATCATAGCAGAAACAGTGCTGGAGATTGAAGCCCTTTGTTCATTCACACAGCAAACAGCACAGACAACAATAGTGGAAGCTTCTTCTTTACATTACCCTGCCATCATTCTTGCACCATGACCAGAGAGAACAGTTTTAAGGGTGAGAAAGCATCCCTTTTATTCATCAGCTTATGTTACAAATTTACCAGTCCTTAAGGTCTCTCATGGAAGGCAGAGTGTACATACAAATATCTAATAAAAGATCTCATCTTCCTCGGAGTGCTGAGCTTCCATTCCATCCCCAGACCACTGGCTATTACATTACTGGTAAGTAGTGGACTGGGAGGTATCAATTTTACAAGAGAATGCTTGTCTGATGATAACAACACCAGAATCTGGTGAGCACTATGTTTAGACACAAGAAAGAGAAAGCAAACCCTTTTACCATTCATCTCTTCTGCTGTTCCTGACACTGTCTCTATGTTTACCTTCTGGCCTCGAAGAATCAGCAGAACAGCTTACTTGGTGGTGAACAGATTTTTGTTCTTTCAGCTGATGGCCTTTAGAAAATTCTGTCCTCAACTTCCAGATCCTGGTGCAAAAATAGGTGAACAATGACTAATCAAGCATCAGAGACTGGAAAGGTATTTTTGTCCTGACTGGATTTTCCATTTGGAGCACAATGGTTCTCCTAAGTTCATTTCACTAGCTTCTAACTAGACAGTTGCCAGATGATAAGGGGGGGTTTTTTGATACTTAAATAATTCTTTTCCTTTTCTTATTGTTTCTGTAGCTATTTCCACTACCTCTGTTTTAGAAACAATTGAAAATGGGAAAAACCAATCTAAAGCTAAATACCTGCCTTTGGCTCTCTACAAAACCAGATTCTTCTCTTTTATGGTAAAGATCTTCATCAATTTCATTTCAAGGAAAGAATTTAAAGGGAGGAATAGTATTACTCATTTGCCTGCTGTTCTTGGCAGGTAGTGGCATGTACAAAGCTAAGCCACAGGTCCTGTTATTGCCTTCAAGTTAAAAGAAAAGAGGGAGAGAAACAAAGGCATTGCTGTTTCACAGAAAGAGAAATGAGTAATGGATATCTTGTGGGTCACATTAACCTGTTTGGATGCTTCTGAGTAATTCTTTGAATCCTGAGGTCTTCAGGAGGTCACTTGCTTCTTAAATATCCATTTACAGTAAACTTAGAAAACATATAGCTCTGGATAAAGTGAATCTCAATTCTCCTACTTTCTGTTGAATTTTTTTTGCAATCATGTCAGGATCAGTTGTCTAGTTTCAGGTTCAGTGGTGGGGCTTTATACCAATATCAGGCATTACAGATTAAAAAAAAAAAGTTTGAAGTTGTTTCATAAAGTGAAGAGAATGTCTTCAAAGTCTGAACTTGAGAATGTCCACTGTTTTTGGTGAAGCTGTGACAATTCCTACCAATAATCCCTTACATTTAATTTTCAATTTTGTTTTGATGCTCCTTGCTGAACTCAAGACAGACCGAGGACAGAAACATGGCGAATGTGCTAACACAGCACTGAACACAATGGAATCCCAATCTCAGTTTGGGCTTTCAAGCACTACTAAAATATGCACAGGAATAATTAACAAAAAGTAATCATGTTTAGGGGCCTTCTGACTAGACCTGAATACCACGGCTGTCCAGATTACAGAGTGACAGCCTGCAGACCATATCTGACCTGTGGGATGAATCTGTCCCAGTCCCAAATGATTTTGCACCGCACATTTGCAAATACACTAGCCTGGAAACTGTGATAGTGCAAGAAAAGAAAAGGGCAAGGATATGCAGGCAATCCTGCCTGTGACTGTAAAGCTGATCCTTGATACATTACAGGGTTTAGAAGCTTCCAAAAGTGGCCAGAAGCTAAATATTGTATACCCAGGTAATCATAATTCTGGTTCACAATGTCTTCAATTGTACCTTAAATAAATTGCTTAATAGCCAGACTTCAACTTTGCATATCGAAATTGCTCATTGACAAAATGTTTAGGAAAGAGCTGGAAGGAAGATGTGAAGGTCAGTCAGCACTCATTTGCTGCTGAAGCGAATCTCCAAGCGATCCATGACTACACTGAATAAAAATCCAGTCCCTCTGAAGGTTTGTGGTTGATTCAGGGGAGGCAGAATTCTGTGTGCAGAATTGATAGCAACTGCAAACCAGCTTTTCTTGAGAATTCAGCCCTAGACATGCTGAGACAGGGGCGAGGGAGTTTAGGACGGGTTGTGTGACTATGAATACAATACAAGGAGGACTAATAAAGCCACACCATTAGAGTCTGAAATGAAAAGTTTCTGAGAACCTGTAACATGTGAGAATGTAAGAGCAATCACACTGAGCCAGCTGATTGACAGGGACAGCTCCCTTTAGCCCAGTGCATTGTTTTCAACATAAGGTAAAGAACATAACAAACAAGGTGTGTGTGTAGAGCAGTTCTTCCCCAGGAACAACCTACTACTCTCTAGCAATCAACAATTTATCACTGAGAGATCACACCAGGACTATTGCATTTAACAGTCACAAATGGACCAACCCTCCATAAATTATCCTAATGCCATTTTTAACCTACATTGACTTCTGACCTGCACAAAACTAGGAGTTGCATAAAACTGTATTTCTGTGTTACCAGATGTAAAGACAAAACTGGTTAGTGCCATGTAGCTAATGGTCAGAGTAATGCTCATTTCAGCACAAAGTACTAGACTTCATTAACATCCTGGGTAATTATGACACCTTAGAGTGCTTTTAAATAATAATGATTTAACACTTGGAAGGGAAAAGAAAAAGGTATTTTCAAGAGCAGGCAATGTTGGGAATCACCCAAAATTCCTCCTCTAGCAGTGCTCCCTACCCACAGTCTAGACCAAGAATATTCAGATAAGGATCTGAATCCTGACCACTGCACTGGAATCTTAGGCATGTAGACCATCAGACATCCCTAGCCAGAATACATCTCTCTGTGCCACATGCCACTGCTCTGAGAGCAACAGGACAGCCTGCTGCAAAAAGTTATATTAAAATCCTGTAACAGATGGAGGGGAAAAAGCCTCCTTTGCCTTCTGCACACAACTGCCTCAATCTCTCCCCACCAGAACTGTTATGTCTCAAAGACAGAAGCCAAAAGATGGTTGCACAAGCTGTGCTCACTTCTGTGGCTGCCTGCAGCAATGCAGTGGATAAACAACAGCCATTTCAGCTGAAGAATTAGGAAAACCATCTAAGTGCATTTCTCATTGGTGGCATTTCCAGGGGAGTGCTATGCAGCACAGAATGGAACAAAGAAAAGCAAAACCTTCTGCAAACCGAGATTTCAGCATCTGCTCAGCTCACAGGAGTATTTCACATTCCGCATCTGCCTTTGAAGGTGAAACTTTCTATACTGGTCACTGAGGGAACAATTACATGCAAATAAATTGACACTATTAACTCAATGGGGTCTGAAACATATGGGGACAAGTCAGTGGGCTTTTTTCTTCCAGAAATAAGCTACTTCTATTATGGAAATAATGTTTGCTGACACTGTAATTAAGAATTAAAGCTGCAGAAAAATGTGAGGTTTGCTAAAACACAATAGATGTATTTTTTCCATACAATATATGGCACCAAAATATGCAGTGTTCTGGGGAGGGTAATTATTCAGTGTTCTCTTGCTGAAGTTCTTTTAATTGTCTGTGATGGTCTGTGTTGGGAGAGACTATTGAGTTTTAACAGGGAACAAGATCAGGCACCATGGGGAATACTTACATGAATAAAGATTGCATGATCAAGATTTTTGATCTGGGAATTGCTATTCTGTAATCATCTGTAAAGCACCAGGAGTGCCCCTGGCACAGTATATATAATAATAAACTATTAACAATAAATCATGTAATTAAATCTTCACTTTGAACATTCTTTTCATAATTCTTGCCTCAGATTTAAGTTCCCACATCAGACATGTTAGGTCCTCATAATATTATTGAAGCTCCTACACTTCAGCTTTTAAAATTCCCCTAGGGATCTATTGTTTCTTTGTTCAATGTGTTTATGAGCCAAAGGCCCCATTAAATACAATAGGGAAACTCCCAGACCTTTAAAAACTTTGCCACCAGAGACATTTCTTAGGAAACAGGACCATTTTTGTCATTCCATCGTGTAACTATTGGAAAGTCTATCGATCAGAGAGGTTCCAGGAGAAAAACATGAAAAATACTCCCCTTCCATGTATCATCAGGTTGTTAAGGCCACAAAGCTGTACAAGGCAGAACCGCTGTGCACAGACACTTTTTCCTCCTCCATAGCATCTGGTCATTCACACAACCCCAAATTTAGAATATTTTGTGTTATGGTTGCTCTTTGTGCCTCATTGCCTTTGTAGATGCTGTCTGTAAGGATAAGAGCAAGCCCACTTGTATTTCCTTGGTCTGGAGAGTGAGGAGATGAGCACATGCTTATGTTCCTCCAAATTCACACTGTACATTGTCCTCCACAGATTTAAATAGAGCATTTGGTCTGAGACAGGATAAGATGCCAAAACCAGTAGAAATTTTGATGATCGAATGCTGATTTTAAAAACGAATGTTTGTTTATCCTCAACAATAATTAAATATGGAGAGGGATCTACAGAGAGTAGGAGAAAAGGATGAAGCTATTATCAGTGTGCTGAAAAAGCTGAATTTACCAGAGATATACTTCATGGGCTGAACCCTTGCTGAAAATTATTTGACACTGTAATCCTGTGTGTGTTAGGGTTTATTTTAGAGGGGTTATTTTATCTAGCTGCAAGATTCTCAATTGCTTGCCACATTTCTCTAAAAGGTAAAACTCCTTCAGAATTTATTTAAGTCTCTTTGGTGAAGCCACAAAGAATAAGCTGGGGTGCTGTGATTTATCAATCACAATTCAAAGAAGGCACAAAGCTAAGTGGGGAGTTCACACTTGTGTAAAAATACACCCAAGGGATATTCAGAGTTCCTGTGTAACAGCCTAAGTCTAAAGTGAAAAATGTCTGGTAACACCATGCCAGTGAAGATGGTTTATCTGTAGTTGAGTTGACAGTTTCTCAGCATAAAAGAGCTTAGAATGAGGTCCGTGTGAGCCATGGATGAAATGGAAATTCCTTTCGCCTTGACTAATGCATTTTAGTGACTCCCACTTAGGGTCAGAAAATTACAAGTTCTGTTTCGTTAAACAATTAAAAAACCAAACATAATCTGCATTAGGCTGGAAAGTTCTACATTCCAGTGAACATGAGGGATGGTGAACATAGCCTGTGGGCCAAACACAGCCCACGCAGAGCTTCACACTGTTGAAGCTTTCATCTTCACCAACCCAAGGTACAGCCCACAGAGACTACGGGATCTCAACAGCAGTGCTCCATCTTGCTCCAACCTAACGCATTCCACATGCCAGGACCTGCATCTCCCATGAGCTGCACTGTCACACCACAACTGAAGAGGCTGACAGCTCACTGTGCAAGCATTCAGGAGGTGGGGGGGGTCTTCATTTAGATTTCAAGAGGATGAGACTAAGGTGCAAGTTCTGTAACCAGCACAGTTCCCACAGGGCTGTTTCTAATTCAGGAGTTACTAATGAACAGTGAACATATTCACTCATCAGTTTGCTGATTCCTGATAAACTGCATTCCCATGTAATGTATGTCTCATGCTAATATTTACAAGTCACTAAAAAATACAAACCAAGTATGTTTTGCTCCTGCATGTCCCTCCTATTTCTCCAAATTCATATAGAAATTGAGTATCTGCTTGGTTGTGAAGACATCTGAAGGAACATGGTTATGCAAAAATTCACATAAACAAGGAAATTTTCATGGTAGATAATTTACATCTCATGACCCAGTGTTAAATAAGGAGAGGTGTCAGAAAAATGAAGCTGGGATAAATGAAGCTGCAGCTGTATCTCTGCAATACCTTTACAAGACTTCATGGTATAACTGTAATGAAGAGATCTGGTATCATAATCTACTTTCCCAGATTGCCAGTGGAAAGTTACAACTATGATTAATACAGATACAGTATCTTACTAATAAAAAGTGTTGCAGACAGGTTCTCCATACACCTGTGAAATGGCTACAAACAGGGTTTGCACGCCAAGAGTTTCAGTCAAGTCAGATGACTGCCTAAAGTAGCTCCAAAGCTACCCGTACAAAATCCCTCCTAGAAGCAGCAGTTGTGCTCATGACATCCTAGTTATTTAGCTGTGGTAATAGAATAAGAAAGGACTAGAATAAATTTGTAATTTCTCATTTCCAGATCTTGGACCAAATCTGTGGATCACATTTTGTTTCTTAGCCTGGTATTCTATTCTGTCCTTCAAGTTAACTTTTGTTGAGTTGAACTTTATAACAGCCTGATCAACCATCAGCTTTCTCTAGAGAAAGAGATTAGAGATTGAGTTATTCAAGATTGATCCTTTTCTTGTTTTTTGGGGTTTTTTTTAAGTCTTACACTCAAAAAGATCTTTTCATCTTTTTAGTGTTAAACCCACATGGAAACTGAAACTTATACTCTACTAACATTAACCACTTTTGTTTGCTGTGTGTGTAGAAGGAAACTGTATTTTATCCTGTAGGTTAGTTAAATTCCTCCTCCAATGCCTTCGGTATTGGATGTTCCAGCATCTCCATGTTAGCAGTGTAACACTGGAAACAATGATCCATGTACTTATGGCCCAGGCTGCATTCCTGGGCTCTAGGGTTTAAGAGACCCTTTACAGAGGACAGGGTGTACCCTGTTTGCAGCTCTGCCACAGGCTCAGCATGCAACCTTGGACAAAATGTTTAATTACAATATCCTGCTCTCTTTTCTTCAGATGAAAGAAATTAGACAATAATTTATAGCCTCCTTTTAAAATGCTCTCAGATTTATGAATGAAGCAATCCTCCTCCTCTTGCTACTGCATTCCTGCAATGGCTTTCTGTTGGAAACAAAGGATGTCGTGTTAAGAAGACTGACTAATAAGCAACCTAAACCCAAAAGGAACCTAGTACTAGGACAGCATGACCTGCAGTAATTCTGCTCCTCTCAGACACACACCAAGGATTAGCAGCCACCCTACACAACTCCCTCGATCATCAGAACAGTAAAAAAAAGGAAAAAATAATTAAAAAAAAGATAAGATAAAGCCTCTTGTACCAAGCTTACAGCTCAAAGGACACAAAATATTAAGTTTATTCCTAACTTACAGGGTATTTATTTGGAGGAAACTCTGGGATGGAATCCTATGGAAATTAACCCTTGCTTCTCTGGATGCTATTACTACATGCAGAACTTTCATAATTCTCAAAAAACTCCTCATCCTTAGAAGTAGAAACTGCCCTGATTAGTTTCTCACATAACCATCCAACCCATAAACACCACTGGAGAGAACAGTTATGCAACAGAGTCCATGAAAGAGAAAAAACTGCTTGAGGCCAATTGGCTGCTTACATCATATATTTTCATGCTCTGTTTACAACCTCTCTGTGTAGGCATCTCTCAATTCTGCTGTATAAGTTGTGGGTGAATAGCTCTTGATAAAGTCATAAAAAAACAAACAAAAAACTTATTGAATGTTCACATCAAATTTCAACTCAACAGTCTTTTAAGTGTCACATGTTTAAGGAAGGGTTTGCTTCATTAATGGGCTGATTATGAAGAGTGGGGATACCTTCCATATAACTCCTGGAAATTATTTTTTGAGACCACAAATCACACCACATTCAGTTCTTAACTCTTTGTACATATTCCTGCTTGATCAAGAACCAGCAGATCTCTGTAGGAAGTGTGATGATGGGGCTGTTTCTCTGTGTGACTTCTCTCTGTGCAGCTGAGCCAGTCGAAGAACAGTTTTCCCCTGCTTTTCAGAGCTGTGTATCAAGGTTGGCACCAGATTGAGATGCAGAAATGTCCCTTGGGGAAGCTTCACCCCAGACTGCACATGAGAGAGGGGGAAAAAATCACTGTACGGACAACACAGTGCCTTAAGAAAGCAAAAATAGCACCAGCAGCTGGCTTTAGGATTGAGTACAGAGGACAGAGGTCTTGTGTTACCCACAGGATGTTGCAAACCTGGAAGCTGCAAGCAAACAGCGCTGTGAGGTTTAGGTTGGTTTTCAGGGAATGAGTGTAGGGCAAGTAAAATATAAAGGCTTAACATTTAAACATGAAAATAGTCTCCATTACACTAGAAAATCTCCACTGAGATCAGAGCCTGTGCTTTATGGATAGGACCACATTAATTTAGAAATAATTCTGAATATTTGAATTACACCCACAGGCAGCAACAACGATCCGAAGGTTTGGTGTAAAAGTTGTTGAGAATTGTGTTCAATTTAACTACAGTGTATCCTCCTGGGTTGCAGTGGAGCTCTAGATTTCTTGCCTTTTATAAGCAGCACGTCAGTCAACAAGAATTTAGCTTGGAGGAATGCATTACAAATGTAGAACAAATCAAATTAGCTCTCAGATGTTATCTGTTGATATCTCATTTCTTCCTCAGACTTCTAACCACTGGAACACAACATCTGGGCAGTGGGGGGAGGCAACTGTTTTACTAAAAAAGGATTAAATATAGGTGCTATAGAACAAATTACAACATGCTGCATTGCTGCACCACCTACAGCACAGCATGAACCAGGAACAGTTACCTGCTGTGAAAAAGGTTAATTCAGTCTAGCTGATGTGACACCTTTACAGCATAAAAAGGCAACTTAATCATTGCAATTATGTGCTAAGGCTGAGCACAAAGTCATCTGTTGCAGCAGTTATTTAAAGAACTCAAGATTTGGAGCACCATTTACTTGCTTCAAATTTTCTCTGCCACTGAAATGTGAAGGCTTCTGAAGAATTCAATAATGCATTCCATGAAGAAAACAACAGGCTTTATCCTTAATACTTTCACATAAATTTAGAGCAGCATTCTCTCTTCTTTTTAAATGGAAATAGTTTGCTTACCTGAAAGCTCTTGTGATGTTCAAAGAATAGACTGGGGAAGGAATTATATGAGTTGCTTGGTCCAAGTCTTTCACAGCATTTCACCCTGATCAGCATTAAGTGACAAAGCTCCAGTGACAAACACACTTGGTGCCATGATGTGCATCAGACTGGAGGTTTTACTGCCCAAGACTTTAGTGGATTCAAGAACAAATGAAAATTTACTGTAGCAGAAGTGCCACTACTGTGAGTTCTGTCAGGTAGCAATTAGACTATGAATCACATAATAAACTGTGCTATTGATAGCAAGGCTTTTGCAGCCTCCCTTACCCATAAAGATGGTAACTTTTCTGCGCCATAGCTGAGTGCTGTGACAAAGGAACGGGAGTAAGTCACCTGCAGCACTAAGAGGCTGCAGGCACTTTAGAGGCTAAAATTGATCCACTGTTGCAGGATAGTTTAGGAAATTCAGGCTTTGACTTGTCAAACAGTTTAAAGCCCCTGGTGAAAGTTCCTTGCTCAGGCTAGAGGACTACATCATCTACTGCAGGTACTGACTTTGGGTGGCATGAACCAACAGACTGAGACCCAAGAGCACCATGTTTAGCCAGCCCAGGTGTGCAAAGCACACATCCTCATCAGAAAATTAATTAAACAACTGGTTCTAAAAATCTAAAGCAATTTTCATTATTAAAACCAAAGAGAAAGTCACAAAATATGCCTACATTTGAATATCCTGATGCCTTTCATGTGCACCTTGAGGAAGGAAATATCCATATTTACCATGTGACACCCAAAAGAAAATTTTGCTAAAACCCCTCTAAGCGATCAGTCATTATCCAGCTCTTCCTAAGGTTTGTGCAGTGCTTTCTGTCCACTCACCCAGACAGTGAGCGTGCCTGCCTCATCCCCTGCTGGTGCAGGCAATCACACCATAAACTGATCAAATGCCATTGTACAACTCAATAGGCCTTTTGGACATAGTTTCCAAAATTTGGGAGTGGGCCTTTCTTCCATTCAAACTAATTTGGGCAACAATGAAAAAAATCACTCATGAACAGGGTTTCTGACTACATCTTTTTCCGTCAGTGGTTCTTGTTTTCCGCTCCAACCCACATCATCTATTCTCTTCCTTCCACCCATTCTTCCCCCCAAAAAAGGCTGGCTTGGACACTGTGCTTCAATTTTCTGTAGAACTTTCTATTTTTCTTTGCCATTCTTTTTGTTTAGCACATGAAAGGAGCTTCCTGTTTAGAAACATGGGACTCCTACACCCTCAGTAATGATGTATTCAGCCCATCAATGATCTTGGCATGAATGCCTTAAAACCTTAATAAGTCTGATGGGATTTTCTGTACATGTCACCGTCATCATCAGCTCAAAAAACAATGCACAGCATTTGTCTTCTTGCACTGAATCAGCTCCCTTCCCAGTCCTATGGCTCTAGTAAGGAAAATCTAGTAAGAAGGCTTACAAGTTTCCTTCTCTTAAGTATTTCGAAGGATAGATTTCCAATGAAATCTACAGAACCGAAACAGAAGCACCAAGAGGAGAAAGTGCTGTTGCAGAGCTCCCAACATGATCAATACTGTCCTGCTTTTTCCAGCCCAAATCCCTGCAGCAGCCTGCCAATGCTCACACTGCTCAAGGCTTACTGTAACTGTATTGTCCAAATCCTGGGCCTGTGCTGTGCTAGGGAATATTAATGAAACATGTAATGTAATCCTCGTTCAACTTTAAAAAAAAACAAACAAAACACATCCCCCCCAACTCTACATGGCCTAGAACAAAATTATATCTTGTTTGAATATGTACGATGGATTGAAAATCTATTTATATGGCTCCAAAAAAAGGCAGCAGTAGTGGTGACTTGAAATAAACTGAAATATTTGTCTTTTCAGGAGTTTAATGTAAAGAAACACCTAAGTGCAGGCTGTTCCCCTCTGCTGAATTTGAACTGCAGTGAAGTTCTCCGGTGAAGGTAGTGGACAGCACTTGAGTCAGTGGGTGCAGCAGCAGCAGCCTTGTGAACCAACACAACAAAGGTTGTTCTTCACCAAGCAGGGCTAAGCAGCACGGTGGGCAACCTCAATTTATTCTACACGGTGCAATTCTTGAGCTAATTCTCCTCTGAGAAAAGCCAGCCTGGACCTTGTGCATCTTAACCTCTGACAAAGCAAGGTACACACACTGCTTCGCTTTAACTCTTGTGGGGACTTGCTCTGCGCCTACATAAACATCAAAACATATTTTGATTTTTACTTATGGGTGAGCAGTAGAGTTAATTTAAAACTGTCGGCAAGTGCCATCCTAATTAAAAACAAATGACTAATTGTACAAGTACAAGGCCTGTTGAGACAGGCTACATACATCAAAGCCAACAAAGCTTGAATTTGAGGAAAAGTAGCACCATCTAGTGCCCTACAGTGGGCAGATCCAAAAATCAATTTCACAAGCCCACACAGAAATTTCAAGAGAGCAAAAAAGCACAAACACAGTAGGACACCAGAGGTTTAACTCTATCAGCACTTCTGATAAAGGGAATTGCATAATAATAGTTGTGTTAAAAAAGAGCTCCTGGGAGTCAGATGTTTTCAGGTAGAACAGAAATTCTTTAAAGACAAACTAAGAAATTATTCTGCCATCTACAAAAAAAGATACAGTCCAAAGACTATAACTTACCAGAAGGCTACTACTGTCTATAAAAAGAAGTTCAATGATATTAAAAGTTCCAGCAGACAGAAAATGTAAGAGAATATGATGAGGCATTTGAGAAACCTTGAGAAAATATGAGGAAAATTAACAAATTATTTTTCAAACTCATCAGGAACAGGAATCTTGACAAACAGTTAGTACAGCAAATATAAGGTCTAAAAGTAGAAAGAACAGTATGAAAGAGACCAGACTACAAAAAACTTTTCAAGTGTTTTGGGGTTTAGGATTTTTTTTTTATTTGGGGGGGGGTTGTTGTTTGGGGTTTTTTTGGGAGTTCATTTAGGGTGATGCTTTGTTGTTGTTTGTTTTGCTGGGGGGTTTGTTTGTTTGGAAGGGGATGTTTGTTTTCTGGTTTTTTTAATCCACATTCATCATGGAGAGGCATAGACTGGCTCCCACCCCAGACAGCTCATTTCAAATCTGAGATCAAG
The DNA here is from genome assembly GCA_008694505.1 of Cyanoderma ruficeps. NCBI lineage: Eukaryota > Metazoa > Chordata > Aves > Passeriformes > Timaliidae > Cyanoderma > Cyanoderma ruficeps. Next base: position 2,968,340 of record VZDJ01000056.1, on the reverse strand, counting down.
GATGCCACTGCCCATTTCAGTGACATAAAACATTAACAGATCTTTATCATTAGACAGTAAATACCCAAGAAATCAATTAGACAATAACTGAGCTACCAACCACCATAATAATTTCTCACTTAAAACTTAAAAAGAAGAAGGTGACAAACGAGACAATTTTTAATGAGTTTTCCAGGGATTTTTGTAGGTGAACTATGTCAGGTGAGCTGACCTCTTTCCACTGTGCTGATACCCTGTGAAATAAAAATACTGCACACACAGATACAAGTGTTATGCTGGCAAATATGCCTCAAGTAGAGTATGTGGGACTCACATACTTGTCCGTTGTCATTCTCAGAGTCTACCAGTGTTATTAACAGATATGAATTCTAAAATTTATCAAGGTAGAAATTTCTGACTTGACGGCATTTTGAGCATCATGTCAGTCCTCAAATACAAAAATTCAAGTACAAAAAGGAATGGAGAAAAAAAATGATTGGCACACCTTGCATTCCATACCACTGTCTCAAGCTATTGACTGTTATGAAGATTTTTATTTGCAGAAGGAAGTGCCAGAGCAAGCTGCTTTTGCCAACCCTACAGAGAACCCAGATAATGAAGTTTATTAAGTCAAAAGTCAAGCTTTGTAGGAAGTGCAGTCCTACATCTCTCATATGACTCAAACAATTATAGCAGAAGTGTCTTTTTTTTACACAAGAAGGAAAGTAAATTGCAAACAAGATGGGCCTGAGAAAGCATGTATTTAAAAGGAGCTTTGTTCAGGTTCTAGTGCACCTTCTCTACAGGTAACTTAAAAGCATCTTAAGGCATGCAGCAGAATTTCATGTATTCAAAAACTGAAGCATGCTACAAACACAGGAAATGAATGCAGCAGGGAACTCAACAGCATGTGAGCAACAACCTCAGTCTCTACTTATGGCCTTGCAAACCGTGTTAAACGCTGTTAACAAAGCCAACGAAAGAACAAAAATATCTGAAAACATTGCACTGAAGCCCATCTTCTTTCTCTTAGGTGGAAGATTCCTATAAACACCATTTCCCTACAATGAGGATACGTGTCACAAATTTGAACACAGAGCCATATATTATGGCACCACTGATTGATGTAGTGTTGCCCCCAAAACCAGTAATGAGCAAAACTTGGGTATTAGTAAGGACAGAAGTTAAAACAACACACTAAAGACACTGCTTTCTCTGACAGTGGGGCTGACACTATAACTTCATAAAGCACAAGCTCTATGGAGGAACATATACCATCAACACAAAAAACATGACAAGTCAAATCTCAAAGATAAATCAAAATTTATTTAAAACAACAAAAATAAGACAGTCCTACTGCCAAGATAGAAAAAATTAAGGATTCTTTTACTGAATGTGACAAGGCTGCCAATTTACAGCAGTTTACATTAATTCTGAGATCAGGTTGGGTTTCACACAGCTTCAATTGACTACATGTACTTTTTGCAAGACAAACTGGTTCCCCTTCCCTCCCCTTTTCAAAAGAACCAACAAAAATATCCTATAAAAAACACATACAGAATTTTGAGACATGATTGAAACATGAACCACTGTCCAAAAGTCTGGAACTTTCCAAGAAGGTTAAGTCCTTTGTTGCTTCAACCAACCCTCAACGGGGGAGCTACAAGCACAACGCCATCCCCTCTGACAAAGAGCATCGGGATATTCCTTTTGGTAGACTGTGAAGAAGGAAAGAAAAGTTTACATTTACAAAACATTCATTTCAATCATAAAAACACACCTGAAACAACTCCAACAAACAGCTAATGCTCTGGCATGCAGAAGAGATCAATACAACCTACACCAAGTCTCTAGATATCCTGTGTATGTTCATAACAGTTTGTCCAAATCCTGTTAGAGCTTGGTTCAAAAGTCAGCAATAAACTACCTTAACAACATAACACAGGGTAGTTTTAAATAAAAAAAATATATGAGGATAAATTAACTCCTTTTTGAGTCCTTACTTTATAAATCTCTTCATAGGTTTCTTCATCAATCTCTATTGTAGTCACAGTTTCTTCCACATCACCCAAAATCATATTTAAGTGCTGATCATATGCCTGTGGGAATTAAGTTTAGTTTTCCAAATTATTACATTTTCAGAATTATTATTATTATGTTTTCCAAAATTCAAACATGAGTTTATTAAAATGAGAATTTTTAGCAAGACTTTCAGACATAAGTAGTTTAGTCTGATTTTGACCAAAACAAAGTACCATCCGTTCTAGTTACAGCTCAACACAAACATAAACAAATGAGAACTCTGCAGCAGGAAGAAGAAGGCATGACATTCACATTTACTGAGACACTTGCAGGAAATAGCTCTGATGCATTCTGTGAGAGCACTTACAAGACCTCAGAGACAGACACACTTTAACAGCTACACACTGCTGCCAGTCCCGCCTCCTGGAATTGATTGTCTGGGGGCAACTTAAAGGATATGAAAACTGCTTCTCATACAGTGCCACAAAACCTTTAACACATGTTCCAAAAACCTTACAAAAGCATCATGCAAACTACATGTGCCCCTCATGGATTTCTCATTATCTCTGTGTTTCCAGGAGAGTTGAGGCCCAGTTAACTCAGGGAGCAACTGGTTCACTTCCCCAGCAGGGCACAGCACTCAGGGAGGCTGACTGACTTAACAGGCAGCAAAAATCTGAGAACCCAGCTGAGTACATATCCCATCACACCTCCCAGGGCGTGCCTTAAGGGATTCTTGTTTGATAACGATGACCTCAGTCTAGAAGAGGCCTCAGGGTATATCATAGGAAGAGGCCTGCAGCATTATTGCTTTTTTCACAGAGAAATGGAAGCCAAAAGCAGTGAAATTTTAGTTGTTTGGTATCATTCAGGAGACAAGAAAAGCCAAATACATCCCTTGGCTTTCTAAAGGAAGTAGTTAATAGCTGACAAAGTACTAAGGAAATTAAATTTTTCCACCAATCGCATTACAAGTCTGGTAACTAAGACAATTCTTAACCTACTTTCTCCAGCCAACGTCTGCCCTTTCAACCATGAAATGCAATTACTCATGTTTTAAAACTAATTTTTTCAACAACCAGTGGAATATTACAGGTAAACTTGTTTAACAGACTGTTGTACATAAAGAAAAGCTGCCCAGTGCTTAGCTAAATGAACATGACAATGTTCTGAAAGTTTTACTTACATGTAGTCTGCCTCTAAGCTCTCTGTCATTCCTCATTTTGACATAGATTCGCTCATCTAGACTGAGTCTGATGAGATCAAGTGGCTCCTCTACAGTATTTGTTGTTTGTTGCTAAAAAACAAAATAAAAGCATTATTTGTACAGGAGCCTGTGAACTTTTCTATTCCTCAATGTTCATGAGACACAGAAAAAAACGACTGAAAACACAGATACAAATACTTCAAATCATTCCTTCACATCTTGGTGAACTTGAGTGCTGCTGATTTACCACTCCACTGATACTCACCAGCCCTGAGCAACGTGAGTCAAAAGATTTCAATCTAATATGCAGCAAATCTTTCTTCACGAAGGGGGATTGGAACTAGATGATCTTCAGGGTTCCTTCTAACACAAACCATCCTATAACTGTGAAGTGTTTTCCTTACCAGCAGCCGCAGTTTACACTTCAGCAGAGTGCACACTGTGTGAGCCAGCAGCACGGCACGGTGCAGGCTGACACAGCCGAACCCAGGCTGACAGCGGTGCCAGCACAGGGAGTTACCCGGGCACACAGCAGGGTGCGCTCAGGCACCCGGGCACACGCCGCCCCCGAGCCCTCGCTGGGCCGCACAGTAGCCAGGCCGGACCCTGAGGCTGCCCTGAAAGCCCAGCACACGCCGGCCTGAGGCCCCTCTCTCTGAGAAAGGCGCACTTCAAGCGTGGCAACTAAAGGATGAAGACCTCCGTGCATATCCCACATCTTCCACATCTCACATATACGGCATATTTCCGTTCTAGCTACCCCCTTCCTTCAGAGCTAAGAGCATTGCCCTCGGCAGCTTCCCCTCCCTTCCCTCCTCCGGCAGCGCCCGGGGTCAGCGGGCCCGCAGCGAGCCCTGCCCGCGCCCCGCCAGCAGCACAAACTCCGAGGCCGAGCAGGGATTTCCCCTGGCACGGAAAGCTCTCCCGGGGAACCCGGGCGCGCCCGGCCCGGCCGCGCAGCCCCGAGCTGCCTCCCCCTGCAGCCCTGGAGGAGCCGAGAGCCGCTCACCTGGTCCACCTCATCCGCCATCTTTCAAACCGCCTCCCGCGCCCGCCCGCGAGACTTTATGGCCCGGCCCCTTCCCCTCCCCTTTCCCTTCGCTTCCCCAGCGCTGGGCCCGGCCGCGTCCTGCCCGCCCCGGCAGCGCCATGGCCAGAAAGCGCCGAGCATCGTGCCGGCCCGCGGCCGCCAAAAAGAGGCGCTCTGGGGGGCTGCGAAAGGAGAAGGAGGAGGAGGAGGAGGAAGAGGAGGAGGAGGGTGAGTGCGGCAGGGAGGCCGTGGCGGGCCGGAGCTGCGCCACCGCCGCTGTTCGGGCTGCTCCAGGCCCCGGGGTCGGGGGGCAGCGGTGGCAGCGCGCCCTCGGGTAGGACGGCCACGCCGGGCTGGGGGGCGGTGGTTATCGGCCGTGTTATCGGCTGTGTTATCACCGTGTTTTCGGCTGTGTTAATCGGCCGTGTTATCAGCAGGGCTGTCAGCGGTAGGGTCAGTGCCCCAGAACCCGGGCGTTAAACCCGTGTGTGCCGCGGGCCCCGCACGCTGACAAAGGCTGAGCGAGCCCGTGAAGGGTTGTTTTATCTCGGCCGCGCTCTCCAGGGCAGCGTTACGTGGTAATAAGTTGTTGTCGATGGCAAGTACGATGCTTGGTTTTCCGCCGATGGAATCGGCGGAAATCTTTAGGTACTTCTTGTGAGTTATTTTCCTCCAACAAGTCTCACTGTTCGAATCCTGCATATTTATAAACAAACAGTGACATGCTCAGTCAGCATTGTGAGTTCTCGAGTTCTTCTATAGCTGCCTCTAATGAATCTATGGAGATGTTGTTTTATATTGCCATGGAGATGAAACTACTCTAACATTAATCTTCATTTCTTTTGTCACATGCAGATGATTTTGAAGAGAAAAAGCCCAGTATAAAAAAACCCTCAAAAGCTCCAACTAGGAAAAAGGAAGAAAATTGTGATACTGAAGTTTCCAACTCAGCAAAAACTTCCAAACCTTCAAAACAGGAAGAGGCAAAATCGCAAATAAAAGAAAGTAATAAGAATGCCAGAAATAAAGAAAATTGTATCAAAGAGGAAACACAGAGGTAAATTTATTATACAAGTCTATACTTTTTTTTCTTATTTCTTTCTGTTGTTTGCTTGTCAAATACTCAATCTGTTACTGATGCAAGAGATCATGCTTGATTTATTTCCCTATTTTTAGTCTTTGATAAACAAGCAGCTACATTTCCTGATGCCATCACTGTTTTGATGATTTTAACAGTGACTCACTGAAGCATCCTCAGAATGAGATGAAGTTAAAGACAGAATCTGTTAAAAAAGAGATGGATGAAGACAATACTGACAATGATGAAGATGATGAAAGTGAAGATGAATGGGAGGATGTGGAAGGTAAAAATTGCATATTTTTTCATGTTAAGCACTTTTTAAGAGCATGTATAGCACAGTGCTTTTTCAACAGCAGGTGACCAGCATCCCACAGTTATTTGAAATAACTTAGCACAAGCAGTGTTATGGAAGATCCAGGAGCTGGTAGTTACTGGATGTGTTCTGTTTAAAGGTTGTTTGGACACTTAAGAAGGAAAATGTAGGTTCTTATCCCATCCTAAATCCTCCCTGGGAATCTACTTCATGCTTACTTATAATTCAGTATTTTATTTTTACAGAACTTCAGGAACCTGCTACAGATAAGTTGGAAGAAGCTGCTATTCTTCCATCAGTGGGGCTGCCAAGCAATCCTGTTGAGATAGAGATTGAAGCCCCAGAGCAGGTGAAGAAAAGAGAGAGGAGGTAAGAACAAGGATGTGGTGGAGGGTAGTAAAGACTGAAGTTAAAAATACCCTACGTCTTGGCTGTCACTGACTGGATGTGTTCTGGGTGAAAATCCCCACTTGGTGCAGACCGTTGAGTTGGAATGATGCAGGGTCATGGGACAAAGGGTGGTTTACATGCTGACAATTCTACCAAAAGTCTTTAGTGGAAGTTGGCAGCAATGGAGGAGGCTTTTCAGCTTCCTTGAAAATCAGGTGTGTGACTTCACTGTGTTTTACTGTCTCCATGTCCAGTGAAGGGACAACAGGAGATCTCTTCAAGGAGAATGGCAGATCTCTGTGGGTGAATGGCATTATGTTTCTGCAAAATCTTAACAGCCTGTTCACATAGCCAGTCACTAAACCTTTCCTTAATTGTATACAGTGGGATGGATTCTCTTTGTGAACTGACCCAGTTCAGGAATCCGTAAAAGCAGGTCCACAGAAATCCCACAACATCCATTTCTTTTGTAATCTTCTGCAGAGAAAGAAGAAAAGCTGAGTTTGAGATGTACCTTCGGAGAATGATGAAACGTTTCAGCAAGGAGGTTCGTGAGGACACACATAAGGTATTTGTCACAGAGAACCATGTCAGAGAAGAAATTGAGCATAAAGGTGTCTGAACTGATCTGTAATAAAAATAAACTAATTTTTATCAAATAACATGGGCCCTGGCTAGAAGTGAAAAAATATAGACTGTAGTCCTGACAGATGTTTGTTAAGGTTCCTCCTAAACTGTGAACTAGAAGCACCAGTGCCTCTGTTAGTAAAATTGTAACTCAAAGCAGATGTGAGTAGGATGTATATTTCTCCATGGAGGGATGTCTTCTCATTCTGTCCGGATTAAACTGTGTAGAGCAGGAAACACTAGCACACACTTCAGTGCTTTACTGTCTTCTGAAGACAGCACTGTGAATGCTTGGGAGGCTTCATTGTCGCCTCTCTCTGTTTAAAGGAGCAGTGAAGTATTCCTTATCTTTACCATGGACAGTAGTTCCAATAAGGAAAATCTCTTGTGAATTCAATTTTTAAACTTTTCTCTTTCAGGTTCACTTGCTGTGTTTATTAGCAAATGGTTTCTATAGGAACAGGATCTGCAGCCAGCCAGATCTCCTGGCCATCGCTCTGTCCATCGTCCCCACCCGCTTCACCCAGGTGCCTGCAGGCCAAGTGGGCCTTGTCTACCTTTCCAACTTGGTGAAATGGTAAAACTCTCTTCTGTAACATAGAACGCAGAGCTAGGGGTCAGGGAGAGGGGTAACTGTAACTAGTAGTTTTCTGTGGGTTTTTTTTAATTTCATATACAAGGATAAGAGGGGCTCTCCTTTTTGGAGAAGGAGAGGGTGAACTCAAAAGCTTAAGAAAACAGCCACACATACTGGATAATAAGCAGGTATCTTGTATTTCAGGTTTGTTGGAACCTTCACTGTCAATGATGAGCTTTCCACTGAAAAAGGAGAACCCCTTCAGTCAACACTGGAGAGGAGGTTTGCCATCTACGCTGCACAGGATGATGAGGAGCTTGTTCATGTAAGAGATTGAGAAGTGTAGGGTTGGTTAGTGAATTTGGTGAATAGGCAAAGTAATGGGAGGGGTGGATTTCAAGAAAGCAGATCAGTGACTTAAGTGTTTCTGTAGCTTTTTATTTTCTTTGATTTTTATCTCAAGGCCTCCTGTGTTTAAATTACTCAATTTAAATTGTTTTTCAGATATTTTTAATTATTCTGCGAGCATTACAGCTGCTATGTCGCCTCGTGCTGTCTTTTCAGCCCATTCCTCTCAAGGAGACAAGACCAAAGGTAGCTTTTGTTGTTTATGTGGAATAAGGAATAGGTCACTGATTTAGTAGGATTAAAAAAACTTTCTGGCTGTTACAGCTTGCAGTGATTTGCTTACTGCATGAACCAGGGTTCTGTCTACATTGCAGAAAATGCACACCCTTAATTTTTAATTTCCTTCTTTTAAAAAGCCACTCACTTTTGTGTTCCAGCAAAAGTTTCTTAATGTTTCAGTGGGTTTATGTTTCTTTAAAACTTAGATGGCAACTCTTGCTGTATGAATACACCTCTCTTGAGCCAGTTGCCTGAGGTTTTCAAGTGAATTGACTGTGCCTGCCAACCTTTGGTCTGCATGAACCTTGGGCTGATTTCAGCCTTTTTTTTTTACCATATTAGCTGTAGTGATAAAAGTGACCTGGCCTGTTTCTCTGCAGGGAAAGAGCTCATCCAAGAGGCTGTCTCACAGCAGCACCTCTGAGGGGCAGGAGAATTCTGCCACAACACCCAAAGCTGTGGCAAAAAAATGCCCTTGCAAAACAGCCAAGCAGGATGAGAAATCCTCAGAGAGCAAAGAAAACAACAAGGAGCCAAAGAAACCCAAAACTGCCCAGAGTGAAAGGACACAGACGTCAAAGCCGACTAAAGGCAGCCAGGAACAGAAGGAATCAAGTAATGAGACCGGGTCAGCAGAAAAAGATGTGCCAGTCAGGCCCAAGAACGACCGCCGAAGACGAGTGGCCTCCAAAGTGTGTTACAAGGAAGAGAGTGGAAGTGATGAGGGCAGTGCTTCAGACTTTGAGGTTTCAGAGGAGGAGAGTGATCTCTCTGATGAGGATTTTGAAACTGTCCCTAAAAGGCGGAGGAGCTCACAGCCCTCCCAGAATTCAAAGCTGACAACTGTAAAAAGGTCAAAAACTGAGACTTCAGAAACAAGGCTGTCAGAAAATTTGTATGGAGCTGAGACTAAGCCAGCAAAATGTACAGCTCCAGGCTTGCCTCAAGCACAGAGGAAGAGAAACAAAATCATTTCTAGTGATGAGGATGATGGACAGCAGGAGGTGAGGAAAGCAATGGGCACAGACCAGTGGCTGGAGGTTTTCCTTGAGCCTGAGGACAAGTGGGTTTCTGTAGACTGTGTTCACGGCAATGTGGGCCAGCCCCAGCTGTGCTTTGCACATGCCACAAAGCCACTTTTCTACGTTGTGGGATTTGACAACGATGGGAGTGTCAGGGATGTGACACAAAGATATGATCCAGCATGGATGACCTCAACAAGGAAGAGCCGTGTGGACCCGGAGTGGTGGGAAGAGACACTGCAGCCATATAAAAGTCCCTATGTGGAGAGAGACAAGAAGGAAGAAAATGAGGTAAATGGCAACAGGTTGTTCAGGACATGTAGTGCCAGGAGTCCAGTCCCTGGATTCTCATTCAGGCAAAAAGCATTAGAAATCTCTTTCTGTGAAGAAGGAGGTTTGTATTTGTACTTGAAATACTGAGATTGAACATATTTTAAAGAGAATATGCAATGATAAATTTATATAATATTAAATAATGGAGATTGTTCAGACAAGTTTCCATAGCAGAAGCACTGCATAGCTTGTGGAAACTTACTAGTGAGTTTGTGTAGTGTTTAGCATTACTCTTTTCAGAGAGAGTTTTTAAAATACATAGGTCAGGGTACACATCTAAGTACTTACTTGCAGCAAGAATGCTTTGGTCTGTTGGCTCATCTCATAAGTTTCTGGTGTTTTTTTCCTTTGGTTCATACCATAGTCATTCTTATTTTCTTACAAAGGGTAGTGAAAAGGTTGTGAAATTATTCATTTCTGTGTAATTCTTACAGTTTCAAGTGAAGCTTCAAGACCAACCTCTACCAACAGCAATTGGAGAGTACAAAAACCACCCGCTCTATGCACTGAAGAGGCACCTCTTGAAATACCAGGCCATCTATCCTGAGTCAGCTGCTATCTTGGGGTACTGCAGGGGAGAGGCTGTCTACTCCAGGTGAGTTGTGCACCTATTGTCACCTGCATCTGTGATCTTTATAACAAATTGGAGAGCTAATTTGCATGATGATATCAGCAGTAGTCTCAGACCACATGCATAAACAAGTGGGGCATTTAGCTGCTCTGACAGCATTTGTGTATCACTAAAATACAGCTCTTTTTATTATTCCTAATATGATAAGTTTATTGTGGATCTGTTACGGATGACTTGAAAACTCTTATGTTTGCTTCTTTCTGGCCTTTCAGAGACTGCATACACACGCTGCACTCCAGGGACACTTGGCTCAAGCAAGCTCGAGTGGTGAGGCTTGGAGAAGTGCCTTACAAGGTAAGAGGGTTCAGCTTCCTCCTGTGCAGTCCATCTGCCCTCTAAAGCTCAAGCTCAGTTCTGTTTTGGTTTTTGTCTACTGTCTTGTCAGCAGATGTGGATTTCACACTTGCTTGCATGGTTTGTGGTAGCTGTAGTGTCCGCCTGCTGTGCCTGTAGTTCCTACATGCTGCCCAAAGCCCAGCTTTGTTTTTCTCCCACCCCAATGGTGTCTGGCAGAACCGCTCCCTTTTCACCTTCTCCAAAGGCATCCCAGTGTTCTGTATGCACTGCTGGATCTCTGCCTGTTGCATACAGGTGCCATGGGTTGTCATTTATAGGCAGTGGATATTGAAGCTAGGAAATAGCATTTCTGCTCTCCCAGAACCTTTTCCTTCAGTGTCTAGGAAAAACCTGAAACCACTGTCAGCTTCTTGTGATGTTCCGGACCTGGTTGTTGTTGTATTTGCAGATGGTGAAAGGATTTTCCAACCGAGCGAGGAAGGCGCGCCTGGCAGAGCCGGCGAACCGGGACCGGGAGGACCTGGCGCTGTTTGGCCGCTGGCAGACAGAGGAGTATCAGCCTCCCATCGCAGTGGATGGAAAGGTAGCTGGGAAGGCAGAGGGCAGGTGCTAAAGGAGGTGGTTTGTGTGGAGCTCTGGGCTTTATTTTTCCAGAAGTTGCGTATTTCAGATGTGAGATCAGTCAGTAATATCTGGATTCTGGATTAAGAGTTCAGAGGTAAATGTTCACAGGAGGAAATAGTCAAAACTCTACCGAGGCCTTTCTTTCACAAGTACAGGTAGTGAATGCAGACTGCTAAAGTCAAAATTTTGATCTGGTCTTCCTAGCTCATGTTTTGCCTTGCTAATTCTCTGCATTACAGCCTGAGTAACAAAGCTTGGGCAGAGATTGTAGCTAGGAGATAACCATGCAGCTAAAATCTAGGCTTGTACCTTTACACTGGAGTGGAATGTAGCAGGTCAGGAGGGAAGAGTCCCTGAGTTGCAGCAGGTATTTTCACCTCTCTCCAGAAAGCAGGATTATCACCATCTCTCTGTAATCTTGCCATAACAGGTTCCTCGGAATGAATATGGAAATGTCTATCTCTTCTTGCCATCCATGCTACCTGTTGGCTGCGTGCAGCTGAAACTTCCAAACCTGAACAGAGTGGCACGGAAGTTGAACATTGACTGTGCTCAAGCCATTACTGGATTTGATTTTCATGGAGGCTACTCACACCCAGTGTATGTAAAAACTGTTTTGTTGCACCTGTCAGATGTTGATGTCCTGCAGAAGTTGTGTATCTTGTGCTAATGGGAGCCTGTGACCAGTTGCACACTTTGATCCTTTGAGACAGATAGTTCTGTCAGTATTCTGTAGTTCTTGGGCTGGTCAGCAGGCATTTGCTCCCTTTCTTTTTCCTTCTCATAGCTGACAAAGGATTGTGTTCTCCTTCCTAGTACTGATGGGTATGTGGTGTGTGAGGAGTATAAAGAGGTCCTTATTGCTGCCTGGGAGAACGAACAAGCAGAAATAGAAAAGAAGGAGAAGGAGGTGAGAATTATTTTTGAAGCGTCCTTACTCTAATATTTACAGTGTGAATTTCACTGAAACTGGGCAGTCAAACAGGGCAGGCTGTGTAAGCAACAAGCATGAGGCTTGTTTGATGACAATTTAAAAATCTTAAAGCTTTCCTTTTCCATTTGCATAAATACATTGAAACTCACAGTAGTAAATTTTTCTCTTTCCCATAACAATCCCCTCTAGAAGCGTGAGAAAAGAGCTCTAGGGAATTGGAAGCTGCTGACGAAAGGACTTCTCATCAGAGAGAGACTGAAGCAACGTTACTCCATCAAGGTATCCTACATTTCTATTAGTCATTTCTTTTCCTGGAGGTTATTTTAACTGTACAATAAAATTTCCAGAGTGTAGTTCCTCAAAGTCTTCAGCTAGTCAAAAAAACTGTGCCAGAAGTTCAGTGTTGGGCATGTTCATCAAAGATTTTTTACTGTTTACAAGGCATGAATGTTTTTAATTTTATTACTGTTTTCTGTTTTGTCATACCCTTTCCTAGATTTATTCCTCCAAGGCAAGCATGTACCTAACAGGATGAGAGTGGGGTAGTTTTTCTTTTAGTTAGGTGTTCTTAATTCTTTCCACAAGGAGAAAGGTGAAAAGCCTGATCTTTTTAAAACAAGTTTGTTTTATTCTTCCATTGTCAAAAATGCTTGTGTTGCAAGAATGTTTGGTGTTCAGAAATAAAAACACTTTGGGTGGGAAGCCCAAACCAGAGCAACCAACTTCTGTAAGGTCACTCAGCATCACTGTACCCAAAGACAAGCTCTTTTAGAAAGGGGCAGTTACAAGTGATTCTTAGAGTGACTTTCTGGTTTTCACACTTGTTTTTTCCAGACTGAGCCATCAGCACCTGAGACAGAGAAAGGAGGAGGATTCTCTTCTGATGAAGAAGGAGCTCCAAGCTCAGAGAGTGCAGTGGAGAACACAGCCATTTATTGGCCCCAAAATCGCCAGCTAGAGAAACAAGAAGAGAAAACAACCAAAAAGAGCAAGCGAGAAAAGAGAGGAGAAGCAGCTCAGTTGTTCCCTTTTGAGAAATTGTGATGACAAGCTTTTCTTTGCTGTTTTCACATGCAGGAAAAAGTCATGATAAAAGTATCCTTTACCAGTGAGGGTCATAAGATCTTTCTGTGCACTTGTGTTTCTGAACTGTCAGGGACCAACCTAATTCAGTATCCAGTTTCCTTTGAGATCACAGGTATCACTTAGGTATCAGTTAGATTCTTCCTTTTGTCCTTGGGAGAAGAGATGCACCTTCTGAGATCACTTTGCTTTGTTGATGTTTTTGCTCTCTTTTCTATCACTCAGCACTACTAGTTGAGTTTCCTGAGGCACTCCTGTCATCAGCAGTCTCTTCCCATTTTTCGCAGTTTCATTTTTCCCTGCTTCCTCAGAACTAAAGCATCCAGCTGCTTTTTACCTGTCTGCAGAGAGGTGGCCAAAGGAATGCTGATGCCTGCTTTGATCCATAGCTTACCTAAATCAGTGGTGAGGTAGAGTTCTGGCCTTTCAAGGGGAAATACTTCCTTTAAGGTGTAAAAAATCGCCCACAATCAGAATATGGAGGAATTAATACTTTTTAAAGAATACTTGCGTTTTGTGATGTAAGTTTGGCTTTTCAGCCTACCATCTTCCTTTACTCTCAGAAATCTTGTGCTGTGGAAGTCTGAGAGAAGGCCTCTCCTTATTACAAACTTAAGGTTCAATATGCCTTCTTAAGCAATTTGAATATACACATATTTCCTTCTGTTGCTTATTAAGATCCTGTGCTGGAGCAAAACATTTAAAACTAGCTAAATGTCACTGCTGGAACAAAATTCTCTAAAACCACAGAATTGTTATCCAGTACCATAGCATTAAAAAACTGTTGAGAGAGGAATGTTAAATCTACATAAGCTTTTCTTGCACTTTTGTAGTAGAAATACTGATCTGTCTTTGGCAGTATTATGTATCTAAATTCCACTGACACAGTCTCTTCAGAAACGGAGGGGAAAACAATTTAGTCATTGCAGGGCAGTGTCACAGACACTGAAATGTAAGAAAATGGTTTTCATGTAATTATGTTCAGAAAAAAAATCTATTTTTGTACTGTATTTGTAGATCAAAATAAAGTTTGAAAAAAAGAATATGTTGTCTGTTTTCGGAATGCACAGGTAAGGTAACCCCCAGTCTGCTTAAAATACAAGAGGCTGTAGCAGTCAGGTGGAACCATCATTTTCAAATAATGTTAGAGAGGCAAGGAAGTGACTGACTTTTTGGTCAGTAATGGGGAGTAAACCCATAGCAGGCTGGCAGCAGTACACAGACCAGAGAGCAGCTTCCCAAAACAGGGAAATATTTGCAGGACAAACAAAACCCAACAATAGGAAACTCATTCTTGTGGAAGCTACAAACTAACCCTCCAACTACCTGGACATTATTCCTGGATATAAAACATGCAATACTTAAATTCAGTAAAAAAGCCTACAGACCAACCTTTTGAAAACTGTATTTTATTAAATATACAAAAGCTTAGCACTTCAGTAGAAAATTGTCACTTCATTTCCAATAAGTAATGGTGGCTAGTGTTCTGCATCACAGGCAGAACAGCAGCACTTCAAACCCAGTTTCTCTCCCTGGTGGAGCACAATTCCTGACAGCTGGAGCATGAGCTGGTGTTGCTGAGCAGCAGGCAGACTGCAGCACCACTGCCACGCAGCCGTGCATGCACGAGGCCATCTCCTGTACCTGCCCTGTCACTCACTGCTGCTTTCACCAGCAGGACAGAGCTGTGAGACCAAACTGACAATATTCAAATACCAAAAGAATGAAAATAATTAGGACTAACAAAGTAATTACAAATTCTCAAAACACTTAGGATTTCTAACTCATTTCTATTTTGGTATAATTTTTAGCAAACATTTTCTCCTATATATGTTCAAGTCAAGTTCCTTTGGTACAGAGAACACTCCTCTGATGAACATAAATAGATTACATAATTGAAAACATTATTTTGAACTGTGAACATTTTGAACATTATTTTAAACTGTTCAGTTTTTGAAAACTGAACTGTGTATACTTCCAAAAAGCCCCAAAACACAGTAGTGTAGGGAGGCCCATCTGCAAGCCAGACTCTAGCTTGGTGCAGAGACTTAAGGGTGTCTCTAACCTTAAGTACTGGTTACAGCAGATGAACATGAGCCATCACAACACTAGAAGGCATTCCTCTAACATGATACAAAACTAACCATTTAGACTACTAAAATAGATGAAAACTAATCAGGCAAAAATGTTTCCATTACTTAATTTCACGGACTATGTTCATTGTCCTTACTAAGTGAAATTAAAGAAAGGAACAGTATATAGAGCAAAAAAACCCAACTATTTTAAAGACTACACATTCAGTTATAAACGTCAATGTTGTTTCTAGGCAGTAGGTTTTATATTTACAGGTGAATGACCTCTGAGTATCCCTTTAAGTGCAATTTGAAGTGAGATTTTTGAAACAGTTCTGCAATGATATAGTCCAGACTATCATTTTGTATGCTTAACCAAGAACAACGTCAGACACTTTTAAAACCTGGGGGAAACCAACGTGTCCTGATAAATCTGCCCAACCTCAGAGCTCTGCTAACCTGGCCACCCATTACACCAATGACTTTGAAAAGCCTCAGTCCAAAAGCAGAGGGTTTACATGAGTATTGTGTGGAATTCACCTAAGATATGTTTTCCCTTTGAACACGTACACTGCCACACGCATCAGCCAAAGGAGTGTTCCTGACTGTGCAAACAAGAAAAAGCAGCAGAGGGAGGGTTTGTCACAGACAGGCAGGCACATGCATTTCCTAAGGACGTGTAACCAGGGTCCATGGGATGCAGCTGGCACTTTCTCCAAAACAAGGTGCCCCACCCAGCAAGGACTTGCCAGTTCAAGTGACTTGTAGATCAAAATAAAGTTGCCTGTTTTCGGAATGCACAGGTAACCCCCAGTCTGCTTAAAATACAAGAGGCTGTAGCAGTCAGGTGGAACTGTCAGGAGGGAATCCCCTCAAATCAGGGGGAGTTACTAAGCAGTAAGAGGTACAAATCTGCTTGTTCATTAACAAGCACATCAATACACACACCCAAAAAGCCTTTTTTCCCCAAAGCTGGTGTCACTGATTCCCCACAAACAGCATCCTATAGTCCTATGGACAATGTGTACCAATAACCACATTGAAGCCCCTCCCCAGCTTTCAGTGCTCACTGCTGAGCTGTGATTTGCTGTAAGCTTGCTGCAGGAACTGGGCAGAAATGCACTTGGGAAGGTTGTAGCCAGGACTCAGCTCCCGGTCACTGCTGCTTCTTGGGTGGAACACGGGATCTGGCCACCAGGATGGGGACAATGGAGAGCAGTGCCAGGAGCAGGGCCCAGAGCGGGCGGTAGAAGAGCCAGCCCACAGAGATGGTCAGCAGGGACAGCGAGCTGGCCACGCACACGGCAAACGCCTTCAAGCCAACGTTAACCAGGTCCCTCACAACAGGAAACCAGTCCACTGCAGAGAGAATTAAACATGGCATGAAGTAGCTGGCAAGATGACAGTTTAAAAAAAAAGTCTGATTCACGCCTAGGATTTTCACCCTAGCAACTGCAATCAAAAGTCAGACTCAAACTATCAACAGCACTGGATTAGCCATTTCAGCAGAGCATCATCAAGATATTTGATCATTAAGCAACAGCTAAACATACAAGGCAATGATATCCTCATCTCTTCACACAGAAAGAAATCCAAAATGAAGTCTGAAGATCTGCCCAAGGCTTGAGAGGCAGAGGAGACAGATAGCCCTGCAGCTATGAAACAAGTCCAGGGCAACTGATACAAGGTGCTAGCACAGAGATTTCTTTCTGGCAACAATAAATCTTGGAGCAGCCTGTATATGGATAAATAAGTTAGAAAAAAAGTTCACAGCTACAAAGTGAATGATATCTTTGATGTCTGAAGTTAATGCAAGTTTGAGGCGTTGTCCTGTTTTTCTGTTTTTACTCCAGCATTTTTCTATATTAAAAGAATAGACACAAACTTACTTCATTGTTTGTTTACAATAGTGTAGGATAACCAGACACAAAAATCTTTTTTCTGTACAACTGCTGATCAGAACTGTTGTGGGGACCAGTTGTGTGTGAGTACATAAAGTAATTGTATTGCAGCACCTTGAGTTAGATTTGAAAGAACCAGCCCAACATGTGCTTCAGCTTTTTATTTTGGTAAGCACTGGGCTGGGATCTTCTGAGACTGGCAAAAGATATTTGTGTGGGGCTTTTTAATGTTCACAAAGCAACCAGTTGGTTTTGGCATCCTGTTAACCTGCAGTTGCCTAGAGGGACTTTTCAGATCAAATCAAATCCAAGTTGAAACCAGATTTCTCCTGGTCTCCAAACGAATTAACTCTTTAAGGTTATACAATCTTATTTCTAGATCATTTTACCTTTCTGTGAAAAACTTACCTAATGTGTAGAAGATTCGGGTCATCAGGCTGATGCCCACAAACATTGAGAGCCAGCCGGCTCCACGGAGGGCCCAGGTCTTCATGGTGTTACTCTCCTGCTCCTTCTGAAACACCTCCTGGAAAGCAAACACCATCACATGCAGCCTGTTTCTTGCTCAAGATCCTCTTAATTCCAGTACATTATGAGCCAGTCAGAGCCAAGAGCATTTCAGGAGTACAAATTCTCTTGCAGAAGATACGCTGCAGCTGATTCTGCAGGGTCTGTGCAGTATGGTAGTACACTGCGATAGACAGAACAGTGTAGTGTGGGGGAAACTGGCAATTTTCTTAATTAAAGCAACTTTAAAAGCACCATCCAACACTACCCACAAGCAGAAAGCACATAGGTTTTGCTGCAACTGCATACGTTCAACATCACTGTAGAAAATAAGACACTAATAAGTAATTGTAATACAGAAGGAAGAATCTGACTTCACTCTGAAAGAAGAGAGAAAAACAACAATATCCACTGATGGCTGAGGGAAAGGTGTGTGAAAGAGAGCAAGCTGGATGCAGGGAAGAAAAGCTAAAAGGTATGTGTGCATTTCATCAGGCAAAGCAAAGCATCTCTTTGCAAGAATTCTGAGAAAGATTTTTTTCAAAATGGGTTGTGTGACCCTCTGGCTCAACAAAACCTTCACGTGAAGATGGCTGGGCCATTAGAAAGCACTAAATGCCAAGAGATGTTTAAGACTGATTAAGTACCTGCATATACAAGTACTCAATGCATTATTTATTTGTAACCAGTTAACTTTCAATGAAACAAAATTCTATCTAATGAAGATTCAGATCTTACAGCAGAGGGTTGATTCTATTGCTACTCTTTCAAGTCAAAACAAAACCTTTTTAACTGCTTCTGGGAGCACCTGTAAATGCGTGACATCTGCTTTTCTTTGCAGCACGGCCTGAAACAATTATTAATAGAAACAAACCTACTAAAAGGAGTAAATGAATCACCAAATTGCTGGAGCATGCAGGATTTATTGAAGCATAATGCTCTGCCTGAAGGTTCTTTCTCAGCCAGAATAGTAATAAACATTTCAAACAAGCCTAAACTCCTGTTGTTAGGAGCTGAAGAGAGAATAACTCTTACGGTTTATTTAATTAAACCCTGAATTTTACTATTTTTACATGTGACCTGTTCAAAAGCATGTGCTTGCATGTGTAAGTGGGAAACAACCAAGGAGCAAATAAAAACAAAATGAGAAGGCACAGAAACAATCTTTAAAGTAAAGAGGCAGAATGTGCAGAAAACTGAAAGCAAACACAGGCTACAACCTGTTGTCCAAAATGGAGAGAGAAAAGTCAATGTCTATATGAGGATCTCCTCCTCTAGAACAGGTCTGAAGGAGAGTAAGAGCTTCCTCTTCTGCTGCTTCTGCACTACCACCTCGAGTTTTAGCCCTCCACCAGAAGAGTGTGGTATCTCACCTCCACAGAGAGCTCCCCAGGGTACAGAATCTCCAGAACATCTCCAGGCTTGGTATGATATGGAACCAGCTGATCACCTCGCTGCCGAGCAATCACAGTCACCTTGGAAGACAGGGAAAAATATTTACTGGTTACTGAGCTGGGAACGGAGCTTGCAAAATACAGAAACATCTGAAGACTCACCTTAGCAGCAGAGCCTAAATGGGGATCATCTCCACTCAGACCTGCATAGAAGAAGGAGACACGAAGGTCTCCCACCTACAAACAAGGTAAGATTGGAAGTCAAGAAAGATAGTTTTACAAAAGGCAATCACAAGAAAGACAACTCAGCACAGGAACTTCCTTATTTATCAACAGTTCTTCTGAGCATTTATGTCAAGCAAGAGACAGCCAGAATGATTTCCAAGCTGTCCTTTTTTCAGTGCTAGCTGGCAGCTGAAAGAGGAGAGCTCAAATGCTGTTTTGTAATACCCCCTCTGATTAAGCTGCCAGAGCACATGATATGCTTTGTTCATCCCTCATCATTCCACCTCTTAGCAAAATAGGGCAGGCAGCACAATCTGACAAACTATTTGATTGTACTCCTTAATACAGCAAGGTGGAAACCACCTCCCAGCACCATCTCTTTCTGTTTAAAAGCACAGCAGACTTGAGAAACTGGAGACCAAAGAAATGGGACTAGAATTCTCTTTCTGGAAGCGAAGTGCTCATTTTGAAGGACTGCACTAAGGGAGTCATCCTATGCGATGGTCTGCAATCCATTTTCTATACATTAAAGAGAAATGGGACATGCACCAATGCCTTTTTCACACACAAATAATCACTGCTTTAGTTTATCTTTCCCATCTTACTTCTGGACGCCTGGGGTTGTCGCTGTGATAGAAGTAATCTCCTCTGCGAGTAACGTCAGCATGGGGATCCTCCAGGTGTGACAAACTCAGCTGCTTGAAATCATCAATTTTATCCACGAGACCTAAGCAGAATAAAGCATCACGCTGAGGCTCAGTGTCTAACCTGGAACAGCCAGTTTGCTGCCTGGCTTCCTGATCATCACTTGACATGACAGCTATTGTGGTAAAAACCAAAGTCTGTTGCTGATGCAACAGCAGACACAAAGCCAGGACAAAACAATCCTTACCCTTGGAAAGAACAAAGCTGCCAACCTGGACATTAGGAGAAACAGCAGTGAAAGACTCCACAGCCATGGCACTGAGGAACAGAGAGAGTCCCTGATTAGTCCCAGAATTGTGATCAAACTCTTGATTTGCAGTATGTAACATACAGCACAGAAAAGGTACTACGGCAAACATCAGGAGAAACTCAAAGAGCTAAAAGTCTGTCCTGATGTGAAAACAAATCCATCAAGAGACCGTCCAGACTGCATACTGTTGGAGACATTAAAATAAGTTAAGGCACCACTGCTCTGAGCTGCTCTAATTTCTTTATGCCTTCATTCTCACAACTACCAAAAGAACAGCAGTTTCCATCTGCTGCACTCTGTTATGAAATCAGTCATTCAGCTTTCATCTTTGATCAGACCAAGTGACAGAATTCAGAGGGACTGTGCCAGATGGTACCTCACCTTGGGTTTTTGTGTCCAATTTCTCGATCAAAGTTTCTGCTGTTCACAACCTCTGATTTCCACTCTGTATCTAAACAGAATGATAAGAAGGTTGAGTAAAAGACACTCAGATCTCAGTTACTGAAGACACCTCTCAATCATTCAGTTCTAGGTTGCACTTCCAGTAATACTGTCTACATCAATGTCTGTCATAGTCTGTACTGATACTTAGATCCATCCTCCTGGCATATTAACAGGGAATGGCAGGATTTAGGGTGAAAAAAGGTATTTTTGGGAGAAAATTGTAACTCAACTTTGCTGTCAGCATGTTCCATGATCAGGCTTTAATTCCTGGCTCCACTCTTTGGCAATAAGCTGGTTTTGTGATAGCAAGGAGCAGGGGGCAAAGGGAGAGGAGTCTGGTGTGAACTTGAGCCCGGGAAAGGTTGAGTCCAAATGTGTTTTGCCAACACAAAGTCAGTAATAAAACATTTATTTTAATTGACAATAAACTTTCCTTAAGGTGAGTGTGTTTTGCCCATGATGGCAATTGGAAAGCCATCTCCCTATCTTGCTTTCAACCTGTCCTTCACTCCCGTCATTCCCAGTTTCTTCCCCAGTCCTGCTGAGAGGAGAGTAATCGAGCAGCTCTGTGGGTCCATGGCTGGCACACATAGACATTTACGGGACAGAATCCATCAATCTTGAGAGGACAGCTGTTGTTTTAGATGACATTTCTTTTTGTTCCCTGTCACTGTGAGCCTGTTTTTCATGGCTCACGACCACCAGCTTTGCCCCTGAAGTACCTCTATGATACAGGGTCCCCATGCTTCACTCAGCTGAGTATTTTTATATGATCACACCCAGAAACTGCTGCATGCCCACATGACACATGCCTGTGCTTTGATCAGAGGTAAATGAAGCACAGAGACCAATCTCCAAACACATGATGACTCAGAGTACTTTTCTGCCACTGGGTAGATCAGAATAACGCACCCAGTTCTGCTCCTGCCAAAAAAGCCCTTGGCAAAAGCCATAGTGCACATCAGAAGGTACTGGTGGTTTTCACTGGCTGGTATCAACATCTAAACAGGTTCTCAACAAGCTCCCTTACAGTCTGGAGCTCCCTGTTTTTCCTGGTCTATTCTGTTATTCTTCTGCTATTCTGTCTATTCATTGACTCACAGTTGACATATTCCCAATTACTCCATGTCTGAAGTGTAATCTCAGTTTAGCTTTGAACACACTCCCATCTCTGGTCATTCAGGCCCTATTTCTGGAGCATCCTATCCCTGGATGTTCCTCTGAACTTTCAGGGGTTTCAAAACAAGACTCAGATTTTCTGTAGCTCTTGCTTGCTGACAGCACATCTCCTTTCACCTCAGTTACCTCAGGACAGGGAGGTTCTGTCATTTGTTTGGGAAAGAGAATTTCTGCTTATTTCTTTGCATTCCTTTCTTTCCCAAGAAGAAAATACAGGTTTTAGAACAAAAATCAAAATATACAGACACACATCAAAGTCCAAAGTTACATGCATAAAAGGGAGGGAACTTTCTGTTGATCAACTTACCATATGAATACTTTGTCTCTTTCTTAATCTCACCATTCTCCTCATATTCCCTGCAGAGAAAAAGGGCTGGGATGAGAACCAAAACAATGCACACACACCCCTGCTCAGGGCAGAATACACTTCACCAATGAAATGCACAGACAGATTCTCTGGCAACACCGATTTATCTTTATAAAGAACCTAACTCTGCTCTGAACTACCTGTTCTGAGGACAGAGACTTTCTGTACCAGGAGAAAACTATACACAAATGCTCAATGGCCACCACCTTTTTATTCCCATGTATTGAACAAGGACGTGTTGACTAGATTGATGAGGAACAACCAGAACTAAATACAGTGAGACAAGCTGGCCCAAATCAAGTTTCTAACAGATGCTGCACCATAAGCATGCTAAAACTGAGAAATCATTTTTTACACCTTCACAACCTCTGACCCTTCTTTTTTATTTGATATGAAAGACATTCAGAACATGAATTCTGTGCAATCACACCTCAATAATGTCTAATTACATTCATAGTACCAGCAGCGGAACTATTAGCAATAGCAAAAATATTTTCCCTGTTTGGGTTGTAACTATTAACAGAGCAGTTAACATCTCTCAAGGAAATTAAAGTGATTCTCTAAAGGAAAAAAGAATCCAAGAGCTCTAGAATTCTCTTGCTAGAAAGAATTTTTTTATTTGGTTGTTTTTTTCCTTAGGCACAAGGAAAGAAAAAATAATGTGATAGGATCCTGATAAGACAATAGCTTCATAAACTACTTTTAAAGATTACTTTCACTTACTTGGAATCTTCATGTTCTACCCACTGGTACATCTCCACATTACGCTTAAGTTTGACAGCTTTGATGGAGACTCCATAGCTGGGGTCAAACAAGGGCTGGGCAAAAATTAGAGAAAATACAAGTCAGTCTGAATGCTGTACCTCACAACCTCAAACACTCTACTTTTACTACTGAACCCATTTACATACCTCACTGTACAGCCAGCACTATCTTACACACAGGTGAACATGGTATAAATGTTATGAAAGACAAAAAGGAATGTCTCTGGCAAATCTGACCTGAAGAATCATCATGTTATTGCCATAGTGAAGAATGATACCAGAACTGCTGACTGTGGGTTTTTCAGGTTTCAGTCTTTAAACCAGGAGATTCTGTTTTGCTGGAAGGTGCTGTGTTACCTTCTGCAATGTGGGTGGACTGTGGAAAATGTCACCACTACTGAAAAGTCAGAACTTGCAGAGCCCCTGTGCTGCAAGAGCCTGAAGATGTAACAATGTTTCGAACACACAACAGGTTCCCTTCACAAATGGCAATCGAAATTATCCACGAAAGGCAGCTCGAGGGTAAACACAGCTAGACCTGGCATTAGCCTGGAGAAGGGAGTGCAAGGACATTCAGCATCTCCCTGATTCCAGGCCAAGAACCAGAGCTTCAATGCTAGCTGGCAACGCTTAGAGGAGGAGAAAAGCCATGTGTCTTTTCCTGGATATCAAACAAAACTTTAATTGGCAAAGACTTCTCCTTCCCTCCAAGCTTGAAATACTCATATCTTCAAGATACTATTTTATTTACCTTAGATGTACTCAGAGCTCCAGCCAAGTGCACCAGTCTCCCCTCATTCTGCTGAGAGATACTGTGGATGCTGTCCAGAGGGACCACAAGAGAAAGCCCCTCTTCGAGAGACTTGGCTGTCCTTAAAGCTCGTCCCTGCAATGAGGAAAACAGGAATCAAGCTGGGGAGAATCAGTGTCACATCAGAATTTTGTGAACAAGGTTAGCAAAGCAGTGAACTGATGACCACAAGGAATGCTTGTATATTCAGCCCAAGGCATATTTGTGAAACACACGTGCACCTCTCCATTCTCTGTGTCTGAGCCAGTTTGGGGCAGTACTTCTCACCCAGGGAGCAGGACCATTAACACTGACTAAGGTTCTCAAACAGACCCAAATTCTTCCTACAAGGGTCCAAACTTACTGTTCTTCACCTCTTACCTTGTTCATCGTTCCTGAGTAACTGCAAAAATGATAGAAATTATGGTTCATTTTTCCCACACACCTGTACTGACTCCCTGGCAAAAGTTCTCCCTGCCTTACCATTATATGTGGTTTTTTTTCTGCAAAGTCATCAAAATTTGGACTAGTTATTTTTCCTCTTGTAAAGGTATGAAAGGAAGTCTCTAAATAAAAATCCACAGAATTCTGCTCTCCACTCCAAAACAAGTACATTTTCAATGGCAGGGTGTTAAGATTCCTGACTTACTTTTTTTTTTTTAATCTAAACCCAAGAACTAATACTGAGAAAAAAAGGAATAAATAACACCCCCAATTTTGCAACATGGGGTATGAATTTTTTTAAGTAATTATAACAACATTAGAAATGAGGACCTTTCGTTGCCTCAAAAAAAAGAGAAGGCTGGAACACGGCTGGCTCATGCAACCCTCTTACCACAGGCTGTTTTGTCACCAGTTTACAAGCTTTGGATCTTATCTCTCATCACATACTGCTACTGTCTCTACTACATCTAGTTCCACAGAAATACTACCTGTAGCCTGTGATTTCACTTTTCTGTTATATCCTGAGCATAAGCACCAGGTCCTCAGATAAAACCTCCTCTTCTTATGGATCAAGTAATAGAGCTGTGTACAAACACTGACAGTATTGCACTTACTTCATTGGTAAAAAGAAGGTAGAAAGCCAGAAGAAATGTCACAAGTCCAATCAACATGCCTCCAGAAGTCTCACTGAGCCGCTCCAGGAACCCTGGTTTGGGCTCACTTGTGATTTTAACATGCTCTTTTCTGCTGCCTGTGTCAGAGAACTGTAGAAAATAAACCAAAGCGGCAATATTGGTGTGAAAGGGGAATTCATTCAGTTTCAAAACAAGTCTTAGCTTTGTTAGCACTGCTGCCTTACAGAGCAGAACCTCTGCCTTGGACCAAAACCTTCTCACAGTTATTAAATGCCTTATCACACCTTTGATACCAGAAACACATTCAATAAGTAAAACTCCAGTCTGATAGAAAAAAACCCCATTTCTATTATAGTGGTTCTACATGTACAAGCTTTCTTCGGTCTGCCTCCAGGTTCTGTATTTGGAGTCCACACCCTGCATTCAGGCCATGACAAATTGAGTAATAGCCCTGAATTCCTGACCAGCTAAAACACTACTATAAATAACAAATTATGATTCACCTCACCAGTAAAAAGAGTGCCTGCGCACTCCAAAATAATTATAACCAGGGTAACAATAACTCAAAACAAGACACTGGACTAACATGAGAGCCCAGGGGTTTATCTGCGCGTATGCAGCTTGTGGGGAGTTAACAAATTCAACTTCAGCACACGCACACAGCAAAGGCAGGGCATGGCACTTCTCTGCCTACGGAAAATCACGCTATGAAAAACCAGTGCCCATAAAGGAGACAGAGGAGTCCTGCAACTTTATTCAAATAAAGGGGAGAGAGTCCACTGGGGCACATGCCCGTGCGGTCTCCTCCCCCTCGGTTTCGGAGGGTGCAGCCTCCTTTCATCCGAAACTCCGGGCCGCCGGAGTTTCTCTTCCATTCCCCATTGGCTGAAGCACTAGGAAGGTACAGCCTCCCCAAACCGCCTTCCACATATCCCCCCCTTGAACCTACTTTTTAACCCCAAAGTTCAGAAACTCAGGCTTGTGCAGACCCACTTTCTGGTTTAGGAGCCAAATTGCCGGCTCTGCAACCAACCCGCTGCCCAAAGTCAGTAGAGATATTAAAACCCATTTCAAAGATATTAACACCCATACCTTTACCCATCGAATTACTTGTAAAGACATTAGCACACATCTTTCCTCTCCTGTGGCTCATCTGGAGATGCCGGGCGGGCTGTGACCGGCACAGGGCCCTGGCCACAACCCGGGCACCTGAGGGGGCGAACGGGCCGACCCGGGCGGCCGCCACACACGGAGCGCGGAGCAGCGGCGGGGCCGGAGCGAGCAGCACTTACGTTCCTCGACATCTTGAGCCTCTCACTCCACCCGGGAACCACAACTCAGGGACCGCCAGACCCGCGCACCGCCAACCTCGCCCTCATCCGCCTCAGGGCGCCACCGCCCCCGCCCAGCTCCCCGCCCGCAGCGGCGCACGCCGGGACATGTAGTTCCCGCCGCGGTGGGGAAGCCCTTCCTTCCTCCTTCCCTTCCCTCCTCCCTCTCTCTCCCCCCCGCGGCCGGGCGCTGGGCAGGCGGGAGCTGTAGTGCGGCGAGGCCGGGCCTGGCGGAGCCCCGAGGCCGGCAGGAGGTGCGTCAGCGGCCGCCTCAGGGCCGGGAAGGTGCTTCCGGAGGGGGGAGGTCGCGGCGCGGAGCAGCGGCGCGGCTCTGCTCTGCTCAAGCGGTGCTGGCGGGACGGCGGGAACGGAGCGGCGGGGCCCGTGTGCGGCGCGCTGCGGAGGAAGGCACCGGCCGGCTCCGCCATGTCCTACTGCAGGCAGGAAGGTGCGCCCGAGTGTCCTCCCAATGTCACCCCGCCGGGCGGGCTCGCCGTGAGGCGGCCGAGGGTGGATGCGCTGCGGGGTGACCACCCGCTCCCCGCAGCCCGTGAGGGGAAGGCGCAGCCGGAGTGGAGAAGAGGCGCGGCAGCCGCCCGCGGTCCGCGTGTGGCGGCGGCAGCGCTGCCTCGCCTCCCGCCGCTGACTTTTCTCCTCACGGAGGGCGGGAAGGGCGGCGGGGCCATGAGGCGGCATGTGGGACGCTGCGGCCCCGCAGCGGGCCGGGAGCGGCCCGAGGTGCCCCGCAGGGACCGTGTGTGGCCGCGGCGTGGCTGAGGCGTGCGGGCAGGGCAGGTCGGAGAGCCTTCTGCCCGCAGGGGTTAAATTTATCCCAACCTAGCTGAGTGGCCAGAGGCGTGGGGTTTTGCCTTTTCAGGGTCGATGCGCAGGGTGGGTAGAGTGCGAGCTTATCTGCATCTGTATCATGGTGCATTTATGAGGCTTGTCCCCTTCTTAAAGTGGGAGATACATGGGTAAGTGTGTAGATGTATATTTATATCTACGTACATATAAATAAATATCCTTGCTTTCTTAAGTAACGCAAAGTGGCTGAATGTAAAGTTCCCGACTGGAAAAAAAACTGCCAATAGTTCTAAATGCCACTTATAAGTTACAAACTTGGACACAGACTATAAACTGTATTGAGGTGGTCATAACCTATGGACCTGTTTTATGCTTTGTTTAATTTTGCAACATCTGTAAGTTGCCTTATGCAATGCTGCAAAGTTGCAGTTATGGGGTTAGAGTTCATGTGTTTCTAGCTCCTTTTATATATAAGAAATGACCAAACACTCCACATATAAAGTTTGCTGGAGTACAATGCAGGGTTGTCAGAAAACTGTTCCCCTTCTTTTTAAAAACGTTAGATGTGTCTGTTTTTCAGACATGTTTAAATGCATGGTTACTGAGCAGAGTCACTGAACCTCTGCTGACTGAGGTCTCACTGAGGGGCCAGGAAGTTCTAATTTCTAATATGCCAAGTTACTGCAGTGGCCTTTATTAATTTGGAAAATGCTTGTGGAATTTACTATTTTTCCCACTCACGGAATGTTAGCTGTGTGCTCAGAAGAGCTAGATGTCCTCTGCTTTTGCATGCCTCAGAGTGTGTGCTAGAGCTTTGCAGGGTTGTTAGGGAAGTTCACAGCCAAGCCTCTCCTGACCCTGCTACAGAATGTTTTAGTTAAATCAAGAGCAGGAAGTTTGCACCGTTGGATTTCCATCCCTTTTAATGTTCACAGTACCTTCCAATGTAGTTAGTTCTATATGGTGACGGCTATCTTTGGTTTTTAATTCAGATGGTTAGTGTAAAATATTACACTAGTCTTTAGTGAAGAGCACTGTTATTAATAAGTTCCTATTCAACACTTTACTGTTATTTGTTATAGTTTTTCTTTCACTTTTTTAAATTCTAAACCCTTCTTCCATGTTAGTCCTGGTATTGGAGTAATTCAAATTTGTTTTGAAACAGCTTTTTAACTTAGCAGTTCAGTGAACTGTACTGTGATCTGCAGCCATTACAGGACATTGCTATGAAAATTGGAGCTTTAGAATAACAGAATTTCAGTGTTTCCTCTGAACTAGTAACTGTTCTAATAGATGGTGATTGTTAGGTACAGCAGTTCATTCTCAATTAACATTAGTGCATCACATTGAATATCTCATTACCTTCTGGTGTTCAGCAGTTTTGTAAATGACTCTTTCTGTCTCAGATTTCTCTGAACTTTTGCTTCTTGTCTCCTCCATGGTAGGAAAAGACAGAATAATATTTGCAACCAAGGAGGACCATGAGACACCAAGCAGTGCTGAGCTGGTTGCAGATGACCCAGATGACCCTTACGAAGAGCAAGGTCAGTAGTGAGCAGAAGAATGGAAGTAAGGGATGTTACATCATTTACAAATCCAACAGAAAACAAACCCTGTATGAATTAGAAAAGCTTCAGCATGTTTAAAGACTGAGGGCAGCTGGTTATGCAGTAAATACCCAAACTCTTGACAGTTTGAACTGCCAGATTAGGACATCACTAATGACACGCTTTCTTCCAGTATTTCTTTTTCTGCACTTGTAATGATTTTTCTTAGTGGCCTGTTCAAATAATCAATTGATGGCTTTTGGTTTTGGTTAAGTAGCCAGGAATATGCAGGAATAGCTTTTCCTTTTATTAATAAAGTTAGAGGCTAATCAAATGAAAATTATGATTGTTTTTTCTCTGTTTTAAGTAACAGAATGCAATTTTCAGAGAAGCTGGAGTGAGTTACATATCGTGGTCATTGATGTGTTGCTCATCTAGTTGTGTGCAGCTGAAATTGCCTAATTTGATGATCTCTGAATATCTAATTTAATATAAATTAATATCTGGCTAATCCATACTATACTGTTAACAATATAATCAGTAGCTTTCAGTGGCACATGACAGGTAAGTTAAACTTACTGAGCTTTCAACTTGTGAAGATTACAGTTCTTGTATGAAGTATATCTAACCTGCAGATAGAGATTTTAGAGAGCAGGGTGTTTCTGAGACCAAGACTTACAATAGTCTAGTTGCACAGAGCATATTTTAAATAATGGCTAAAGGAAACAATCTTCCGATCATGATGATTTAATAAATTTTGCCCTGGGTTAATAATTATCCTGAAAATGTGAGTTTAGGTTAATTTTTTTCTAATTGCCTCTATGTTTACAGGTCTTTTGGTCTTTTCACTTTGTGTGATTTCATTGGTTTCACCTCAACTGAGACTGAAGTAAATTCTTCAGACTCTTTGAAATTTAGTTAGAAAGTGTAAGTTATGCTTTTCTAAAATGGCTCCGAGACCTTTAGAGGGCAGCATTTCAGCGGTTTAGCAGCTGGAGCTCACCGGGTCTCTTTGTTAGCTGATACGGTGTGTAGTGTAACTTGAGCCACCCCTTCCTATGTCATTAAAACTAACGTTTTTCATACAGCGATCTGTGTTGAGATGTTACTGTGTTTATCTGCCCATTTTGGCTTCATTACATTTGTATGTAGTCAGTCATATATCCAAAATTTTTTCTCACCTGCACTGATAAGTCTGTTGATAACCTGGTGTGACATACATTTGGGCAATAAACTAGTCAAAATTAAAATAGCCACTTTATTTTTGTTTAAATGCCATATCAGATGATTGCTCTTATGTGTATTTTGCTGGACATGGAAAGGCTGTGGTAAGGAGAGGTGATGGGGTTTGTTTTCTAGCAATTCTGCATTTACAGAATGTTTTTGTAATGTTAGGTCACTTTCTTCCTCAACAGTAGATCAGAGAAGAAAGGGGGAAAGCAAGGAGCTTTTTATGTCACCTTACAGTGACAGCGTGTGTCTGTGAGATTCAAAATGAGTAACTATAAACTGTGTTTAGGTACTTTAAATAAGTTTGGGTGGGGATTTCTTGTTGTGTGGTTTTCTTTGTTAGTTTGTTGAATTTTCTTCTTAGTATGTGGTAAGTTACTGCCCACCCGTCTGAAAAACTGCTTGAATGACCCAGGGCTACAGTGCATTAGATGAGAAGAGAGAAAATGAACACATAACAGAATGTAGCTGCATCTAGTGAAGTTTATGGGCAGGAAAGACATGGGTAAAATGGTTTAGAGTTTGTTGAAATGCTGAAGCTCTGGCTTGCATGGCTTTTTATTTAAAAGAAAATTGGCAAGGGTTTTGCTGTACCTGATGTAACATGCAGGCTTTTCTAATTTTGTTTCTACTTGGTTTCCAGTGTTCAAATTCTGTTGAACTATAGCTATAATTGACTATAAGGACTCTTTTCATGTCTTCTGTTGTGCCAAAGAGACCAGTCATGTCTGGGAAAGAATAGATGCATTATGCAGACCTACCATAATCTGTATTATTTTCTAATACACCTGAAACTTGGGTTTGAGATTTTGGTTTTTTGTAAGGGCCTTTCTCATATTTGAGATGAACATCTAGTTTGATATTTATTAATTTTTGATAGTTCTCACTTTGTCCCAGACATTAATAGACATTAGTCTTTGAACAGTCTGCTTGAGTCAGCGGATTGGTCAGGAGAACTTGTGTTCTGTTTCCCTTAGGATAAAACCCAATTGTATACTGCTCTTATTTCTGTCAGTATTTTGTTGTTTTATCAGCTGTGAGATTTTGGTAGGCAAAAATGTTAATGACTCACTTTAAACTAAAAACATTGAAAGAAAAAAAGCTACTTGAAATGGAAAGGCAGACAAACTGGAATAAGTTCAGGTTAGGATTTTGTACTGCAGTGAAGATCACAGTTCACTCTCTATGCCTTTAGACAGCTGTGGCTGATGGAAACAAATTAAGAAATCATTTGCAGTGGTTTTGAAAAAGTATTGTTACTATAAAGCTTCTTTCAGTCCTATGTGCTGCAGATGGTGGAATTTAAACATGAAAGATTCCTGGTTTTCACTGACATCTTGGCTGCCATCAGTCAGAATGATTTCCTATTTTATTGAGCTTATATGAAGAAGGCACTGATGAGTTTTATGCATGCAAAGTGACTTTCATTAGTGCTACAGCTGTGATGGGAAAGTTGGATAAAAGTACTTATGGAATTGGGCCTCAAACACAGATTGTTGCTGGTCTTCCCCTTCTGTTTTTCCAGACTTGTTCCTGTCATCTTTCTTTAGAGACAGTTTTAAAGTGGTTTCTACAGGGCACTGATGAAGCAACTCCCCCCCGATCTTTTAAGAAAAGACTTGATGACATGACCAGATGTACAGGACTGTTTCTGTGACTGATGATGTCCCTCTCAATCCTGCTTCCTGTCATCTTACACTGTGAATCCCTGGCAGATAAACTTGTTATTGGGGTGTTTGTCACGTAACAGGGAAGAAACACTTCTCAGAACAGCAGTGGGACTTGATAGCAGCGAGTCCAAAGACAAGTGTTGGCACAGATGCAGGTGGGGCTGCCTTTGTCCATGACATGAGCAGATTCCGTGGGCCCCGAGACATTAGGTTGTGTGATGTCAGCAGTCAGTTGCTCACACAAATCTTGATGTGATGTAAACAGGGTTGGTTTTTCTTCCATGAGTTCAAGTAGATTATGACTCACTGGATGGATCAGTGAGGCACAGGCTGCATTTGAAAGAAGTTTTAATTCAATTTTAATTAAAAATAGTAATCCCATCTATTGTAGGCTTGCAGCTCAGGAAGAGCGATGGATGAAATGTTTCCCATTTAATTGTGCTCTAAGCTTGCTGATGGACTTACTCATTGATGTGTGAATTCTGCTGTGATTATGAAAGAGGAAATTCTTGCTTTATTCATCTCTGTTTTTGTTTTGCTTTTCTAAAGCATGGTTTCTGTGTGCAGAACTTCTGAAACTGATGCTATTTCATTGATAAAATACGTGTAGATCAGTGATCTTGTGACACCATAGAATGTATTGTTTATGGGATAACTCACGTTGTTATTAAGATTTGCATGTTTACAAGGCAGGTCTGGTTCCAAAAGGAGCAATCTATTTTATTAATAGATACTGTCCTTGGCAATGAGGACTGGCACCACCCCCCCATTTTCTTGTCTCAGAAGTCCTGCTTCTTCTCCAGGCAGCTGGAGATGCTGTGATGAGCTGGATTAGGTGTATCTTATCAGTACAGTGAATATTAGAGATACTTTGCAAAACCATCTTGCCAAATAACGCACGGTCCGTGGAAAATGACAGTATTCCTGTAGTTGACTGAGTCATGTTAAGGACACTGTTTCTTTCTGTAATGAGAAAGAGTCTGGTCAATGCTGAGGTTTGACTGACTCAGTGTAATTTTCTGCTGAACTGCATTGGCTGAGTTAGAGCACATGACTGATGAATTGCAAATCACAGTAAAATATGGCTTTTAATATAGCAATAAGTGATTGATCTGCTTTTGCTGTACCAGTCAAGATTCATGATATTGCAGCCGGGTGTCCAAGGAGTTTCACCTGGGAGTGAAATGTATGCCTGAAACTCCATGATCCCACAGGACAAAGACAAGAAATTAGTTTGTTGAATTCTGTGACAGAATTTTAGGTAATGTGAAGTTGTATCAGGTCTTAAATATAATTTCATGTTTGAATCAGAATTAATTCAACTTCTTTGTCTGCCAGTGGTATTTTCATACCCCTTTTCTAAACGGAAAGTGCTTAAAATTAAGATTTATACACGTGCTGTCTGCTTCTGCAGAAACTCAGCCTGGAGATGAAGTTAGAAAAGTCTGCTAAAGAGGAGGAGGAGAGTAAACTGTTAAGTGGAGAAGAAGCCAGCTTGGATCATAACACAGTAGTTTTCTTGTTCTTCAGTAGACGAACATACTTGTATATGTTCATACCAGGTAGAGAAAGGAAAGGGAGATGTATTTATTGCATTAGAGACTATAGAAGCCCACAGGACCAAGTCTGTTATATTGAATTTCTAAAATCAGAGCAAAGGATTTCTTCAGCTTGCTGTTTGACCTTCATTGTGTAAATCAGTTGCCATCTAGAAGAACATATTCCCATAAATCTTCGCCTTGCCAGTCCATCAGTGAAGGATTTCTTTCACGACTTTAACTGTTCCAGAGCAGAGGTTTACAGCTGTTCCAGTTTAGAGTCTGAGGTGATACTTAACTCCTTTCAGTTGTGTTCTAAAGTACAGTTTGGTTACTGGCAACCAGACAGGCAGGCTTGCTCTTGCTGTTCCTTGTGTTCGGAGGCACGTGACTTAATCTGTGCTTTACAAATACACTGATTTTTGTTTCTGCAATTCCGGTCTTCCAGTTGAAATTTGGAGGGGGAAGGTTGTGAGTTATTATTTCAGAGTTTATTTAAAACAAGAAGAAAAATGCATCCATTCGATTTGATTTAAAATATTTCTAGGCTGAATACTGGATTTAAATTCTTTTTATTTGTATGGCATGATTATAATGCTTGCTTGTTCCCCTGACAGAGTCTGGCAAATCAATTGACTTGACTTCTGTCTGGTTTGCAGTTCCCTTAGAATATTCTCAGTGGTCTGTAGTCCAGGGAGAAGGACTTAATTCAGAGATGGATAGAGAACTAACCTCACTTGTGCCCATTAAGGAATTATACAGATCAGAGGGAGAAACAGACTGGCTGAGAAGTGGAAGGTGTTTATCAGCCTTGAAGCTACAGAACTAAGATGGCATTACAAGTGCTTGAGTTCACACCTGCAGCCCAGCAGTTCTCACTGAATGAAATCAATGTTTGGAAGGAGCATTAACTTTTCTTCTCTCTTGTTTGTTCAGGATTGATATTGCCCAATGGAGATATCAACTGGAATTGCCCGTGTCTGGGTGGAATGGCTAGTGGTCCCTGTGGGGAGCAGTTCAAGTCAGCCTTTTCTTGTTTCCACTATAGCACAGAAGAAATAAAGGGATCAGACTGTGTGGACCAATTCCGTGCCATGCAGGAGTGCATGCAGAAATACCCAGATCTTTACCCTCAAGAGGATGAAAATGATGAGAAGTCCAGCAAAGATTTGGAAGCTGCTTCTGTGGAGGGCTCTGCTGCCAAAGAGGAGAAGGCATCCAGCTAATGAAGATGCAAGGAGGCTGTTGTCTCCGTTTCTCATTTTCAGAGATATGGACTTTGCACTGTGTCTGTCTTCTGAGTAGTAAGGAAATATTTCACCATGTTCTGTGCACTGTATCATAATAAATAATTTATTCCTGAAGGAGAAATTTCAGAGCTACAACCTTGCAAATAAATACTACAAAATGAGGGAGTGCGTGTGTGTACGGTGTAAACTGCTTTTGGACGCAGTTAAAACTTTAACAGCTGTTCTTTACCCTCAAGTTTTCCTTCAGTTTTGACTTGAATAATGTCTTGAAGTACATAGCTTTCAACTAAAATTCCACTGGCACACCAGGTCTGTCTTCATTTCAGTATGTTCTGATGAGTAGCTGCTTTTTTTTTTTAATGTATTCTATTCTGTCAGTAGAAATTGCATTAAATGATTGTTTTTCCTTAAAGATTTTTTTTGCCAAATGATGCAAGACATTGAAAATGGCCTAGGTCTAGAATTTCTAAAATAATTTCAAATGGTCCTATTAGATTATGTTTGCATTTTACTACTGGCACCAGATCAGGACTGCCAGGAAAATGTTGAAATGCACATCTTCTTTGATTTCATTCACTTACTGTGATGGTTTTTGCATTTTTAAGAATGGTGTGTTGTGCAGCTGATTATTAAATTGAATGAAATATTGGTTGCTGGCTTTATTTTTGCTCTGAAAATACATTTTTTTGGTTCCTTTGTTACCACCTTCTTCAATGTATAGATGGGCACTTGTAAAATACTTTGAGATACAATAAATTGTTACCTGGTGTAATGATCTCAAAACAGATACTGTGACTTAAGTGCATATTGAAAAGCAAATATTTTTTACCCTCACTGGAAGCTCCTGTGTCTTTGTGGTGTTTTGTTTGTTTGCTTTTTTTGTTAACAGTGATTGGATTTGAGAACTGTTCTGTGCTGTAAGCAGACCTTGAATGAATTTCTCGGTTGTGAAGATCAGTTGCTCCAGGTTGTCAGATTTTTATTCTTGTCTTGTTCTTCTCTCCCCAGCCCAGGCAGGAAGGCATAAAAAACCTATAGAATTTCAGTAGCTGTATTAGACTGGATCATGAACCAGCAAATAAACATGAACAGCTATTAAAATATTTGAAAATTACTTAAGAGGTGCAAATAATTTAATAGTTCACTATAGTTTAGTAGCTGTGTATAAGGGAATACTACATTGTTTGTCTTTCAGAGCAAAAAATAGACTGTGAGAATTTTTGTTTTTTTACAAAAGAGATTGTAGCTGTAGCTTCAGTAACTTCATTACAGGTCAGTTTGTTTGGGTTTTTTTCTCTTCTTATGTATTGGTTGCCTCACCCAAAGCATAAAAAGTTGTAGTGTTGGTAATGCAGCCCACAAAGTCCAGCAGTGTTTAAACACTTGCCTTTCTCTGTGGGCAGCACTCTGGACTGCTCAGCAGCATTAATTCCATGTAGTACTTCGGTGTCGTGTTCTGGCTTGCATAAGTGAACTTGGTGCTACTGCTGTTTCTGAATGTTTGAGGGGAATTTCTGTCAAGTTTTATGATGTGTTTGAGGTGTTGGTATTTCAGGATAGCTGTTGGATCCTCAGCTAAAATCTCTAGGCAGTTAAG
The DNA here is from genome assembly GCA_008694505.1 of Cyanoderma ruficeps. Classification (NCBI taxonomy): domain Eukaryota; kingdom Metazoa; phylum Chordata; class Aves; order Passeriformes; family Timaliidae; genus Cyanoderma; species Cyanoderma ruficeps. The sequence goes on along the minus strand of VZDJ01000056.1, from coordinate 2,932,919 downwards.
TGGTTGATAGCTACTCTGTTCTGAGGGCAGTGATAGCAGGGACTGGCCATCGCTGCTTTTCAAAGAAACAAAGTGACACAAAACTTCTCAGTGTGGCTCTTTCAGGCAGAGGAAGCCAAGTGCCAAGTTAACCTGAGTAAACAGGCACAAAGGCAGCAGAGATAAACTTTGGCACTTAGGCAGTTGGGCCATGCAAATGAAATCTTAGGCAATAGATGAACACTGGGCACCAGATTAAAAAAAAAAATCACATGCACCCAAGCTTCTGGTTGTTCAAATGGAAATCTAGTGCGCTCTCTGTGAGGAAGCAAGAGCTGTTTGTGAAGAGGTGCTCTGTTCTAACAGGTTGCCTCTTCTTTCTTTTTTCCCGTGCTTTTCTTTCCCACATTGCCTGGCAATGTGCTCTAGAATTTGTATTTATCCTCTGCAACTGGATTTGTAGCGTCTGTGTACAAAACAAAATGCAAGAATCTTGGCCTGCAGTAGGTAGGGAGATGCACCTAATACTGACAGAGGGAACTTGGAGCATCCTCTGACAAGTTTGAGCGTGTGTTTAGGATAGATTTGCTTCTTTCTGACTCTGATGGCTTGGTAACCTGTTGTGCTGCATCCAGTACAAATATGAAATATGTGTGAGGATTTTACACCAGAAACTGAAAAGCACTGTGTATGTGTTTGAAGTATTTTGAGAAAGGAAGTCATAGCTTTAATCCTAAATAGTTCTTTGGATTTTTTTTTTTTTTTTTGCTATGTAAATTCCTGCGGTTGTGAATGCACAGATAGTGTAACTCCTGGTTTCTGTTTCCCAACATTGCTTCATTTATGTGATTTTCCTCCTATAATTACATGCCTCAATTTTAAATCTAAAATCAATCAGTGGCTGTTTTAATATATCATAAAGATGATAAAATGATCCTTGGCAATATGTGCCAAGCTTGTGAAATGAGCAGATGATAAGTTGCATTTTTATTGCGTGGTTGCAAAACTTAGAGCTCCATATTTCTTGTTTTAATATGTTTCTTACTTTATTTATATATATATTATAAATAATAGCTTGGTTCTCTTCCTGCCATCACTGACCTACTGGTTCTTGGACAGAGAGTAGCAGATTCAAATGGGTTTGAGCAATTTTGTTTATTTCACATTTTGTAGTGATTTTGTGTTGTCAGGTCCTTTTGTCAAGTCATAGGTGCTACTGTGTCAAGTCACAAGTAGTCATTGGGGGGTAAAGAAAGCTTTCATGATGAAAGAATTGCTTTTTAGTTCTGTGCCTTTAGTTCATCTTTGTCGTGTAAAAGCTGATGTGCTGAGTGATTAAATGTTCATAAAAATTTAGCTAAAAGAAACTGTTAACAATAGATGAAACGCTTCTCCGTGTATTAGAATGTTTCCAATACAAATTACTCAGCCCAAACAATTACATGTAGATAGAATTCCAGTTGAATATGCTCGGTTTAGTTTTTATAATAAAAAGACATGGTTTTAATTGTATTCACCCTACAGATCTACCATTGCTCCCAAAGTAGTCCCTTGTACCATATTGCAGTGTAAAACTCCAGATTTTCAGTTTTAACCATACTTCAATTTTTGTACACCCTTGTCCTGGTGCAGTAGTGAAACAATCTCTGCTCTTGAAAGCTGGGTGGACTGTTATCAGCTGGCTGCAATTCCTGCACGGTGCAACCACAAATTCATATATAACTTGTTAGGATGGGAATGTTCCTGCAGTCCTCTTAAACTTGAATCAGTGGTGCACGTATCACATAACCTGATGTGGATAAAGATTGCCTCTAAAAGTTCTCTTTTTGATGAGCCTTTAACAAAACATACATTCTAAAATGTTAAAAAGTACTGAAAAATAGTTAACATTGGACAAAATTGCATTTTCAGAATTAAAAGGATCTCAGTAGTATTTTCTGCTGTTCTCTGCAGTACAGCCTGAGGACATTGCAGAGACCAGACTTCAACTTGTGTGTAGTAACTTTCCTAGAGGCGTGACCTGGCTTCAGGTGCAAAAAGAATCTTTTTTTTTTTTTTTTCCTTCTTCCCTGCAAAAGGAGTGATGGACAAAATGGTGGCTAGAAGGAGATGTTTATCTTGCAGGCCATTGTAGGGATCATTAGATCTGAGGATCTGGCAGAGCTGTTTTGGAAACAAGATCTATATCCCATGCAGTTCTGACTGAGAGTGTCCTTGTTAAACCTGACAGCAATGTCTCCTGTTTATCTGAGGCACTGATCTGATCACACGTCAATGAACCTACTTATTCCTGGAGAAGTGAAAAAAGGAATTTGTAAGCTTCTAGATTCTTATTTTACCTCATTGAAATTCTATCAGTGTTAGTGTGGGACAGTGTAGAGAAGCTACCAGCAGTTTGTCACTTATTCTTAGTCAGCTCTCTTCACTGGACATGGTTTCGTTTTGTTGAACAGGAGCCTGTCTGCAGTTGGATTTCAGTTGTTTTTAACCCCTCTGGAGCTGATGTTTTATTGGTGATGGTGGAACTGAGAGAAGACACACCCAGCAGAGGAAATGTAGAGGAGTGCAGCAATGATTATAGCACCAATGTTTGTTTTTTAAAATGGTTTATTGCAAATCAGTATTGATGATCTGTGAGCAGACGGCTCAGGAAGACCAAAACATAGCACAGGAGGATTTGTAGTGATCCCACAGTGCACATTAACCCAGATGACACAACAATGATGTGAAGGGTAGGTGGACTTGTTTGGATTTGTTGTACCAGATCTGAATGACAGGTCCAGTTATTGATTTGTGAATATTACAGGTTCCTTACACCTCCTGACAAAGCCTCCCCTCACAATGCACTCATTCCCATCAGAGCATGCTGAATGGAAAACAGGAGCTAGATTTCTAAACCTGTGGTTCCTGACCTTTTTCCTACTGTTACAAGTGTTGTTGTCTCCACCCTGTTTCTTTTGCTTTCTGTTTTGCCCCCTTCTCATGTGTCCCCAAAGACTGTATTGCTTCCTTTTCCCCTACAGCCCATCATTTTCCTCCTTACAGGTATTGGCTCTGTCCCCTTCCTGGACTCAAGGGGCCATCTCTTTATTCTCCTTGCCCTCTCTTAAATAACCCAAACTGATGAACTTGGTTGGATCCAGCTGATAGTGTTTGTGATTTTTCTCATGAAGTCCATGCTACAAAATAATTTGAATTTATAATTTCAGAGCTAGACCTGTGATTTTTCAAATGCAGAAGAGCCAGAGAATCTGGGCTGCCAGAGCTGTGTCCTGTGCATTGTCCCTAATACCAATATATAGGGACAGACTCCTGGGTCAGGATTCTCTGTGAAGACTCAGACCTGTGCATTTGAAAATGGGGTATCAGAATGTTTCTCATCACTGAGCCACAAGACAGAAGAATGATGACGTTATATATTGGGTCAATATTGTGTGAAGAGAGAGGACTGCATCGTAGAGGTGGAGCTTTCTCAGTAGAGATCCAGAGATAAGGTGAGAACACACAGATCCCTGAAGTGTACGTGCAATTATAGTGAGAGTGGCAAGGACAAGTCTCTGTAATAACTGGCCTGATTTTAGGACTGGACACTGCCACTAGCAAACTTCTGTCTGCCTAAATTCTGAACGTTTATAAATAGGGCATTTCCCACCTACCTGCCATGCAGCTCTGTTTCCATGCCTTGATTCCCACAAGCCAACTCTCTGTAAAGGAGCAGCTTTAGGACCTGTTAAGTATTTTTTTATACCTCATTAGATCTCAGAGCAGTATAAGTTCATGTGTATTTCTTCTGGGAATTAAGCATCTGCAATACCTGCGTGTGAAATTTTGCAGGATTGGGGTTTGAATAGTTACTGAATTAACATGCCATTTACAAGGATGAACTGCCTATTCTGTGTTTCTCATCTGTTTATATTCTCATACCAAATATATAGTTTTTGGCAAGTTGCTTAGAGGAAAAACAATGTATCATGGTTGCCTTATTAGTTAAATGCCCTCATCCACTAGCCTGTCACTGTGCTAACTCTTATCAAAGCAAGACCCTGATGTTTGGAATATTTGTGATTTATTAACTAAAAAAGAATTAATGTCCATGTGGTTTGAGGATTGCATGGTTTAAAATTTTAAAAATAGATCCCAAACCTCACATCAATAGACGTATCTGAGTATTTTTAATGGAAATTTTAATTTAAAAATAAAAAATTGTACAACACATAACAAGTAGCGCTAGCTTTTCCAGGTTTGGTGGACTTGAGGGTGCCCATCCTGTGAATTATATTCATTCAAAAACTGCTATTAGTTCAAGCAGCATGGAAAAATTATGAGACATGGTAGATGCTAGAGAGAAAACTTAGTCTTTATAGCATGAGCCCCTCTGAGAAGAGCAGTGCACAGGCTGTGTAGGTGCATTTTCCTTCTTCACTGCTTGCTGGGAGCAGAAGCTGGAGAAGCATTGTTAGCAATACGTCAGTGTGTTGGAGTTAGGGCTCTGCACTCAATGACCATTTAGTGAATTATTTGGTGCTGTAAGGATCCACATGGCAGAAGGGTCACCTGCTCCTGGATGCACAGACTGCACGGCTGTTACCAAGAGCTGCAGTGACCTCCAGCAGTCCTGAATTTGCTGCTCTTTGAAGAGTTACATCTACTGCATCAAACTCTCACTTGCCCTATTAGAAATTTTCCACAGCTTTCCAGACTTCTCTTCTTGTGAGTAAAGGCTCTTATTTTATCCTTATTGAGGATTTCCAAGTGATACATCATTGCTGCTTTTTGGTATGGTGTTGCTGCTGCTTGTGAGCCACTTTGCCAGTGTGGGTGCTGTAGAGTGTTTATATGGCCTTCCTAAAGACAGGCTCCACTTTACAGGTACTAGAAGAAGTTTTTGCACTGGGCAAATTCATTCTTTTTTCCACGCTGGTATTCTTTGTCTTACTGTGTCACCTAAGACACACTTAAGTCACAAGGTCACAAGGATATTGTACAAAGGTGCGAAAGACCAAATTCTTTTTTGGTACGAGGATACCATGCCTTCTGTGGTAGCTCTTTTAATTCATTATGTATGACCTGCTTGCTTGCTCTGACACATACAACAGCTTTTCCTAGGAGGTCAGTTGTCATCTTGCACTTCTTACAGTCATTTTCATTTCACGTACCCTGCACAAGAAAATAACTTTTTTCCTCTCCGAAGTCTCATAGTGATCAATTTAAACTTTCCTATCATCACAAGCTGTTCTAATGTGATCTGTGCAATCCATTTATATTTAGATTCTTATTTTCAGACAGGCTGCCTGGATTGTAGCACTGCAGAACAAAGACTGCACAGGGTAGCTCTGTGTGAGTTGAAACTTTATTCTTTCATTTTTCTTCTCCGAGATAACTCAGAGATGCCTGGTTAGCAGAAGTAGTGATACCAATAACAAGTCAAATTGCAGTCAATTTTAGAGAAAGATATGTGTATGTATCAAATACTTTTGAGATACCTGAAATGTATGAAATGTGTGCTGTATTGATTATTTTATTTGCATACCAGTGTTTCATTTGGTAGTCATTAATCACGGCGTTATCATAGAGCCCAAGAGGACACACCAGGGTATCAATATTCTTGTTCCAAGTTGTATTTCTACTAGCAGTACCTAGTAATGCTAGTAAATGACTGTGTCAAAAAATAACTTCCATTCACAGAAGAGAACTCTGTAGATGTTTACACTCCCCACAAAACCACCAGTCTGGCACTGGTGAGGTGTTTGCTTTAACATGGTGCTGAATATAAACCAATTTGTCATTAAATAAGATTGCCTACAAGTAAATGGCCTCTGTTGAAAAGCACGTCCCTTAGTTTATTTCTAAACCTGCACTTGAATTTCATTTCTTGTGAGAGGCCCTTTGAGATCAGACTGTAAATTCATGTACAGGTCTTTATTGATTTTTGAAAGAGAGCTAGTTAATCTTTTTGTTGTGAAACAGTTTCTGGAGATAGTAAAGAAAGCAGTTGCTGGGCTCCTAATTTCATAAGGCTGACATTTCAAATTCTGCCAAATGCCTTGGTTAAAAAGTGTTTTATTGCATTAATTAAATAGCTTGTTGGAGATGCCACATTGTTGGATACCACTTTAGGTAACAACAAATAAATAATGAAGTGAAAGGAAACCAATGGAGGAAGCAAAAATTCCTGAAAAGGAGGGCAGAAGAAACACTGTTTATATCCTGTTGGGAAGCAAATGGGAGCTTTTTTTTCCTAAAGGTCTGCCTGTCATCCATTTTCAAATGAGCTGAGGATTTTTCTGCTGTTCAATCAATGTGAAATTCAAAGTAAAATAACAGTAAATAGAATGGAAGAAGCTGAATTTTTGCATTCTCAGTGGTAAGGAGAACAAATCAATGGCCTAAGTTGCAGGCTGTGACTTCCATCGTTCTGCATTAGTATTAAGGTTTTCTAGGTATCCCACCTACCAGTCAGACAGTGCTAAATTAAAACATCTCCTCTTCCCTAGGGGCATTAAAAATTAGACGTGGAATTGAAATATGCAAACGTAACATTTGTGCTTTCTCTTTCTCTGTAACCCGCTGAAAGAACTGATTCATTGTAATTTCTGCTTAATTGAAGAGATAGTCCTCCAACCAACTTCATTTGGTTGTGAGTCCTTAAACAGGAGACACAGGTTTCAAACTACAATTTCCTCAAAATACTGTGTTAGGGAAGGATTTAAGTAGCTACCCCTTGATTAGTGTAGGATAAAATTGATTTAGAAAGAATGCTTTTGCAGAGCAGACCTAATTTTACCTGGAGTGCAGATGTTACCATTCCTGTACTTTTGCAGAGGGAGAAATAATCCTCAGGCACTGCGGGAAGGAAGCTTCAGCATCTTACCCTGAGGTGTGACCAAGAAAAATAAAGCACAATGAAAGCACTAAGTGCAATCAAAGGCTAGTGGTCTTGAGCACAGTTGGAATAGCCAGGTTGCTCTCCCAGAACTACAGCTTTCCTCATTTGCTACATGGTCCAGCCAATCCATTTACTACCTGTTTCTGCTTTGTAGCTTTTGTAGTGTCACAGTTTCAGCGTTAGAGCAGCTGCTAGTTCCTCATGCTTCAGGTTTTTTCCTATAATTAAGGCTTATTTGCAGTTATTGCTGTGAAACCTTTGTGGTGTTACAGACTAAGTACTACAGCAAAGAGCTGGATTTGGAATGGAGTGTGAGCCAGGGTGGTTTCTGCAGCAGAGCTCAGCACTAAGCATTGATGATAGCACTGCACATCTCTAAAGGACACTGTCCCAAGATGAGCCACATGTTTGTTTCTGGTCAGCAGTGGGATAATATTGTCTTCTAGAAAGCAGCCCATGTTATTGGCATAATTGCAGTCTGATGGTAAATCAGTTTGAGCTCTCTTATATGTTTATTTAGTATTATGCCACTTGTAAAGCTGAAAGAAATTGCTGCGTTTTAGTGGTCACTTATAAAGAAAATTACACCCCGGTAATGAATGTATTATGAAAGCAGTTTATGCATTTTAAAATCAGACTCTGACCTGAAGTATGGAAACACTAATCCATATCTCTAGTTCTGTCTTGTAAAATTATTCTGGGTGGAATCAGGCTCAAGTGAAGAACTGACTTGTAATCTATATATGATGCACTAGGTGATTTTGTATGATAAGGCTGTGCATTTTTTTTTTAAAGTAGTCATGTCCCAAGTTTCCTGTCTAAGCATGTGAAAGGAGGGGTAGCAAGTCTGCTTTCCTCACTTCAGCTAGGAGCATGTTGAATGGAAATGCATGAACTAACTACACCTTTCACTGCACTGTTACTAAAAGGCAAAGTCCAGGATTGTAATTTCTGAAGCAGAAATTATTTGCATCCAGTTCGAAGAATATCTGATACTTGTTTTCCCAAATATGCCTTCCAGGGTTTCACCAGGCTGTTCATGTTCACAAGGAGTTTGCCAGTCCTAGAGTCCTCCTGGCCTGCTATAAGATAGTCAGTACCTAGTTCAAAAGGAAAAAGAAAAAGGGAAAACCCTTAGTTAGCAAATATAATAAGAAAGAACCAAACCAGAATTTCTCTATTTCATATGGATCTGGTGTAGAGCACCTTTGCCAATTTCATCCAGCTTATGCATGCACCATATATGTGTTTACATCCATGTGCGTACTGTCACTGCTGGCTCCTGGGCACACAGATGCACTGTGTCAGGACTGTGCTCAGGGCTTACAACTACAAATTTATTTTGTTCCAGTGAGGCTCTGCACACAGATCTGCTGAGATGTGGCAGCTGCTGCTTATGCATTACCCCCCTCCTGCCATTACCACCCTTCTCGAGAACTGTGAGCTGGAAAGCAAACATGCTTTGGTGGGGATGGATCAAAGGACACTGCCCCAGAAAGGCTGATCACAGCTGATATTTCTAATCACTGTTTCCAGGGGAAGCAAAACCCCTGGTGAGTGTTTTGTCCTTACCTGGGTTGAGAATGGGACATGTACAGCCCCTGTTGGTCCAGGATTCTGGGTAAATGCTTCTGTTGCTCCGAGCAATTTTCACTTTGCCTGATTTCAGGACCTTCTTCACTTTCACAACAACTTCTGCATGGGTCCCTTTGTCATGAGCAGATAGGATTCTTGCTTTTATTACTGCCAGAAAACATATCCAAATAGAGACCAACAATGAATTTCTAAATGAATTTTGGTTAATGCTGCTAAAAGGTGGAATTTTAACACCTTGAAAGAAGACACAAAAAAAGCCCCAAAGTACAGTTGTACAGAAAATACAGTGCTTGTCCACTTCACTGATGGATCTTTTAAATAAATCTGGGGAAGAAAAACGGGATTTTTCTTTTTAAGTAGTTAACTCATCCTTTCACCATGTTATTTAGCAACTATTTTTTAATGGGCTGATGTCAAATACTTGGAAATTCTAGGGAAGCACTTGTATGTTTACAAAAGGAAGGGTGAAAAACCCCCAACCCAAGCAGCTACCAGTCTGATTTCAAGTGCACTGATTCTGCATTTTTTGTCATGACAGGCTCATGGAAATCAGCCCCTCGAGCAGGCTTTGTTGTTTCCTGGCACAAGCGCATCAAACTTCTGGATCCCAGGGCTTTCCTTTCTTGCTTCATGTGATGGCATGAACTAGGTGTTCATGAACAACATTCTTGGTAAATGAGCATGGCTATTGGAACCTGCAGAATGACTGCAAAAGCAATGGCATTTCAGATGTGAGGTTTTTTATATTTTTTTCTTGATGTAGAGGCCAGTCATTCCCCTGAGTATTATTCTAGCACCCCTTCTGCTGTAAAGAGGGAAATTAACTGGGTGGGAAGGAGATACCACAGAGCTTTGCATGAAAAATGCTTTTAAGTTCTGATCAGAAGTTGGACTTGTCACTAGACAAAAAAGGCAGAAGAAATCCTACCTCTCAGGACTTAACCAATCCTGTCATTTTTCGTAGCTATCAGCTAACAATATGCATAGTGGGAACATTGTGAAATGATCATAGCTCGGGGGCATGTTACCCACTTACCATAGGCATATTTCATTTGGCAGAAGTCACTGACGCTTCCGAGCACCTTTTCTTTGCACACACACTTTTCTAGCAGGGAAACCCCACAACATAAGATGTTGGAGAAGAGCCAGGACATGAGAGAGAAAAGAAGAGCAAACAATTGTCAGTTACAAAGTTAGATATCTATAGTTCCCATAATCTATATGGACCTTAAGAATAAGTTGGAGAGTGAGCTCAGTTATTTGCAAATGTGTTTCTTGTTATATGATAAAATAATTACTCTGAAATCTGATCAGCACTGTGAAGTAAAATGCAGCCCACATGAGGTCTATTGTACAGTTAATAAACTGATCCTAATCGAGAGATTTGTAAGAATCAGATCCAGCTGTAAATCATGTAAGTAATGAGACCTTTGTTTGATCCCATAACCTAAGAAATGCTGATCCTTCCTGGTATTAAGGCAACATCCATCTCAGAAAAGTCAAGCTATGCAGTAAGTGACGCTGTTAGCTCTGCCAAGCCACCAGTGGTGGTAAGTGCTGATCTTTACAGGGCAGGCAAAACTGAGAACTGTTTAAACACTACAGACAAGCTGGAGATGAGTGGGGCAGACCCAGTCAGGGTGGAGGGTGGAAAGAACTGGCAACTAAATGTTCCCAAACTCTGGGCTGTACCTGGGTGCCTCAGTGCAGAAAATCCCTGCTCGTGGTCATTCCATCTCCACTCCTCTTCACTCTCATTGGTTGGTGTTTGGACAAGGTCGGGGATTCGTCCCCCGATGGGGATGTTAAAGAAGGGCTCACTGTCATAGCTGGGGGACAATAAACCACAACACTGCATTAGGGCACCACAGGGGTGGCAAACAAACAAACAGACAGCTGGCTTTGCCTGTACCCAGACTGATGAGCTTGCTCTCTTCAGATTGGAAGTGCAAATATGAGCAAGACTTCATGCCAGAGAGAGGGATCACAAGGTCTAGGCTTTTATTTAGGCCTCCCAGTGCTGACAGTATTTTTCAAGTACCTATAAATTGGGTCTTTTTTGCTAACGTTTGTTTATTTTTTAGAAATTATGTAACTTAGTGGCCACTTGTTGATGTCACTGGGACCTGAGGACAGGTTGCAGGGGTGCAATTGCTCAGCAAATCACAGGATTTCTGTACAGATTAATACCTGTCTGGGGTACAGATGCCTGGCCCTCTAGAAGCAAGAGGGAGACTATCGTTCTTTTTGCCCTGGGCACAGATGAGAGGCAGGCTTTTCAGACTCTTCCATCTATTTCCAAAGCAAAGGTATGTTTAAAGACCTTGCACATATTTCCACGGGGTTGTGAAAATGCCTGTTATTACTGCAAAGATTTATCTGTTCAAGATTGCCTTGGATAATGCAGTGGACTTAAAGGTACAAATGTAACCTAAGAAACCTTCTATGATTTACAGCCACCTTTTCAAACGATTGTGCACCCTCCAGTTTTTGTTATTGTGGCAGTATTTGTCAGTCTTTGTTTCATTTCACAGAGTCCCATCTCAAGGTGAAGGCAGAGCAGGGCTTGTTTACCCGTTGGAGCAGGTCCCGGTGCGCTGGTCGCAGCCTCTGGCGCAGTCGCAGGGCCGGCAGCCGCTGTCTCCAAAGCCCCAGTAGCCCACCAGGCACCTGTCACACTTGGGACCCGCCACTCCTGGCTTGCAGTAGCAGAATCCTGTCCGGGGGTGGCATCTCCAGCTGCTGCTGAACGTGGTGTTGGCTGAACCCATGGACTGGCAGGCGCAGGCTATGGACACACAGCAAGAGGCAATTCAAATTATGTGCCGTGGGATCAGCTGGTTAGGTGACATTTTTGCAAGGCTGATAAACTTGTACCCTCTTCCTCATGCTCAGTAGTTTTAAGTCAGAACTAGTAAACACTGCATTTCAGCCTACATTTGCAACTTTTTTTTTTCTTTTTAATTTGTTAGACAAAGCAAAACAAGTACAACTGTGAGCATTTGTGCATGAAAGTCAGTTCTTCCCTACTACACAAATCATGACCACACAGGGTTTTGAAGTGATACCAGGAAGCCTTGTCTGTGTATTTATTTTTAAAGGGCCTTGAAGGTGATTCACTTTAAAAGTGTTTTGCAGAAAGTTTCATTGGCAAGGACAAGGTAAAGATTTATAGCTACTGCCTACATTGCCTTTCCTGTAAACACAGACATCACAAAACTACTGTTTCCTCTGGGGTGGTGCAGCTTGTACAGGTGATTCAGATGACCTGAAACATATTATCAATTTCTGCCTCCAAAGAGTGCACAAATTCCCTTCAGTTCCCTTCTAAAATGCTAAACATCACACCATGCAGTACTGTATGTGTTTAAAGAAGCTGATGATTTTTTTTTTTTTACAAATACATGGGCAGCTTTTTTCTAAGGAGGCAAGCAGAATGAGAGAAGGCCTCTAAATTTACTGGATGTATTTTACATGTAGCTGAAGATGAGCAAATAGGAGGAAAAACCTCCAAATCTGTCAAATGCTGTTGCCAGTTTGACACCAGCCTAGCAACTCAAGGCAATTTGGCAGAAAACAGATAGTTACAGCTCCTGTGGGCATCACTTCTTGCACAGGCAATAAATTGTCCTAATCCCACACCACTGGTACATTCCTGATGTGACAGCATCAGGAAGGGATACACAGAGAGGTGCAAGCCAGCACAGTTGACTCCTCTCCATCAGGGCAGAACCTGGCTGGGATGGTCAAGCCTCCTGCCAACAGCTCTGCAAAAGTAAAATACAAGCAGTAAACAAAACCACTAATCTCTGATGTTCAGACAAGTTTGATCAAAATGAGAGCTGAGCTGAACTCCAGGCCTTCATATTTCATCTCTCTTTTGTGTTAAAGCAGCATGCCCTGACTTCTACTTGTGTAGACTGAAAAGGTAATGCATCTCTACTTCATCCATCTGGAAGAGGGCAGAAATAAAAATCTTGTGGCTAAGGCCTGCTTTTACAGAGATTTTCAGTTAAATGTTGGACACCCAAGGTGTTTAGATAGTTCGGATCAGAGGCCAGCCTTTTTGGATGCTTATTTGAACCAAACATGATCTCCAAAGCTTTTGAAGTTTGCCCATCATTGTTTCGGATCAAACTACTTTTCTTCATGAGCTCACAGATAAGAGACCAAATGAACACTGATCCCACACATCACTTTCCAAAGGAAAAGGGACAAATATATGACTAAAGAGAGTTTAAAATGTAGTAGAGACAGATTCACTTTCATCTGCAACCTCATATTTAAAACTCAGAAAAAGAAAATACCTTTTGAAAATAGTACAAGAAGGGCGAGCGATTTGTTTAAAGGGCATTTCTCTTACGACCTGCTTGCCATATAGTTGTTTTTTCCCCATGCCCTGTGTTCTTTATGCCAATAATTTTAATAATATTATTATACCGCTGTGGATGGATCTGGGCCCGTTGGGCTCAGGGGACACTAGGATAACAGCCTAGGGACAGAAAAGCCACGTGCTGTCATGGGCAATGTGCTCGGCACAATGGGCGGGCTGGCGGAGGGCAGCAGCCTCGACTTTGGGAGCAAACCCAGGGCTTGTGCTGTCAGTTCTGGAGAGCAGGTGTAACACTGAAGTGCTCATTAGCCCTGACAGGTTCAAAGGCAAGGTCTGGTTTTTTTGCTGTTAAACTTGATTTCACCCCCCCACCCCATTTTTGCAGGGCTGACTACATCACCCTAAAAAAGGGACTCTTAGTTTGTCAGTCACTGAAAACAATGGATTTCATAGATTTGGAGATAAGGAGGGGAAACACCCTTCCTTTGTTGCAGACAGGTTTGAGACGAAAGGGGTAAGAATTTGCCAACAACAGGTTTGTTTTCACTGTAATATTACTATATGGAGGATCTACCTGTGGAGTTTTCACTTAAAATGCCTTAGATTTCTGCCACCTCTGAGTCTGTCTTTATCCCTCTTAGTTCCTAGTTTTTGGGTTTCATTGATTAGAGTCACTGAACAGATGGATAACTCACATCATTAGACTACCTATCCCCAGCTGAGACTGGAACATGGTTCAAGAAGATGAGAACTTCTCCTACCTTATTCCTAAGGGAAAATATTACAGCACAGTGACTGACAGCACTGGTGAAAGCTGATGAGGAAGCAGAAAACAAAAGCGCCTTTTTTTTTTCTTTTTCTTTTTTTTTTAGAGGCTACAGTTCAGTAAAAATAATGTTCCCAGATGAACTGTGGGGCATATTCTCTAGTTAGAAACTGGGACAGCTTCTGCTGGATCAGAAAACAAGCTGAATCAATACATGTACAACACTTTCAGATGAGTTATACAAGTGGCTTGCAAACTCTTTACTCAGTCTGTGTTTATTTAGCATTTCAGCTTGGGTGGGTACATTGTCTGGCTTCCAGAGAATTATGTCCAAAATCCCAGTTGTTCATCTAAGGTAACTCCTAAAATAAGGGCCCACATGTCACATGCTGAAGGGTCAGCTGTGGATGACTGGGTTTTTATCTGTTTAACAGTACCATGGGATTGCAAATAAACCTCACAATTAAAGAAACATAAAAGCGGCTTTCCAAAACCTCACCCTTTAACATTTTCCAATATTTGACAACCCTTTCGCACTGGTTTTTGCTTCTTTTTTCTTGGCAAACCCTCATTTTCTCTCCATCCACCTCCCTGTCTAACAAAACAGCAGCTGATGTGACAATGGCCTTGTTTGTCAAAGGCATCATCAATTATGTTAGGAACGGTGTGCAGACAATCCTGGCTCAGACCTGGGCAGTTTATTTTGGTTCTCCCCTTGATAGTAGTGTAGTGAAAAACATCATTTTACTTTAGAGTTGCCTATGGGACACAGAGTACCATGAAGAAACCTCTTGCCTTTTAGTCTCTCTCCCATAGTAGGTTTTTGTCAGACACTACTGTAAAAGGGAGGAGACAAGAAATAATGAAAAATGAATAATTCATACTGCAATCCCCACTCAAGTCCATAATAAACCTGTCTGCCCTCAGCACAGCTGTCTTCCCCATGTAATTAGACACAGATGTAAATATAACATTGGTTGCAACAATGTGGTCCCAGCTTACAGTAAAATACCAGCTGCTCCAAGTAAGTCAATGGATAGATACCTTTGAGGTATCTAGTCTTAAACTTTTGTCTAATAATACTGCATAAGAGATAGCTGTGAGCAGACTGGCTATTTGATAAAAAAACCCCAAACCAACAGTTAAAATGAAAAATCAGTCTTTTGAGTCTGAAATACATGTGCATATTGGGAGTATATGATCAAACCAGTGTGATTTTTAAAGCATATCAGGTGTGGGGATTGACTCTGCCAAATGATGTTTCTTAAATGAAGGAAATAAGATAGACAGCTCTGTGTGTGGTCAGGGCTGATTAAGACAGACTTTGAACCAAGATGTGATGGGGCCTTTGTGATATTAGAATTAAAAGTTCACTCCTGCCCAGAAGTAAAAGGATGAGAAGCAGAGCCTTTCAGACCATGTGTGTGCATGTGCATCTGGGCACATTTTAATTTTCTAGCCTCGCTCTTTGAGTAAAAAAGCTTGTTTTCCTGGAGACCCTTTTTAATGGGTCTACATGCCTGCATTACTTTTAAGCTAAGCAAAGGGTGAGTACAAAAGATGGTGCCATTTCAGAAGGATCCCTTAAGCCTTGGAATAAGCCACAGGAAAGAGCCAAGGATACAGCAGCTTTTCTAACCATTGGTTAGGAAACAATTAGTCTTTTGAGTCAAAGCTCCCATGCTAGTCTATATACAAACTACTTAATCCTGTGTTGTCACCCCCAATAACAGGCAGGTGTGTGCCTTGCTCTGAGACTCTTTTCATGCCTTTTTTTCTTTTTAATATAGATCTAAGCAGTGTCAAAACAAGGCTCTGCCCATGACCCGGCTCTCATTCATCCCAGCTGGTAGGAACAGGAGAAGCAAAGGGATCAGAGGCAGGCTACCTCTGCAGACAAAAAGGAGTAGCAGATTCACACTTCCATATCAAATTTCAGCAGATTTTTTTTTTTTCTGAGGGAATGTCTTTGCAGTCTCACACAGGAGGGTCAGCTAAGGGTGGTTTAGATAGTGCCAGGAGATCCAATTGTTATACAACTTTTTTTTTTTCTGAGCAGATTAGGAGAGAATGCTATTCATTATTATGACTAATGCTTAAAGACTGTTTCTGGGTCTGAGCAGTGTCCTGTTAACTTTCTGGGAGCCTGAGGGGGATGTCACAGCTGAACCTAGACTTTGCTCTGGATGGCAGAGCACTCTTCAAGCGTGCTTTCTCAAAGGGATTAGCACAGCATTTCATTCAGCTTTTTCATCAGATTTCCTTTCCCAGCTCAGTATCTACTGTACACAAGGGTCAAGTTTTCATCTCCCATTGAAGGTTTTTTTTCCTCTGAGCTCAAAATGGGAAGATGGGCACTATGTTGCTCTCACCAAAACCATTCAGTCTGCTGTTTGCAGTTTATTACTGCTTTTCAACACTTGCTCATTGGGTGGGTTTTTCATTTAGTGTTGTTAGTCTGGCACTGTCTGCATGAATTTCTCAAAGTGAGATGATGCCTTGGAATTGGTACACTTAAATCCTAAAAACATGCTAATCCAGAAGTGGCAGCTCTTCAATTTATAATCAGCAGAATGAGGTATGACAAAAATGTATCTGGTGGTCTCATTGTCTAATATATTAGCAATGCTCAAAGTAGAAACTTTTTTTACTGAGTAACCAGAGTTGGTTTTAGGGTCACACAACTTGAACAACTTGGACCACACTAGCTGAGATTTACTGGCAATGCAAGTTTTCAACCTAAGGGATAGAGAAGAGGGCCTCTATCCTGCACACCCTGCAGGAGGCTTTTCAGTTTAATGTTAGCTGATGACGGTCCTGGAAGAAAAACCTTCCCTCTATCAAACTGAGTCTGTTCTAACCCAAGTCTGTCTCCACTGGTGTTTCTGGTTTTGCTGTCTCTGATAATAACCAAAGTAGTGAAGGGTTCCCTGGAGATTCTCTGCAGAGGTGCAGAATGACACGGAGTACACACTTACACGCTACCTGCAATCCACATGGGGAATTGTCTGGGGATCAGGCCTTCCATCATACAAAGTACTACCTATTATGGTAATTTGTCAAAACTTATTGTGGGGATTTTCTTCTTTGCCTTAAATAAAAGGGAAAAGGCACAGGTTAACCACCTCCTTCCCAGTTTGTTCTGAACTCTAGTTATATCCAAAGTACCTCCTTTTCCCACAGAGGTGCAAGCATTGTGCACACAGCTGCTATAAAAGCCAAGTGGGCTGCAATGCCCTTTCCTTATATCTTGATATGGCAAGCACTCATGGATGCCTTTACACCACTGGGAAAAGGTCCCATTGACTTGAATCATTCACAGATAGGGTCGTGCTTACCTTTGCTGCTGAATCAAACCCATTAAATTCATCTTTGCTAAGGGAAACTCTAGTGGAGGCTGGTGATCCAGAGTACCTCTTAAGGAAATAGATACGCTTTAGAGGGCAATTCAGTCCATCTGGTTCAGGCATCTACCTTAGACTGCAATAAATAATTCCCCAGAGGTCTCTCTGTTTCTCCACTGACAGAACAAGGAGCCTAAAAAAGACATATAACTTTCAGTGACTAAAGCAGGATGGCAGCTCTCTAGGCCTGAACATGCAACTCAGAGTGGAGACAATTGCATTTGGGGCCTTCTGCTGGCAGCAGCACCTTCACAGGTGAAAAGAACATTGTTGTGCTTGACTGGCACAACAGGAATAAAGCTCTTTCAACAAGGTACATTTCTAAACAGTTTTTCTTTTGCTATGCAGAGTATTGGCAGGAGAGACCTGTAACCAGACCAGACAAGAGAGGCAGACGTAGAGTCAAGGTCTGATTTCATCTGTGCCAACAGTTCTAGGGTTTCCAGACAGATAGGCTGTATTTTCAAACAATGTTTTTTTTCCTCTTTGCTGCTCTCCATTGCTCCTTGACTTTAGCAGTTATCTAGTATTACACATGATGCTGGTTACTGCACCATCTCCCTGCTGCTCAGTACAAGAGTTCATACACAGATTCTTTCAGGTGCTATGAGATTGAAAGCTAATCTTCTGGCACAACAATTTGTTCTCATTACAACGTTTCCCTGTAGTAAATCTGCTCAGAGTAGAAACAGAACTAGAAAGGGGCCACCATAGAACACTGCAGGATATGGGGTGAGCCAGATAAGCTCACCCTCTACCCTGTCTTCTGATCCATTTTCTATGATGAACATTGTGAAACTGAGAAGAAAAAGTTGTGTGGAAGCAGTCTGCTGTCACCAAATTCCAGTGGGAAGAAGGCAAAAGAGCAGAAACATTGGGTATATTGGGCACAGAAAGTTTAAGCAATATCATAGGACTCACAGTTCCAGGGAGAGGGGTAACCAACGTGTTTAGGAGGAATCACGTTGAAGAACATTAAAAGGGTCAGAAAAGCTTCAAAAGCTCATTATGTCAGTGGGCAAGAAGTTGGATGACAGAGGATGAAGTTCTCTATGCTGGCAACTGAGCTATGAAGAAGGAAAACTATCCAAAAGGAAAAATGAAATTAGGCTGGAAATAGCAACCTCTCAAACAGATGTGAGATAGAATCAGACATGTGAAGCCTGGCAGGATACTCAGGAAATGTTTTCTTTAAGTGAGGGAGATTTGGGCTCTTTGCCAGACTGGCTGGGTGCAAACTATCTTGATCCAGAGGTTGTACATCCTCTGTGTACAGCCATTAATGCCTCTGTGCCCGAGACACACCCTAACACATTCTGCTGAAGTGTTAATGATGCAATTTATTTGGGCAGAGCACCCCATAACAGCTGTAGAGTGTGGAGATAAGTCAGACTGAGTTCTGATGTATTTGTTTCCAAGTGAATACGCACAGTCCTGGGCCTCCTGTATCTTCTGAATCCACTCAATGTATTTATATGCAGAGATGTTGTCAATCAAATAGAATTTAACAATAGCTTGCACATAGGCTCACACAGTCTTGAAAGGTACAGAAAAAAACCCCAGGTAAATAAAATGTACCTCAAGAGAAAAGGAACCATAATAATTTAAAACCAAACACAGGGAGAATGTACCTTTCCCCGGGAGGCAATGCATTTGGAGAATTGAATCAGTTGTCACAAAAAAATGTGTCATAACACGGGGACAAATAGACACAAAAAATCAGGATGATTACCTTTGATCAAAACCCCCTGTAGTTTAGGAAAAGAATACAAAGAAAAGATAGTAATGTTCATGAGTCACCTCTACAGGCGTTACTGATTCTATAGAAATTATTTTATTCTTTTAATGATTCTTTCACCATTCGCTTTTCACCTCATGCAACACGGTCACTTACGTTTGCAGACCTCTGGAGAAGACATGGGCTTCCCCCTGTCTCGGTAGAAGCCTGGTTTGCACCTCTGGCACCGATGTCCCTCCGTGTTGTGCCTGCAGTTGTCACAGACTCCCCCGCTGCGCTTCCCTGAGGCCAGCCAGACGCTCAGATCGAAGTGGCAGCTCTCGGCGTGGTTGTGGCAGCGACACTCTGGTGAGGGCAAGAAAATGGCCTTCAGGCTTTTGGAACTGATACAGTGATCATGACATGGTTTTCCAAACCAATCTGGCAGTATTTTAAACCCTGCTAGAACATGGAATGTGAGGGGGAGTAGCTACATGAAAACCAGATTTCTGGCTTGTAAATTCCACTTCCCAGTAGCCCCAGTGCAGAAGAAGGACCTGCACACTGAAGTTTTCCATCATTGACCAGCAATTTATCCTTAGTTTCTGTAATGGCGCTATTACTGTAAATCACAGAAGTCTTTGTGGGGGAGCTTTGCCTGCTGGTGTGGTGGGTGCTCACCCTGAGAGCCTGGGTCAGTAAATTCCCTCCCACTTACTTCTGCATTCGTTTGGTGCCCCTGTTTTCCCATCTCCTGGCTTCCAAGGCTGGTCGTTGTAGAGAGGAGCACATTTCTCACAGTGGTCCCCTGCCGTGTTGTGTCTGCACACACACTTCCCATGGATCTGTCAGGGGAAAGAGAATACACTCAAATAGCTACAAAAACAGGTGGAGAGTCCCTAGCAGTCTCATGAGGAGGTGGAACTTCTGCACAATTCCCACACAGCTGCTTGGCTCTCTTAGGAAACCCACAGAGCCTGGGGTTAAAACATGTAGCTGTCTCTTCACAGTTATTAATGATGTAGAATTTTTCCTATATCTTACAAAATGCACGTAGCAACAATTTAACTCTCAGTTGACTATATAACTGCTGCATTGATGAACAACCTCTAGACTTTAAATTGGGTGAGCAGGTCTTATTTTGATTTACAAGTTCAGGGCAAGAGCATAAAAAGAGTATCAAATATACTCTGGCTAGCAGAGCCAAGTCACAGGAGAGCACAGGCTAACAGAGGATGCTGGGCTCTGTCTTATTTGACATTAACACCGATCTGGAAGAGAGTATAAATATAGGGAAGTGAAATCACCACGAATTACTAAATTATAAATTATTAGATGAATGAGCAAATAGTCCTGGACATCCTAGCACAATTAAAAATGTAGCAAAAATATTAGAAATGGAAAAATACCAACCCACAGAAATGTAACCTAAAACCACACATTCTATGAGAAAGGCACTGATATTTTAACTTAGGTACAGTAGGCACCAGACTGCCAACTTACATATGACTATATATAAATTGGATTGGTAGAAAAAGGCCCTGTAAAATTTTGGGCTATGGAATTAAGAGCACTGTAAATCCAAAGGGACAGAAAATTTCACCTATTCAGTTTGAACATATTACCAGATAAATTAGGAATTAGAAGATGTTCAACAAAAATGAGCAAAAGCTGGCTGAAGAATGGGTCTGAAGTACATAAACCCGTCTAAGCCAGAAAAGAATACATAATATTTGATGGGCAAATAAAGTGCAAAAATCTTGATTAAGACTGGCTGAATAGATCTCTCTGTGACTATTTGCTTTGAAAATTACTTGAAGAACTTGCTTCCTTTGTACTCACCTAGCTTTAGTGTAGCACAATAATGATTTTTAGTCATGGAAATATTCAAATACATATCAGGTATTCACACCAGAAACCAGACCTTGCAAACTAATCTAGCCTTCAAAGAGAAAGTTACCATTGAAACTACTTCTGCCCTCAAGTAATTTTACACACCAGGAGAAAAGCAGCCACTTCCACAATAAACTGTGAATCAGTGCACAAGATTCTGTACCCACATCTAAGAACGGCCTTACAGAAGGGTTTTTATGTTGTTGCCTGGTTCTATTTGTTTGGTTTGATTGAGGTTTTTTTAATAAATAAATAGTATTCCAATATCAGTTTGCAATGCCTCTGGGAAAGGATTTCACAGATACATTTTTTTGGAGGAAATATCAAGCATAGGGTGTGAGAGAAAGGGAAGGGTGGTACCATAAGTCATGTTCTACATTTATCACAAGAGCAGCTGCTATTATGCCAGGACACACTCGTACTAGAGCAGGAAATGCACAGGAATCAGGGATTAGATCCCTGTCTCTCCGTGGGCTGTTGAGGATCCTGAGCTCAGCACAGCTCTGCCCCACTGCACATAACAAAAAAAACAGGCTGAAATTTCATTTTGACTGGGGTGTGAATTGACTTTAATCCTTTAATCTTAACATTAGCGTGAGCTACGTTTTTCCATGGTCTTTCCTGAAAGTCAGGCTCTCCCTGCAGGCCCCCCCGTTCCCCCTCTGACAGAGCAAGTAGCTCTGGATCAGGAGAGAGTCCGAAAGAGCAGCAGTGTGGATGTGCTCCCCTGCCCCCAGACTCGTGTGCCTGCAGCAATTTGCTCTCCGCTGCCCTGGTTTCTAATCCTCCCCGAGCAGAATGTGATGTAGCAAGCAGAGGGAGCGGCTGCAGCTGATGCCATGTCCCCTGCACGGCCAGCTGGCAGGGTGGCTGCCTCCTCACGGCACACTGAGCACACGGCTCGGGCTCTGCGTGTCTGTCCGAGCCCGCACCAGCGCCCCGGGGACACGGCACGGAGCACCCGCACAAGAAACTCGTGTACCTTCAAGGCATAAACAGGATAACGAATGACAGAGACCAAGGCAAAAATACTGATACAACAGCCTCGTGCTTTTTTCCCCCTATTTGGGTTTGGCATCTCAGGCTTTAAGTTCTCCCCTGTGGTCAAAGGGGCTGCTCTTGAGAAGCCAGAGAACAGAGAAAAGGTAAAATGAACCTGACCCCGAACTGTAGATTTGTGTATCTCCGAACTTCAGACTCCACCCGAGCTTTACAGCTCGTTCTAAAATGGATCAGAACAAAATCCTAGATCTCTTCACTTTCTTAGAAAATACTTCTTGAAATGTATTTCTATGTAAAATCTGTAAATTAGCCCATTTTATTTTTTAGAAATAGACACAAAAGCTGTGTATTCACTATATTAATATATATATATATATGAAAAATGCTGAGGTTGCTGTTGGGAAATGGTANGTTGCAGTTGGGAAATGGTAGAATTAAACCATGCAATCTTGAATGACATGATCAAATATTCAGTATTCCAGAGGACCCTGTGCTTACGGTGCACAGCACAGATGGTGTGAACACTCATGAACAATTATTCAGAAAAATAAACAGTAAAATTCAGTGGGAGAGCAAAGGAAAGCTCAAGCTATTCTTTGGAAAGTAGATGTGTTAGTCTGCCCATTGCCCACTGGTTTGTTGTGAACTGTAGTTTGTGACATGTTGTGAACAGGACAGAGGCAGAGAAGCAGCTTCCTACCTGTGATCCCTGCTATGGAACAGCTACCAAATACATGTGGAAGGATGACTGGCTGTCCTGCAGGCTGTCTGCTTGGCTTTCCAGCCCTTTTGTCTAAGGCATTGAGCAGGCACAGGGAAACAGGGAAGCTGGCACGGAACTTCTTTTAGAAAGTGTTAGATTTGGGTACTAACATTTTTGGTACAGGTTTAAGGATAAGGCAAAGAGGATTGATTGGTATTGATGCAAAGGAAAAGCAAAAAAAGAGAAAGTAGTCTGCCATGAGTTGTCTGTGCATGGGTATCAAGGAATTTTTTTTTCCATGGAGAGTAGTCTCAGATAGCATTCATGGGTGAAACAGCTACAGAAGAGAGTGCAACGTGAGGTGACAATGAATTACAGAAAGAATTTGGATAGGAGAGGAGAACAGAGATGAACAGCTCACACCGAACACACAGAAAAAGTGATTAATGGATGTAAGTGGCCATCACAGAAAGACTGGTTAATGCAGGAAAAGCTAAGCTCTCTGTGGAAGAGACCTGTTACATTTAAGTGTGAGATGAAATAAGGTGAAATAAGGCCAGGTGAGGTGGCTGTGAGTAATGAGACAATTTGTTCTGTTAGAGAGGAAGAGATAGGAGAGGCAGCCAGAGACTAAAGTCCAGGAAGGAACAAGAATGAAATACAGGAAGCTGTGAGATAAAATACGAAATGGGATATCTGCTTAAAGACAGGAGAATGTGAGAGTCACATTCAACACCACAAGGAGAACAGGTGTGTCCCTGAGTTGTTACTCACTGCTGAAATAAGGCAGCATTTCTCTCACCAAAGTGTGACCAAAAAATTGGAAAATTGCAATCTCTACCAAATGCAAGATCTCAGGATGCACTGGATCTCACTGGAACACAAACATTGTGCTGAGGAAGAGAAGATAATCAGACAAGTACAGATCCAGGGGTACTATGGTGACACTTCTCTATG
Organism: Cyanoderma ruficeps; assembly: GCA_008694505.1. Lineage (NCBI taxonomy): Eukaryota > Metazoa > Chordata > Aves > Passeriformes > Timaliidae > Cyanoderma > Cyanoderma ruficeps. Next base: position 2,909,683 of record VZDJ01000056.1, on the reverse strand, counting down.
CCCTTGAAAGCAAGGTCAGATTTATATGGAGATAACTATGATTAATAAGGAGAGGATTGTCAGGAAGCAACAAGGACCTGCTGCTTTTTAAGGGCCAAAGAACTACAAGCTGAGGTTTTCAACTGCAAAGGCTGTGCCCTTACTGAGGGGGCACCATCCCAAGCACTGTGGGCAAGGCACGGAGCTGGCACCACAGTCCATGGACAGCCCAGAAACAGAAAGGGAAGGGGCTGGGATAATTCAGGAGCAGCAAGAGACAGGCCAAGAAAGACACAGCCTGGATTCAAAGTCCATTCAGAGAACAGAATGAGAGACAAGCTACAGCACACACCAGGGAAAGGTGCAGAGGGAAGGCACAGACCTAGAGCAGAGCCCCAACGCCCCCCCAGGATGCAGGGCCAGAGACGGGGATGAAACAGGCACACCCAGAGTAACTGAAACAGGCTGTGAGAGCCCGGGGCTGAGCTTGAGTAGGACCCCAAAGCCAATGGCCAGAGAGCACCGGTGGGGCTGGTCAGGGCTGTTAAAGTTCTGTTAGTGCCTTCAGGACACGAATAATGACACTTTGATTGCCACTGGATTAATGTCTGTGGAATCTTTGGATATCTGACTCCAAGGAAGCACCTGCGGTACGAAACACTTCAGCGTTCTTCATCTGGAGCTGGCAATCCAGGTGGAGGAAGCCTGAAAGCAAAGTGTGAGCAACAGAGACAAGATTCACGCCACCAGTTAGAAAACAAGCTAGTTTTTAGCTAAAGCCTGAGTAGTTTATGACACTGATGTATATGAATGCATAAACTGGTATTGGTACAGCAGATCAAAAGTTGAGATCCAGGGGATTTCTGTATCACCTCTATATTTCAGTTTATCCTTTTGTTCCATGGGTTACACGTGACATATCCTGTTCCTTAGATACAAAAGTGTTTAGGCCTCTATGGGCTTCTCCACTGTGCTCATTGCTGCAATATTTGAGTACTTTGGAAACATTATGAAATTTATTTTTATGACACCTCCCTTCATCTGCTTTTCCTCATTACTTTAATTACTCATTACTCAGATTACTCTGAGGCTCTTCCCCATTCATTGTATTGAGAGTTCAGTTGCTCTCACAATTTTTTTTTGAAACTGGATGGTGTCTTCCAAAGTTATTGTGGGGAATGGATCTGGGAAAAAGATGCAGGCAGGCAGACTGTGTGATTGTATAAACCTCCCCATTTCACAATACCAGTGTGAAGTCCCATGTGCATCACCTGGACTATTGCACTCCTGCTCTCCCAGTGCATTCTGCTGGGGTTGCTCCTGTCACTAATGCAGGCTATCAGCTTTGAAAGATGAAAACCGTTGCTTTAAATGCTGATATTCTGCCTTCTTCATGCTTCAAGTTTTCTAATCAATTTTGCAAAGGGTAGATGTTTATAAACTGACATACCTGAATTTAGAGGATATTATTAGTCTGGGAAAGGAACACAAATGTTTTTCTATGCTCAATCACCATCATATTGGCTTTAATGGCCATGTGAAAGTGAGTTCTACTTTTTTTATTTTGGTATAGCAGCTGTGTTCTTGGACTGTGGCTTCATGATGTAAACTTTTTTTGGATAGTCTCAATTTGAGATATTTCCTTGCTACTTCTTTCTATGCTGTCACCTACATCATGCCCTGACTTATGTATAAATTGGGCTGTAAAACCAAACCATGTTTGGAAAAAAGCTAAACCGAGGGCTTTTTTTCCCCTTGGCAGTAGTATTTTTAATCTGGATTAATTCCCTCATCTGTCTCACAGTACAGTCATGCTGTTACAAGTCTGGTGTTGCTGCCAAAGGCTTTGATTTGTACATCAGCCACCTGAGCAGCTTTGAATCAGGACATAGAGGAGGTTATAGCTTTGTGGATTTTAATGCAGGATTACCAGTTTCAATCATTTAGCTTGACCTGCTATACTCAGCCATGAGTTTCATCCAGTAGTTCCATTGAGCTCTGTAACTTCTGGTGGATTTATAGCACTAATGTAGAACTTGATCCTGTTTTCATACAACAGTTCCAAGAAATTACATGATACTTAGTCATCTTTGCACAAAGCTTCTTCACCTGAATTCTGATCCACAGCTGAGAGAGTGAGAGAAAATTCTCCACCTCTTTGTCCTGCAGTTTTTAAATTTTTCTAAACTCTGTTCAGCTTTGTATAATTCCTGGAGCCTCTTGCTTTCTCTCTGCCCATTTAGTTTCTTCACCTGTTGTCCTTTCAGTAAAGGTTGTGGTTGTTGCTCTTTTCCGTGGGCTACTCTAAGTCTATTTGGGGGCTTTATTCCTAATGAATGAAGGCTAAATTTGGAAGCCTTCCAGATCAGAGCAACTATTGCTGATGCAGAAAAAAATGTTTGCCTTTGGACTCTGTATTCACTCTGTAATGTCGCCAGGCAAATTTGGGATACCACAGTTTGCCTTGACATTGGGTGCTATCCCTTACCTGCTTGTAGTAAATGGACTCCTACTGGATCATGGTTAAATGAAACAGTGTCTGCTGTTCTGCTTTGTTGCTCTTACAGTTCTAGTGGGCTCTTTGGTCTCCAAGTGAAAAGTCATATCTGTGCAGATTTATAAGAAATCCTTGAATGTCGAGTCCTAAGGAGGGCACATACAACTTGTAAGAGGCCGAACTAAAAATCCCCTTCAACATTTTCAAAGTCGGAAAGAGAATGGGCGATTTGGGAGGACGTCCCAGATTACAGTGCCTGCTGTGGGCAGATGGACAGTTCAAATTCCTGCTCTAATCAGGAATGAGAAAAGCCATTATTTTCCTCTGTCACTTGCTGTTTTCTGGGAAAAGGTGTAATATATGTGTATGTCACAAAACTACTACACGTATGGGTGTTTTCTGAGGGAGCTCAGTTTCTGGCTCATACTTGGTGACTTTGGTAAGTTAAGTCTGAGGGAACTCGACAGGGATAAGTGGAGCTGGGACACTTGTGGCAGAGCCACCTGAGCCCATACAGGTTTTGATCTCCACAGCAGTGAGTGAGTGAATGAGCTGCTGCTGGTTTCAAATTCACTGAATTGGTAATGGTGGACAAAAATCAGTGACAGTGTTCAGCTGGATATTCAGACTGACATCCCTAAGAACTTTTTGAACAGTAACAAGATGAGATCTCTCAGCCTCTAACGGTTTCAATACTATACTCCACCCTCTGTCTGAATTCACCTCCCTCAGGCTTTACAGACCCACCTGGCTGTCCCTCCGTGCATATTTCATTCTGCTTTCTTATTGTTTTCTTTCTGAATTCTACCTTGATTATTATTGCTTTTGGGGGAAAGCTGTCCTCTGATTTTTGCCTGCAGTGCCAGTATCTCCATTATCAATCTGTAACAAACTCCACACGAGTCATAGCTGTCGTGCTGAAATGCAGCATCTCAGTTACAGCAGGTCACCAGCTCTTGGTGAGCGTCTTAAGAATGGAGGAAGCAGAAAGGGGAATGAGACTCAGTATTTTAATATTGACTGCCTGAATCACAGAGTAATGAGTAAATACCACTGTTCAAATGTCCTAAAAGTGAGTGGCACCTCTCACATCTCTGAGTTCTGGGGACAGCTGGAATCAGATAATGTGAAAACTTATCTGGGGATTATGAATGGAACTGCACAAGATATCTGAAGAGGAGGTAGATAATATTTGCAAGGGTTACGACAGCCTGGTCACCTGGAAAATTGACATAAAAAAAGCAAGTTTTACGTTATGAAACCTCCAGTGTCCCAAACAAAGAGTCCTACTTAGAACCAGATCCTGCTCCCTTTGAAGTAAGTGGAAAACTTTCCATTTGCTTCATTGTGGAGGATCAGGCCCACAGGGAGTCTAGTTTGTCTCTGTAAACAGGATAAAGAAGCAAAAGAAACATCCGAGGCCACGTGTAAGAATTTCCTGGCAGTGTAGGTACCAATAATTAAGAAATAAAGAAAAAAACCCCTAATGTTTTATACAAAAACATTTTAATCCACATTTGCTTTCCTCTTTCTGAGTTTACTTCTCATGAGCTAGAAAGAGAATTGTGAAATGTTTGGCAAACAAAAAGGACTTTGGTCTAGATTCTGTGTTCTGTCCATATGCACTTTCTGCTTTGTAAACTTTGTTCTGGAAGCACCTCTGGACTCAGCTAAAATGGGCCATCAAAGCAGATCCGAAACCTGACAGCTCTGTAGAGACACACGTAACTTTGTACATCCTGTAGGGTCAATACCTTGGACAGGATTGTGTTCCCTTGCATCCAGCTGGAGAACAAGACTAGATGCATTCAGTTGGCTGGGTCCTGGCAGTTGTTTCACTTAAAACAGCATATTAATGCCCCCATTAAAATAAAATAAAATAAAATTTAAAAAAAAATTTAAAAAAAAAGACCAAGAACCTATTTGTAAGAGTTTGAAAAATGAAGGCTGTGATATTCAGAAAGGAGAATTTTGCCATTAGCTACCATATTGATGTTGGGTAAGGAATGACATCTCTGTGTCTCCTTTTATTTTTCTGATCTGAGGAAAGCTAAATAGAAACCAAGAAAACATTACTGTCAATAGCAACAAACCTCAACAAAATTCAAGACATGTTTGTCCTGAAGTTTCTTGCCTATTTACAGCTCCCATCTTCATTTCCCAAATTTTCCTCTTATCCAACATGATATTCACAGTAGTTTATACAGGAAATGTCATCTAGATAAATTGTGTTGAGGGGAGTGCATGGCTTGTTTAAAAACAAAACTTGTTTTAAAAAACAAAACAAACACACACACAAAAGCACGCACAAAAAAAAAAAGCCTCACAGAAAGGATAATTATTACTGTTTTGCTCTAAAATAAGAAATCAGCGAATATTTTCATTGGAATCTATGGGCCTATTTTGAATCTTGCTCTATTTTCACAAACTTATGACCAGAAATATGCCTGAAACTATATAAGATTTCAAGGTATAATGATGCACCCTTTGGATGTTGAGTTTACAATCTGCAGTTTTCTTGTATCCATTTGTTGCTATGACACTCTGGCATCTGTGACATTGCTCCTCACGGAGCTGCATTTCTTATTGGCAGCCCCAGTGGAGAAACCAGAAGCCGAATGGGTTTCCATGACTGAATTGACATATCCACAGATAAACTGATCATTGATAGGTTATCTAACAGCCATAGCTCATCCAGTCCCTCCAAAGTGGTATTGAAAAATATTGGCTGAAAAGTGTTGAGAAATTCACTTTAATTTTGTCCATTATTTATCCTCCATGTAGTATCAGTTTAGCAGTGTTAGGAGTATTTCAAATGGAAGACATTTCTGTCAGAGTAAGAAGAGCAGACTTGCAACTTGACAAATGCATTTTCTAAGATCCAAGTGCAGAATGATGTCAGGTTTTGGGCCTATCCCATATCAAACAATTACAGTTGTATTCCACATGATATTGCTTTTGTTTTTGTTAACTACAGAAGACAAATACATCATAGGAGGACTATGAACAATTAAGAGGCTGAAACTCCTATTACTTAAGACTTTCTGTGGAGGTCTCTATGTTTTGCAGCATTTTATTTGATTATGTAACAGCATCTTAGGAAACAAAGCTGCTCTGCCTTCAATCTGTGGGTGATGTGACATCATCCACACCAGCCACATTAAAAACTGTGTGTTTTGGGACTTATTCAGCCCTTGTTTACCTTAAATATTAGACGTGGCCTGTGGATTGAATCAGATTGTTTCTGGATGTGCAGTGTTTGTAACATCTTTTGCACACCCTGTTTTATATGGGTCACCATTACCATGTGACTGAAAGCAGAGTACCTTTCTTCTGCCAAGAAATTGCAAAATGGCAAGATTTTTTTGCAGTGTAGGTTGGCTGATAGGAACTGTATCATTGGTGTTGAACCCTCAACAACAGAGGCCTTTTCCTCCTGCTTGTAAACAAGGAGATTACTTTATTTCAAGCCAAAAAGTTATACACTTACATAAACTCATCATGCTGGCTGTGTAAACGAAATCTTGAGATCTGGACCTATGTGAACTCTCCCCTCACTACTACAATATCATTATTGGTAAGTATTAGATAAAATGTAAAAGGATCCAGGAATCTGGATCTTCCAGGAGTGGGTTTTCTCTTGTGTTTGAGAAAGACTTAAGTTGTAATGTCTAAAGCACAGAAAAGATAAATACAGTAGCATAATCATCTTTACTCCAGGCTTGTGTGATCTGAGATTAGGATTTTAAATTTTTACCACCTAAGGTTTCACTCTTGTCTGGTTAGTACAAGAAATAGAACCTAAGGAAGGACACCGAGGGAACCTTCTAATCGTATCTGCAGAAGGAGGATCAACTGCTCACTTTGGTCATTGGGGAAGAGGAGACAAGGAGGAATCACCTTAATTTGCAGCAGAGGTTATTTAGGCAGGCACTAAAGAAGAGCTTTTAAAAAGTTAAAACTGGAACAACTACTGAAGGTTTGAATGTTCTTGTCAGGAAAATCTCATTCAACAAGCATTCACTAGTGAAAGGTTTAGGTGTGCTTGACCACACCTTTATGTAAGAACACAAACCGGCCCACTAATGTTCTTTTCCAGGCCTCTTCTAGGACTCTAGACACAGTTAAAACTACAGAAGGCTTTTCTTATTTTTTGCACAGCTGTGTTTGAATCCTTGCTTAGACAAAGACTTGATAATATCTGTGCAAATCATGTGCTGCATCCACCCTCTCTCTCCTGGGACATGAGTCACTCGTGAAGTGCATTTCATCAAAACTATTTCACCTTCTGCCCTGTGAAGTCATTGATGGCACAAAAAGATTCTAGTCCCTTGTGACCAGTGGGAAAAATATCCACTCATAGTTTACAGTGGTTATGCCAGTAACATACACAATATTGTGTTTTCCTTTTCTGATGGGCAGAAAGTTTATTTTTCTACCAGGTGCATTCACTTAGTGTGTTATTCATCTATTTGATTTCACTATGTGTCTATTTAACAGTCTGCAGTAAGGACAATCTACTCTTTAAAGAGCTTTTCTTCACACAGTTATGATTTAAGTGAGTCTATATTATTTGAATTTGATAGTATCATATAGTGTAGCTGAATCTTGGATTTATACCACAGATGGAACAGATTCAGAAATTATTTGAAAGTCATACAGTCCTAATTATCTTACAGTATCTACCTCTGAACCTAGGAGAGTGGAAAGGAAGACAATGAATACACATTCCAAAATAACATAAACCAAAATGTCAAGTGTACCATATATCTAAAGGGACAGAAATTAGCTTAGGATGTTTTTCTTGGGGTTTTTTATGTCAGAGTGCACTGGGGACTAGAATTTTAAGGGTTATTTGGGTTTTCAAAACCCAATACAGAGAAAGAGACTTCTGGATCCAGGGGAGATATTGACTAGTTTAAAGTGGCTTGAATTCCATCTCTGATGTACGTGTCTAGGTGTACGTGGATATTTGATTAGATTGAATCTCCCCATGACTGTTATTACAGTTCTCTACACAATGCTTGCAGCTCAATCAAAAAGGTGTCATCAGTCATTTCCTCTGAATTTCGATGTCTGAGTGTGCATTCAAACACTCCTCTTGTGCACATCCAAAGTCAAACACAGATAAAAGACTGAACAGAGAAGGGACACTCCAAGTCACTCCAAGTACTACAGAATAACTTTACTACAAGGTCTGGATTTTTTTTTTTTTAATATTCTAACTTATTTTAAGATGCATGGATTAAAGAGTGGGAGAGCGGAAATTATTTTCACATCCTGAATGTTGCTGTCTGTGTTGTGAAAGTAACAACATAGAAGGTTGAAGACCTGAAAGTATGGCTGAAACCCTAACTGTGAAAGAACTGCTCATGTCTCACAAACTCAGAAAATCTGAGATCTGATGCTGAAATTCTGCTCAGGGCAGATTTTGCATCAAAGATATTCAGTTCTGTGCAGGCATATAAGTAGGAGATTTCACTCACTGTATTTGGGGTTGGATCTCTGTTCCAATTACAAAGACCCCTTTTGATTTTTAGGTATCTTGAGGTCCAGAGTTTTTTGCAATTTATTTGAATTTTAGAGTTCCAGAGAGTTTAGCAGTTATTATACATGAAACTGTAGAAAGGAGTACAGGAAATATTTTTCTAAAGTGGAGTAGGTTTCATTAATGTGGATTGAATGTGCCGCCCTTTTTTTGGATAGGCTTAAGGAGGCTGGGACAGGATCACACATAAATTATACATTTAGGCTGAGGCAGCAGAAGCAAGTAGCAAGTCTAGTAAGCTGATAAATATCTGGAACTCACCATGTTTTCCAGGACTCCTGTCCTGTTGGCAAGCTCGCATTCCTCTGCGTGCCCATTGCAAAAGCAGCTTCCTCGGATGATCAGGTCATAAATGGCATAGTGGGCAAATCTCTGGGGTTTCTCCACCAATCCTGAGCCATGGCATGGACATTCCTGTCTTTTTAACAAAAGCAGGCGTAGGTTGGTGAGCTTCAGGAGATCCTGGGCCTCAGGACTGTAAGGGTCTTCGATCTTGTTAGCCGGACTTAAGGCACGATAAATCACCTGAAAGAGAGAAGGTTCACATCCCAGAACAGGTAACAGGACTCTGCATACACTGCAAGACAATCTTCAAGAAAAAGCAATAAGACTCTGCATAAACAGTTGTGGGGCTGTGGTTGATCCCAGAGCATCACAGCCGAGTTACCACCACCTGCCCAAGCCACAGCAAGTGACTGTGTGTCCCTGCTTGCATCCCACCTCAGTTGTGAGATGGAAAATGCCTTTGTTCAAACATCATGCCCTGGGGTTACTGAGCCCTGTCACTTCTTGCAGTTTTCAGCCGATATGTCAAGGGACAAGATAAGCCTACTTCCTTGTCTTTCTGAGCCAAATGACAATACTGTCACTCAGAGAAATCCAAGGTTTATTGGGATAAATGCAGTGTTAATGCCATCCCAATTTCTGGAACCATTTTAGGAGCACGACTTTAGCATGAGTTCTGGAGTCAGGTAAGCAAAGGCACTAAGGGCATATCTGAAAGAAGTGGAAATTGTGAACAAACTTTTTCCTGGGTCACATGAACTATGCTGGAAACACAGCTTAGCTTAGGGTGAGTGAGCACTGAGAGAGCCCTGCCTGCACACAAAACCAGGTGGTTTATTAATTAGAAGCAGCTACAGAGCAGTGAGTTCACAGGACCCAAGGTGCTTGGTGACTGCTGGCTCTCTGTAGGTTGTTACTCTTTCACAGCATTTCTGCTGTTTGATAGTTCTCCAGGGCAGCAACAGTTGGGTTTTGAGCGTCACAGTTCTAATTTGGTATTTAACAGTGACTGTTGTATTTAGCTCATCAACACTCTACCCTTCTCCGTCTCTTGGGGTCTGCTTGTTTCTGTTGCTTTTGGGAGAGGTTGATAATGGAGGGCTGTACCACAGTCCTTGCCAGTGAAATAGAGAACTGTTAGCACTGTTTCCAGGCTTAGAGGTGCTAACTCCAATTTGACAGTTGTTTCCTTCTCTGCTTGAGATTTTCCATCATGGCAGAGAGATTTGCCCTTGGGATTCTTTGGCCTTGCTTTATAAGTGGTCACAGTCTCTGTCTGACTCACTCTGTTAGTATTAGCAGAGTGAAATCTTTGTTTCCATAGGGATTCCCTCTTTCTCAGCTTTTCTTTTTCTTTCTTCCTCGTGAACTGATCAGTTTAAATGCTTATATCATGTAAAGTACTTTTGCTCCTTTTTGCTTGCACAAGCCACAAAAGAACTTGTAGTACATCCCTAGGAGATAATTCAGTTGCATGTTGATGGCAAATGGAGAGAAAAATAACCTTAATTAACAGAATCAGCTGCAGGCTTTGCACAGAACCCAGCAAAGGTAGTGGTACCTCTCCCACCTGTCCACAGTGTTTTCTATTTGATTAGCTCTGTTCTTTTTTTTCTTCTAATTCTCTTCTCTTATATTGTCAGCTATTTACAAAGCTGCAAACAGCCTTACTTGGTGAGATCAGAGATGCCCAGTTCCTTGTTTGATAGAGCTGTGGGCAGATTGCCCAGGCTGTGCAATGCAGGTGCCCACATTCCCCTGACCAACGAAGCCATGACAAAACAGTCCAAGCATTTCCATCGCTGTGTCTACATTCCCCAGGTCAATGGAACCATAAGCAAATGGCTCATTCTGTTTCGTCCAGGTGCCCAGCATTCCCCTTACTGATGGATTCACAGGACAAAGACCAAATCTGCCTATCTGTCCAGTTCCCCTAATCCAGGATGGTCTGATCTTCTAGTGAAAACCATTATGTGAATCCTCTCTCTTTCCCAGTCCCCTGTGGACCACACAGAGGTGGAGTGTCTTCTCAGAGTCCTGAGCACCTGGTTTGTACAGACACACACATCTCCTTCCCGTGTGGTCAGCTAAACTAAGACCAAGGAAGGGAACTGGGTGAAATAGTTCTGCAGAGCCTGCTGAGCTCAGAGATCTCAAAGAATGGTTAAAAGTCCCTGTGAAACTGTTTAAATTGGCATAAACCAGAGGAATTGAAGGTAAAGCAGTCTATTTAGTCACTGGCTTTTATAAACTTTGTTCTCACACTTAGCATTCTTGTCTATGGTTTCTCTATGGTTTTCTATACTTGCCTAGTTGAAATGGTATCTCTTTTCCAATGGATCTCCAGAGGATACCCACTTGATATATCCAGGCTTGAGAGCATAAATGCTAGAGGTACTTCACTCCATAAAATAGACTTTTGAAAGGTAATTTATAGAGCATTGCTTTCTGCAAGATCTGCTCTGGTCCTGCCAGTGATCTTCTTATACTGTTGCATATAGGTAAAGCCTTATAAAATAAGGGCCTCGTTACCCTTGTAAAATCATGGCTCAGGGTTGCTACTTAGGCTAAGTAGAAGGGAACTATGGGAGGATGACTCAGCTGGAAGAATAGAGACACATGAGAGAGGTGAGAGACGTGTGAGAGGGGCTGTGTGACTGCCCCATGTCCACATCATGGTGCATGGTGGTTGGTTGGCTTGGGCTTGTTGTGCCTTAAAACTATGTGAACTGATAACTGGCTAACTGCTTAAAAAGGCCTGGTTTTTGCAATAAAGCCACTGTCCTTTGCACTGCCTGGGGACTCTGTGTCATTTTGATTCATACGTTATAAAGGCTGGGCAAGAGTCCTCAGATCAGTGCCAGAGATCCCAGCTGTGAACAGCTATGGGTCTCCTTACAGGAGAAGTAGACGTGGGGTGAATGAGGTGAAGAACAAGAATTTTTACTGGGTCTGTCTGAAAAAAATCATCAGATAATGGCCAAAATGTTTCTTTATTCTCTCTGGCACTATGTATCTTCTTGATAGCAATAATCTTGCACTGTACTATGTGTGAAGAAAATCCTGTGCACTATACTGGAAACCTATTTTCTACGTAGTATGACAAGTTTAAACAGATGGATTTGTATTTTGGGGTCTCCAGTCAATTATCCATCCTCCCCATGTTGTAATTGGCATTCTGAGAGCATTGAGGTCTTTAGGCAAAGAGCAGCTGTCGGGGGCTCTTCTCTCAGCAAAGGGCCACTTGCTTTCACCGGGCTGTTTTGTTTCTTGTTTCTTTGCTTGACAGCTTAGAAAAAGGTTTGGTTTCCTGTGGCTTTATTGTTTTGCAAATATTTTCATTTCTGGCCTTGCATCTCTTGAGAGGACTTGCTTTGGCATTTTCCATATCCCATTAGAACACTGAACATCATTTGTGAGTGGAGACATTAATAGCTTGGAAGTCCCATAGGGATTGTGGCATCCTTTTAAGAAAAAACAGTGTTCCATTCCAGCTGAGGTACAAGAGTTTGTTTGTATGATTAATTCATGACACATTTCTGTCTGGAATAAGCTCACAGTGAGACTGGATTTGCTTGTCCTTATTTCTCCCAAGGCAAGTCTTGTTAAGTGTTAAAGATCTGATTTGGGTGACATAACACTACTGAGGTCTTCTGGGAGCTGCACTTAAATGTTCTTCTAGGCTTCAACCTCCAGCATGGAATTAACCTTCCTTAACTTTGTAAAAATCAAAGACATTTGGACCAGCAGATATATTGTGCCAATAGAAGTAGGTTTAGGTGAGCTACATTTTGCACAGACGTAGCAGTTTTATTTCATAATTAAATCAGTTTAGCAGTTTCATTTCACATATGCATAAAACTAGAAAATGGAATTTCTCTCCCTTCTGGATGTCCCATTCTCCTTGAAATATTGATGGTTAAAACCCTTGGGCACAGGAAATTGCATAAGGTAATCACCATCTCTTGCCTGATTTTTAATATTTGATTGAATGTTTAGTCTCACATTTAAGTGCCAGTCAGAAAGTGGTTCCTTAACACATAGACTGCCATACTGTCAAGAAAAAGATGTTAGTACCCGTAATTTCTCCTCATTAGTCTACTAGATGTATTTATTCAAAGAATTCTATATTGGGATAATTTTTTTTAAAAGAACTGGTATCTCACCTTACATGTCAGGAATTATTTTTCCATAAATGCATAATTTAGCTTAAAATAAATAAATAANNNAAATACATAAATAAATAAATAAATAACCCAACAAAACCAACTCCCTAAAATTTTTTTCTGTGTTATAAATGCATGACTATGTTTTAAATGACTGTGTTTGGGTTTATAGTTCCCTAAGGAAAAATAGATCCAAAATTGAGAGACAGATTGCTGGTAGCCATACATATGGGTTGACAATTTTACATGATTTAGGAAAGAATTTTATTTCTTTAAAAAAGGAGATGATATCTCTGATAAAAATACAGAGTGGGGAATGCAACTCTTTGGTCATAGCCCCAGCATAATTGTTCACTATAATACTCAGCAAGTAACTTGGGCCTCATGCTGTTCTGGATTGATTTCAGTAGGAACTCAGTTTTATGTACTGTTTTCTTTCCATAAAAATGGGATATTGGTATTCAAGCACTTTGTGCAATGGGAGGAATATTAATAAATTTGTATCTGGAAAATTCCCTGAAAATTCCTCAGGATAGATATCTATACATGCAATTTTAATAATTACAAACAAAAGATAAAGAGTTTGTCCGGCTCAACTGTTGATGCCTGCATTTATTAAAGATTAGATTATAAATGGATCTAAGTATTAGGGAACCCCTAGAGTTATGAGCTGTAGAAAGAGACATTCCACCTTTTCACTGTGTTATTTGTTCCTTTTATTTCAGTTCACAAGGCTGGTAGTTCTAAAGCCCACGAAGCAAATTCCTTCTATACAGATAAACGTTTGACTTCTGCCTTCTGCAGAAAGGCAAAAATATTATTATTTTTTTCATTTTCCAGAGATACTGCATGAATTTTCAGTTTTCCATTACATTCATGTAAAAAATAGGAAGAGAGTATAATGAAAAAGAAGTGTTTGCTTTTAAGCAAGAAGCAAGTTTTGAAAAAAGCTTCCCATGATTTTCACTGTAAGGCTATTTCTCATCTAATGAAATCTCTGTCTGGTAGCAAGCTCTGTTCTTTTTTTGCTGTAATGAACTGCTCTGAAATCTCCCAGTTGCTTCCCTAAACATCAGTGTGCAGCTGTCATAAAAGTAGCATAGGCACAACTGCAGAAGAAAATCTGATGGTGATTGAGTCTGCTTAGGGACACCCTAGAAATCTTTCCACTGAATTGGGTGGAAGTTGAAGGTGTGCAACACCTCTGTAATTTAACCCTTTGTGGAAATACATCCTAGGTCACTAAGAGCTTCTCTTATAATCAGGAGCAGGCACTGGAGCTGAATGCTGAGTAGGATGTTCATGCTTATCTGCATATCTGCTATCGAGTGCATATTTGTCATTCTCATTCTCAAAAGTCAATCAGCTGTGCCTCAAAAAGATGGTCACTGCCCTGTCCTCTCCTGACCTTCCTAAGAGCAAAGAAGTCTGGAAAATGCTGTAAGTGTTCAAACCTAAAGGGCAGCCACTGTTAGATGACTGGTTTTGCTGTACACAGGTTGGCACAGCCTCACATTGTTTTATCATCGATCAAGAGATCATCTTCATTTCGGAGACAGTGTCTCAGATTTTTGATTTCTTGCCATAGGTTTTGCTTCTCCATTCCTGATGCATCTAATTCTGTTTTCTTAACCTGATCTTCCAGCCAGTATTAGCCAGAAGAGATGTGGACACAACAAAGGTTCCCCCTTGCAAGCTCATAGCCTAAGGTCAAGGAATATGAATCATACATGGAGGGCAGTGCCAATGCATGGCCTCCTACAAAAGAAGATCCTCATGTAGAGCAAGAATTTGATATTCCAAATCATCCTTAAGCTCTGTTCATCATGTTGCACACAATCAGGTTAATGAGGTCAGAAATGTCTGTGTGCTTATACTGGGTCCATTAGAAGGAAGCTGCAATAAAAACTCTCATCACTCCTAAATCCTCTTCATTAAGAGATTTTTGTGTGAGTTGATTTTGTTCTTAAAGGAACAGTAAACAGTTGTCTCAGAATTTTTCCTACCCAGTGGCATATATCCTCTGTTTTATTTGATAGACTTCTGTCTTGTGGTACAGTAGTCTTAACTAAGAAGTAATGTTTTTTCTGGTTTACTGTTTGGAGCACAGAGAAAAATCTAACTCTTCTCCCAGCCATTATAAGGTCTATTCTGACAACTCATGGAATAGTGCTTTTTAGTCAAGATCTGCTGCTTTTCTGTCCTTCCAGAGAACAAAGCTTAGAAACTAGTATGGAATATGGTAGCTTGTTAAAGAAATAATTGTGCTTTTGATTTTTTAAATTTTTTGATCCGGTTAAACTCAACCACTGCCAAGACAGTGGCATCCTGAATTCATTCTGTATTCTTCAAATCAGAGAGGATTGATGTGTCTTCAGTTTGCATTTTCTTTGAGGTTATTCCAGTAATCCAGTTGGTGTGGCATTTTAATATTAATATTTAGGCATGGCTGCCAATATGATTATGGCATAATTGAAGTCAGGCAAATCTAAGAGCCATGCAGACTTTTTCTCTTCCTTGAACAAATTGTATTCTGTAGGTTCAGGTTGTCTGCAGAGGTACATCCATGTAGAAGGGCAAGGGTTGTAGGGAGAAGCAGTACCCTCTGTGAGACAGTTGGAACACAAAATCTAGATCATTTGACAGAAAACCCTTCAGCTTTCAGTCTGTATATGGGGAATGGGCAAAACTCCTTCCATTCTACACAGCAGCACCTTCTGTGGGGATATGAGAGCATTTCCATGCTCCCATGAACTGCAGGGTCCTTTTCCATTATGAGGGTCATGCTTGCTCTGAAATGGCAAAAGGACATTAAAATGGCAAAGGAGTTTTGTGATGCAAGAGCCTGATTGGGAACTGGATTGAGAACAGGGAGACTCATTTCACTGTTTGCTGGATAGTCAGGGAGAGTTAAAACAACCCATTACCATCAGTATCAACTCATGTCTACCAAGCTGTGTCCTCATGGGAGAGCATCCATTTCTTGTAAGTGGAGCCATTTATATCTCTAGGTCTTGGCTGAAATCTTACACATGAACAGATTTAGTTAAATGTATAATCTCATCATGACAGCGATGTGTGGACAACTGTAGAGCAAATATTTAAGTGTTCTTTTGCCTGGAGTTTGAAAATTGCAACAATAAATTACTAAGTTTCATAGCATTTTAGGCAACAATATTTTTTCACACTTGAAACCTGGAAAAAAACCCCAAACAATGGCTGCAACTCCACTAAGGTTTTATAAAAAATGATGAAAAGAAAAAATAATTTGATATCTGCTGCCTTGTATGTTCAGAAAATCAGAAAATGCAGAAGCAATGCTAAAGAAACCCCACTGCTGTGTCTTTCTGGCTGATTTATAATGTTCCAAACGTTTCTGAAATGGTTCATTACAAACCAGGTCAGAGTAGGACATTTGGTGCCCTCCTCAAGTTCATTTGCCAGGGATGGGGTTGCTGGATGAGTTTCAGTCAGTTCAAATTCCCTTCAGAGACAAATCCTTGAGCCCCTTAATTCTTCCTCCAGGGAAGCAGGGCCTGGCAGTGCTATCAGCTTGTTTACACTGCTGGTGTTAACTGCTTCCTCTCAACTTGTCTCTGCATTCTATCTGCTCTGCAGCTCGAGTTAAACGAAATGCTGAACAGACAGCCCTAGTCATAACAATCAGGCACTTACCTACACTAGAGACTAATCCCTCCTGGAATCCTTTCCAGATGGAAGTTGGAATAACCCAGCTGGAAGTTGGAATAACCTGAGCATCATGCAACTTTTAGAGGCCAGTCTTGATGACTGTTGGATAACTCACTGAAGTGCAAGGCCCTGTCTTTGAATCTTAGCTATTGGGAATTCAACCTTGTGATGTGCTGAGCAGGTTTCTTTCCAGTGACCCCACTGCCATATGAGATGAAAACTCAAAGAAGTCATCGAAGCCTCAGTGGTGACCTCTTGAATTATTGATGTTGCCATTTAATGAGGGGTGCGGGTGTGTGTGTGCACAGAGAATACTTCTTTGTTTATCAAAAGGTTTGGCTTGAATACAGTAAAAGAGAAGCTTGAGAAAAGAGAGCAGAAAATGTAGGTCCTTGGAACAGGATCACGTACATCCCACACAGAGCCTCATCCCTGGCCTGGTCTGGTGCTTGGATGGAAGTGGTCCCCCTCTGCCACAGCTATTGCTCAGGAAGTCCCCATGGATGGAGAAAGGCAGCAGAGGCTTTAGTGTCAGTGCAGAAGAAAAGACCTTCCCCAGGGCTGACTGTGGCTTTTCTCTGAACAGCCTGGTGGCTTTCAAAGCAGACAGAGCTGCACCCTTCACAACCTGTCCTGGTCTGGCATTCACGAGTGGAGTGTGTTTAGAAGAGTGATTAAATGTCTTTTAGCTACAAAGAGGGTCACTCATCTTTGACAAAAGGCGCTGCTGGGGACTTCTGTCCCTAAAGAGGTCACCACAGGATACAAAACGGAGAATGAACAGGTCTTCTGTGCAAGGCACACTTAACATGTTGCCATAGAAACCAGTTACTTAATTCAGGCATACACAATTCTTCCAGCCCCCAGTGAATTCCAGTAATGGGTTTATTATATCACACTTCATTGGTGTCATCTGTCACACAGACACTCACATAAATGAACCAGCCTTTGATTCAGAACTCCCTTCCACTAGCTAGACCCAGTAGGGGAAGGGTCTCCTTCTGGGCCTGGTGGTTTTGAGCAGGTCAGTGTTCCACCCCACTTTGCATGCTAATGTCTTCCTTTCATGCAAACATTATATTCAATGGAGGAGAACATTTGTTTTCATTTCCTGATAGTCCAGTTTATTAAAAACGTGCTTTTAATCTCTCAGATCCTTGAGTGCACGTGCTGTCAGGATGCAGGTTCAAACATTTTGGTCCCTTTTTCCCCCACGTGATGTTTGAACTGCAACTCACATTGATGTCTCATGCAATGCTATGGTAATTTCTCATTCTGTTTGGGCCAGAGTTTTGATTTATGTTAGCTAACCTGAAGGCTTGTTTTAAGCTCCATGACTATATAGTACAGGGTTTTAAAGTTAGAAGAACAGTTGGATGGACAAGTGGGTAAAAAAGGTCTCAAATGATTCATAAGATGCCATGCCAGTATTCCCTGTAGATGCACTTACAGATGATAAACAGACCTTAAAAATATGGGGTTGGTTTCAGTTCTTGAAGTGATGATGAGGATCCTAGGATTTCAGATAGATTCTATCTACTCGAATACTCTGGATCTGAATGGGAGTAAGGGATTTAACAAATGGTCGAGCAAAAGAAAATAGGAAAGAGAGTAATCTTCTTGCATTTCTATATGAGGTGTTCCCCAATGCCTTCTGTCTCAGGTGTATCTTATCTGAGATGGAATGGAGATATGTGACCCTATCAGAGGTGAAAAATAAGGGGCAATCTACCAGAGACAAGGGATATGCCTTAACATTATGTTCTGCTGTGACATTGTCATGTCACTCATCCAAATGTCTTTTGCTCCATTGCAGTCTCCTAAAATTTTCTCTTCTGACATATTTTTTATCTTGCTTTTAGGAAGAAACTCTTTCAGTGGTCTTAGTGGCCAGAATGTCCTGACAGATGTATCTCAGTTTGCAGATGTTTGTAGGTTACTGCAGCTCTACCACCTTCTCCTTTCACCTTTTACACCTACATCCTCAGTTCTGGAAGCCAGTTGATCTGAAATCTTCTTTCATGATGTTTCCCAGCATGGGGTTTAAACCTAAGTGTTCTCCCTAGGCCATCCTTTTTTTTTTTTTCTTATTTTTTTTTTTTTAATTCCTTTTGTGCCCTGCTAAAAAAAGGAATTTGTGTCTGTTCTCAGAATGAATAGGACTCAAGAATAACCTGAGTCTCATGTGGTGAAAATGACTTCAAACCCCTCAGTAAAGAAAACTGGCATTTATGTCAGAGCATTAATTAGCACTTAAGTTGGAACAGTTTTGATCATTTCAGACGTGCTGTCAGCTTGTGATGTGAGCCCCTCAGCAATTCAAGGCTTAGCCAGAATCAGTAACTGGGTAGGTCAGAGTGGAGGTGAAAAAGAAGCAGAGAACACTGAAAAAATACTGGTGGGGATTCAGTGAGCTGCCTTCAAAGTCACTTGAGTCAGTGCTTGAGAGGATGCCCTGGTGACAGTTGTGACATTTTCAAAACAAGGTGTAAAATTGCAGTTCTGATATGTGTGGGCAAAGCTCCTGTGAGACCTGTAGTAACAGTAGCAGTGTCACTCGGGCAAATCTGATCAGGTATCACTTTAAATAGCTGCACTCTGCCTTCCTTTATTTCAATTCACAAAAGAATGTGCTATGTCATACTGCTGACCTGAAAAGCCTGGTGCTTCTGCACCCTTGCCATGGGGACATTTCCTGGATTGATTAAGAGGTCTCTGTAAAGTCTGTCCAGAGCTTGACAATCCATTTGGGTTAATGTGCTGTGAAACAGTATTTGTCTTGTCCTCTGTTGAGTTGCCACGCAGATTCCTGTGTGCTGCTGTAAAGCTTCAGCACTTCTCCCGTGGAGGAAGTGACCTCTGCACCTATTAAATTCATGTTCATGAAAGTATTTGGGATCTGCAAGGGTAACTTGAAAATATAGGACTGTTCTTCTTATTGCTCTTGTTTCCTGACATCTGCTACCATGCCATAGATTGATTAAGCACACACATACTCATTTCGGTGTAGCTGCTGCCCAGATTGACAGAATCACTTGGACACTTGTAATCACAAAAGCTTGCGTTGGATGAATGTTTTTTTATTTGATTTTCTGCCATCCACTTCTTAGATTTGTTGTAGCAGCAGCACATGGTCTTAATGATATTCCTCAAGGTTAAGTAAGCACAAAAGCCAACACAGTGCAGGGGATACTGTACTAAAAGGGAAGGGTTATTTTGTATCTAAGGCCGAGGCATTTCCCTCAGACCCTATATTCTGTCCCTCACTCAACTGGAATTGTCCTCTCTTACCAAAAAACATTTCACCTTCCTGTGCTGCTCTTTTCGCATCTGTGAAATGGCAGCAGAACCCTTGTATGTGTGCTGAAGATCATTAACTGGGTCTTGCAAAGTACTTCCAGATTTTTGATTGGAAGGCACACAAGAATGGAAGAATATATTACTTGCGGAGATTCTTGACGTGGCAAATTGTAACCTCCCTACAGAAGACATTTGGATGTATTTGTCTTGCATTTGACTTTGACATGAAATGAATAATGATAACTGACCAGCAGAACTGCTACTCCAGAAATAAGAGAGTTTAGTAGTCAGATGATCTGTTCCAGGTTTCTAATAGGCAGAGATGTTTCTTAGCCTGTTCCATGCAGATGGATTCGATCTCTCCCTCCTGCTGTGCCCCTGCCTCAGGTATAGTGCTTTAGTTTCTTCTCATGTGCATTTTCAAGTACCCTGCTGAAACACTGGGTTTCCTGAAGCCTATCCGGACCATTCACCTAAGCTTAACTTGTAGATAAGTGCTACTGCTGAATCTGCTGACCATTTCCAGATTGAAACCAAAAGGATTGTGACTTCTCTGAGGAAGAGAGAAGGAAGTGAAAGGGCATGAAAAGATTCAAGCCTCTGCTGTAATTACAGGAATATCTTATAATCTTGCTTTGTGACTTTGTCTTCTCTGTAAAATGGTACCAATTATGTTTATGGTGTTTCCCACCTGAACTGTTTCAAGATTGATGAAGGAAAAGAGTCTAATCAGCAGTTAATGTTCTTGTCAGAGGAATCTCTGACAGAACAATTGGAATCTTTATCAGAACAATTGTACAATTATTCAAAAAACACTGTTTTGAGTATGTTTGCAAACAAATCAGAATAGTCATACCAAGGGAGGGCTTTTCCCACCATTGAATAGTGAATCCTGGCTGCTCACTCCCACTTCTGCTTTCAAGCAGTTTCATTTCTGAAGCCTATGACTTGATACAATCAGCCATAGTCACCACCAGCAAGAAAAGTAAAAGCAAGAAAACATTGAACTTGAAGGAATGATGAATTTAACAGTCAGCCAATCATCTAAGCCTTTTTATATGGAGAAGAAAAAGAAAGTTCATGCAGTTCATGTCATCCTAAAGTGAAAATGGTTTGGATAAATCTGACTCTATAGATGTGTGTTTCCCTACATCTACTTTGTTAGAATTTTAGTTCAGTTTTGGGCATCCGCAGTGTAAAATTAGGCAATGTTCATATTATCCTGTGAGCTCTCATAAAAGAAATTTGCATTTCTAACATTGATGTATAATTTCTCTTCTTCTTCCCCTTTATTTGCTTAACACAAAGCCTTTAGGGATGAGATACCTTTCTTAATTTATATGCACAGTATCTCTTGGAGATACACTCTCTGGTTTTCGGGCAATCTTGAGCTGTTTCACATTAAACTTAATCCAAACTTCAATTATTGCTTACCTCTCCTCTGGTGCAGGGCACTGCATCTGAATACCTGGAAGTGCACATGGAGCCTTCCTCAATGAGATCATCCTGGAGCCCAAAAGTAGCTGTACAGTTGACAGAGAAATACTTGTAGGGCCTCCAAGTGTGCCCATAATCCTGGGATCTTTCCAACACCATTGCAGCCGGGCGAGGTGACTTGAACACAGCAATGACGTGGGTCAGGTAGAATTCTGTTTCAAAGTCCAGTCGGATTTCTTCTCTGTGCACCCCTTGGGCAGACTGCCACCAGGAGATGGGGTTTGCAAAGAAATCATCCGTCATGTCAGCAGGGAGGTGGGAGTTATCGGGCTGGTTGGTGTTGCATTTGGCGCAGCGGGGCTGCCCACAGCCAGGGGAGACGTGGTGGAGGAGGTTCTGCTCTGGGTAGAAGCAGAAGAGCTCTGTGCTGTTCTGGCCACACGTGGTGGTGGTCACTGGTGTCCTTCCTGTGGCAAGGTTCCCCACGGGAGGGTTGCAGGCATGGCCATTGCAGCGGAAGGCTCGTGCCCTTGTGGGATCTGAAGGACAGGGAAGAGAAACACAACAAGTAGAATTTCTCAAGTGGTTCTCCTGGTGTAACCCAGGTGACAACACAAATGTTTGGAGTCCTCATCTGGGGACTGGCATTTAAGAGGACACCTTTGAGGGAGAGCTGCTTCATCTTTTCACACAAGGTTTTGGGATAGTGTCTCAATACATCTAGTCCTGTTTGGTGCCTAATTCAGAAAGAGATATTTAGAAAAACTCGTGCATATGGTGCTCAACTTCGATTTCCGTTGAAAATGCAGTTGTGCCAGTCCAATGAATTTTATGGTTAACCAGAGAAATCTTGTGGTTTTTACTTCTGTTCTAGTAAAGCTCCATATTGAAGGAGTGAATCTATTCAATGCCTTTATTTTCATGGTAATCAGAGGGCAAAGTCAAATTGGACTCGACACTGTGGATACATTAAGAAAAGAGTTGATTCCTGCCTAACAGGTTACGGACACTGATTACACATATGAACACATTAAAAAACCCCATATTTCTATAGCTGAGTATTGAATTTCTACTGCTTGTAATAAGATCACCTGGAGTTATTAATTTGTAGCAAAGCTGAAAATACCCCTCTCTTTTATGTAAATACCTTGATGTGGAGGTAGATGATTACATTCTATTTGCCAAGTTTGCAAATACTGACAAATTTTTGGTGTCTTCAATGTATATATTTACTTATTTCTGAATTAAGAAAAGGTAGGAATAACTACAAAGTCTTAATGTTGTTTGAAAATCAGTAGTGTCTTGTGAACTGAAATTAAAGGTCATTCCAAAACCTTATTACTGTGCTGAAGAAAACCATATTTCTAATGACATACAATGTTCTCTTTGCAACTTAACACTCTAGAAGGAGTTAAAGACTGATCTTGCAAGGTCATAAATCTAATCCAAGAGGTCACAAGTCAGATGACTGGATTTAGGTCCTACAGGAAATGACCCTTCCAATGAAATATAGGATGACCATAAACCCTGTGTAATCTAGGAGCAGTTCAAAGGTCATCTATAAGTTCAACATTCTAGGTCAAATTTTGAAATCCCTACTCTATTTATATGCAGCCTTTCCTTAGGTAAAATTAGTTTAAAAATCAAGTTAGGTCAAAAAAAGGGATCTCCAAATCAACCTTATGAAAATACTCAGATCGCAAATGTTGTTGAGTGAAATGGACATTCCTCTTTCCTAAAGGAGAATTTAAAGTGAAAAAATGCATCCACCTTGCACAGTTTTGCTTCTGAGTTGATTCTGCCCTTAGTTCCTCAGTGATACCTCTGCACAGGCCAGGAAAGAAAGGTCAGACATGAACATTGTTTTGAAAAACACATCAAGGATTTTGCATTCCAGGGTTAGGATGCTAAATGGTTATTGTATGTCCACTGAATCCCATTGACCAATGGTTTGAGCCATTTTAGCTTACACACAGTGTAAGGCAGTCTAAAACTTCAGATAGCAAGGAAGGAGATCATCCACAAATGCTCTTGTCTGCTCTTAGAAACAGGTGGAAGCCGCCTTCAAGGTAGTTTGAGGTGTGTTGGTTGGCAGTGATTTCCTTTCAGCACTGCAGTGAAGGCAGTCCCAGGAGCCTGGCAGAGCTCAATGGGAGCAGTGCCTGGATTACAGGTGCACCTAACAGTCCTCAGATCAAAGGAATGAGAGGGTCCCCCCAGTCCCACCACCGCTCCCTGAGCCAGCACAGACATGAGGAGCTGCAGACCCATCTGGAGAGGAATGAAGATGGGGATTTTTG
Organism: Cyanoderma ruficeps; assembly: GCA_008694505.1. Taxonomy (NCBI): domain Eukaryota; kingdom Metazoa; phylum Chordata; class Aves; order Passeriformes; family Timaliidae; genus Cyanoderma; species Cyanoderma ruficeps. The sequence goes on along the minus strand of VZDJ01000056.1, from coordinate 2,886,481 downwards.
GCTCTGTTGGTTCTGTTTTGTGCTCCCCACCTTCAGCTGAGCAGGCGATTCTCAGCACTACCAGAAGAAAGCAAAGATAATATGAGCTACAAGTGCACACCTTAAGAATGTCTTTGCAAGTGGCATTTAGGTTCATGTCCAAACTGTTTGGTAAAAACTGCTGGAAATAAGGAAGGGAATTTCTGTGTTCAAAGTAGATTCAGTATTAACTGATTTTGCTCAGTGCTGCACAAAGGTGTCACCTTTGCCTCCAGAGAATTTAGTGGGACTGGTCTTACAACTGAACTTTGAACAAGCATTAGATCTGACTAAGAGTCAGGTTACTCAGTTTTGATTAAGAATGGATCCATGTTACAAATGTGATTGGATTATGGATGATTATGTATAAATATACCATGTAATTAAAAGAAAGTCCATCTCTATTGATGGATTATGCCACTAAAGCTTTCATAGAAGAAATGGGATGCTGGAGTTCTAAATTAAGGAATTTGTATAAGGGAGAGCTTTGCAGACAAGAATGTGAGAAAGCAGAAAGGGACACATTTTCTAGAAGGAATGGCTGCTTTTTGTATTTCCCATAAATGGGTTATTAGCCTCCTATTGAATTTTAGCTGTTTTTTCTGAGCCTTGAAAAGAGAGGAAGATGTTTTTTCTCCTGAACAGCAGTCACAAGAAGGTTTATCTGCTCTCCCTGCTAATGCAGCAACATCAATAAACAGTTCCTGTCTGAACTGCTGTGTCATTAGGAAAATGGGAGAAGAACGAAGTGCAAATTAGCAGAAGGGAGTTTGAGAGGAGAGAGATTGGAAAACAAAATCTGCAGTCGATTAAAAGCTTTGTATTTAAAGAAATCAATTGGCAGGACATTGCTTGGCCACCAGGATAGTGCAGCCTGTCCATCATTCACTCGTTCTGTGGAAACAACATGAAATGTTGAGTTTGGACAGCAAGGGGAGACTGCTACAGGAGAGAAACAGCAGCCACGGGAACACACAACTTACCCCAGCTGCCAGGAGGACTCACTGAATAACTCAGAGAATTAAATGGTTTGATTACACAAAGGCACTGCATGTTATTATGAGGTTGATTAGCTTTTACTCCATGGAGGGTGGCTTGGCTCCATAAATGGTATGATTAATTTATTTGTTTGTTTTGTGGTCCCTCAGAGCTGTGCCACAAAGTGACAGGTCAGTGGCACATGCCCAGCACGTGTTGTAACAATGGTGTTATCTGATGGTTAGGGAATCATACAGTTCAAGGGAGGTCATACTGTGGAAATTCCTGGGACACCATTTTGAATGGAGACCTCTTACTTCATAATCTTGTCATGCACTAAAACATTGTAGACATTAACTAAAAACAGGTTCAATTATTTTTTTCTTCAATTTTTTCACCCTCCAATCAACAGGAGAAAGGTCATATGACAACTCATCCAAAGCCTGCTGATACGACTGGAAAGATGCCTAATATTTTCTGAGCAGTTTGAATTGGAATTTTTATTTCTTTTCCATATGCAGATTTATGATTTTGGGTGTTCAAATCTCCTACAGTGAGTCAGAACAGTAAATTTCACATATCTCAGAAAAAGCAAAACTTTTGGGCATCTTCTGCTGTGTGTTTAATGGAGCAATTTCAATATGTACGTCCAACCTGGATTTCACTTGTATATCTGTTCAACTTTTTTTTTTAATAACCAAGACCTTATAAATGTTATTCCAAATCTAACCACCCAGGGGACTTAAGTTGCTCAAGTTTTTCTTAGTCAGACCTAGAATTTTGCCCTTTAACATTGGTTTCAACAGCTGTTCAACTCTTTGGGTTTGTCTGGGGCCAGCATGCGGTGAGTTTGGCAGGTCTTCGTTCCCTTATGAGAAGTCTGGTATATTTGTGAACTAAAATAGTTCTGATAACTGTAGCTAATGAGCCCACTGTCAAAATAACTCAGAGATGGAGTTCAGAATGTGCTGTGAAACCAAGCTCCCTCCATGACTTGAGGACAGAAGAATAAGATCCCAGGCTGGGGCCCTCTTCCATCTGGCCCAGTTGCAGTCTGCCTGTCCAATCCTCCCTGGAGCAGCGCTGGGCTCCAACACCTGCAGCTCCATCGGCAGATGGGCTGAATAACCTCAGACCAGATGAAACCAAGCCCTGCTAACAACCAGGTCCTGCAACTGATGGTTGAAGTGGCCATTTTTGACCATATGACAGCTTGTTTTTCAGGGCTGCCACTGGGATGAGAGCTGGCCCAGGTGCTGCTCCCAAGGGCACTGCTCCCATGGGGAGGTCTAGGGCTGAAGCAAGAGCCCAAGCTGTTGCCAGCTCCACTAAGTGTCCCTTATGCAGGAGTTTTCAGATCACTGCAGAGTTGATTTGAGGGGAATAATGCCCTCCACCTGCACAAGACATAGGGGAAGGATTGTCCAAGTGTCACATCTTACAGTATAAACCTGAGCTGACTGCTCCAGCATTATAGGTAAGGGGTTAGTTTGGTTTTTTGTGTGGGTGGTTTTTTTCCCCATTATGTTTAAAGGTCTAAGGAGTCAATCTTGACAACCCAGACTTCTCTGCAAAGAGGTGGCAGAAGGCAAATACTGGACTCCCCACAAATATTATGTGCCTTGTACTCCCCATAGGCTAATGAAGCATGCAAACCCCATACTTCTCTGTATGTCTCAGCTCTAAATAAAGAATCAAAAATTAACAGGCAATCCTTATGCTTTCAAAGGCTGGTAGTTTGTGCAACCTTTTTATTCAAGCACCAAATATTTATTTAAAGGGACATTGAATCCTTAGAAGCATCACCTTCAATATCCAATTATTTTGCTGCTATTCACTATGTCCTACACTATTATTTTGAGTGAGTTTAGCTCCAAACAGAACACACTCCCCCCCTGCAAATTCACTTTCTGAGCAACCATCTGGGAGCTGTGTTTCCTTGAAAATTCATTTTCTCTTAGTGAATTGGATGCAGAGCAGACTTAGGCTAGTTTGCAACAGACTGCCTTCTGCAACAGTGTCAGCAACTTCACAAGAGATCTCTGCAACCTTTCTGCGGTGCATGTTGACATACGTGTCCTGCAGGGAGCCTGCATCCTAGCCTGGGGAGCTAGAGAATGCCCAGAATAAGACACTAAGAGAATTAAGGCACGTGTACTCCCTCCCCTCATTCCCTGCCACGCTGTGACAGACAGTCTTTTCCCCAAGTGAGTTACTGGGTAATACGACAGGATGGTAAATTTATGGGCTGTTTTTAGTTTTTAAGAAAATAACTCTTGTGGTTATGGAAATCTGCTGTCTGTTATCAGAAGAGTTCTAGCTGGGGAATAATCTGAGCTGATCCACTTGATCTGCCTCTGCCCTCAGTGGAACGTGCAGGATAGCTGAGCCCTTCAGTTGCTTTCAAATCACTGCTCGAGGGGTGTTGTTCCTGTCCTAATACTCTGAGCACACAGGTGAAATTTAAACCATTGAAATGCTTTCCTGTACAGGAGGAGAGATTCCAAGACAGTCTCCCAAAGGAAAAGTCACCAAGGATGAACTGTTTTTTCATCAATAACTATTTTTTTTTCTGACCTAATTCTTGTAGTTAATCCTTTTTGAACTTAAAGATGAATTAAACCATAACAGAAAGGACAGAAGTCCAATGCTTTGCTTCCTTTCCTTTAAGGAACTTGTCTTCATCCTAATCCAGGTATTTTAGGAACCCATGGAAATACCATCACAGCTGTATCTTTCCTATATATGTTTATTTGTATACCCACATGTATACACACAACTAATCAGCCTCTCTTTTTGTTTTAATCCATTTTTCTCTAATGCTAATTTAATCCTGTTCTCCACATGTTAAGTATTCAGCTAATATTTCCTAAACTGTGTGTCTGATTTTTAATGATGCAATGTTAAATTAACAGAGAATAATGCAGATTCCTACTGTGATGCTTTCCAAGGATGTTGTCATTTCACTCTTGTCCTGCCTAGGAAGGCAGCCTTTCATCCTGAAAACAAACATCCAGCATATCTCACTCCATTTACCTTTATTTTTCTCTATTACTTTTCTTTTGTTTACAAAAATGGCACACTCCTTTTTTTAAAGGGTGTATGAACCTGGAGATCCTATGATAAGTCTTTGGAAGGAGACTGAACTATAAAGTTGGGTATTGCAGAGAATAAGAAGCATTTGTATATATTGACTGACACAGACTCCTTGTAAAAATCAATCTAAAATAAAGACGTTGACACAATTTATTTTTCACAAACAGACCTGGTTTCTATCACCTTTCCCCCTTGCTAAATTTAGGATATTGTTTCAGAATGGCAATATTGATTTATTTTGCTTACCTGCTTCCCCATGTTGAGAAATAAAATATTCCAAGAACACAATCAGCATGATGCCTTTATGCTGCATGGCTGTCAGTAAAATATTTGTCCTCAGTGAAGCAATAAAGACCTGCAGTAATCTACAGGTTTGGTGCTTGCATGGCTTTTCTGTGTTTTCTTCCTTTCTGCTCACCTTCCTCTCAGTGTAGGGTCAAGGCTGCTGTCTCATTCTTCTTGTTCTCCTTCGGGTCCAGAGGTGGTTTGTTTTTTTTCAGGGCTCGGATGCCTTCTGGGTGTCACCCATACATCGCTTCCAATAAATAAATAAATAACGAGGGGTTTCTGTGCCTTTACCCCTCTCCATGCAGTGGGCAGGAGACGTTCACATCTCTGGCGCAGCCCCTCGGATGCACCATCGGGGGCTGATGCGAGGCGGGGAGCTCTGCTCGGTCCGGTCCTTGGCGCTTGTTCGGATGCTATTTCGAAACTTTAATTTCTGCTCCTTGCTTTTGGTGGAGCTTCGGCTCGGCGGTGCCCGGGCTGGCCCTGGCAGCCCTCCCCACCCCGTGGCACCTCCCGCAGCCTGCTGCTCCCCGGGGCGGCCGGGGGGTCCGGGCAGCCTGAGCCCTGCTTTGTTAGGAGGTGCCCCCCGGTACCTTCTCTCCCTCTGCTCCCTGCGGCTTAGGGTCATAAGAAGAAAAGAGCTGGCTTTGGTCCCTGAGAGATGATGAGAAGCAAGTGCTTTCTTGGCTCTTCTCTCTTTTTATTTTGTTTTGTTTTGGTTTGTTTTATTTTATTTCCCTCCTCCTTCCGCTGTCACGGAAGCCGCTTCTCCCCCACCTCCAAGGGATTTGCTTCACACAGCGAGCGCCAGGGGAGTGGAAAACAAACCCAGCGCCAGCTCTGCGGGGCCGGTGCCCGGGCGATCCCCGGTCCGTGCTGCCGGACCGGCTCCTGGCCGCGACACGGGGCTGCGGCTCCCAGCAGGGGCGGGCGCGGGCAGGGGCTGCGCTCCCGGGATGGAGGTGCAGTGCCCAGCGCCCAGCCCAGAGCGGGGAAAGGGAGAGGGGCTGGAAAATCCTCCCTCCCTCCCTCCTGCTCCAGCAGGGCTCAGCGCGGGGGGTCCTGCCCTCCCGAGGGCGGGTTAGTTATCTGCAAGTTTTTTGTCTCTGCTCCCTTCAACCTCTATCTAGCACATCTCTCACATCTCTCCGTCCTAACCGGGCACTTCTCCTCAGTTCTTCTTCTCTCTGGCTCTGTCTAGCAGCAAATGGGATTATTAAAACATGTGATCTTTTTCCTAGCCTTTATATGTGCCTTTTTTTTTTTCCCTGCCTTTGTTTATTTTTTTTAAGTTCGGTTCCGCACCTCCTCTCGGCTGGGCTGGTCCTGGCTGGGCTCAGCTGCGGGCGTTGTTTTCCAGGCGCATCCTCTCCTCCCGCAGCCGGGCTGGGTGTGCGTGTGTCCCCGTGCGTGTCCGTGTGTGTGCGCGCAGGCGGGGGCGCGTCCGCGTCCGTCTGTCCCTGCAGCACCCTCTGCCAGCCCGGCCCGCACATGACACCTGCCCCGGCACCCCGGAGCACTGCGGGCCGGCTGCCCCTCGTCAGGGCCCGCGGCCGCCCGCTCCCGAGTCACCCCACAGCCGCAGGCAGGAGCCGGGACAAGCCGGGCAGCGAGGGGACTGGTGCCGCGCGGAGCTGCGGGGTCCGCGCTGGCACAACCCTGAGCCGGGTTCGGGAACTCTGGCACAAACCCAGGGACACGGAGACACTTCATGTAGCAATCAGGGGGTGAAAGTGTCCAGCCCTAGAAAAACAACCTGATTCAGGGTGTGAATTCCCCGCGTTTTCATTCTCTCTTTCTTCAGGTTTCTTAGCACTATAACGCCATTGACTTCTGTCGATGTCATGGGGGAAGCAGGTCTGATGGCAATGGAAATGCAGACAAGGTTATTCTTGTGCCCTTGTGTGTGCAGGATCAGACCTTAAAGGGACTTGAAGAATGTAGGTCATACAAAGAAGAATAAGAAAAGATTTATTTCCCTTTGGGGTGGGTATGTTTATGTAAGGCAAGGTTGTCTGGCTAGATTTTGGGGTAGAATTTTCTGACTTAACCCTTCCTTTTTTTTTCTTTTTTTTTGTATGTTTTCAATATGAAAAATCAATAGAAAACTTTAAAATATAAAGGTTTTTCTGTCTCCTTTTTGTATTTGCCTTTTGTTTGAAAGCAGCTAAAATACTGTATAATTACAAAACAAAATTCTCCTGATGTAAATGACACTATCCTTCAGAGGGTCTGAGTCTGCTGTGTGCTCAGCTCCCCTGGGATGCTCTGAGTTCTTTCAACTTGAGCATCTTCACTGGGAGCTGGGGATGTGCAGGATGTCCTAGAGCTGAAGCAGATCTGACATTAATGAGACGCTGTCATTTAATAACTGTGCTTTGTTGTCATTGCTTGTTGATTGCTGCCTTTGTGGGGAAATGCTGTATTTTTTCATTTACAGGTTTTAGGCTCATTTCTAACGGAAATGCTTTGCCCAGCTAGTTTCGCCAGGCTTAAAGTGTGGACTTGTAGTTCAATGGACATTATAAAGGTCAAGAAGTTTCTGTATAATTTAAACACCAAACCAGAATGGAGAGCAAAGTTCACGTTGCACTGTTAAGTGGAAAATCAAAGTTAAGTACATTAATTTACCTGCGATTCCTGGATGGCAGTATGAGACTTCCTAGTTGTTGACTGTAGGGTATAAAAGTGACATAGGACTGAAAGCCTTCATTATTCCTCCCAATTATGGCCTGTCTTGAGAAATCCACTTCCAATGCTAATGAGTACATTTCCAGTTCAATGCTATGAAAATCCGTTCATGCCTGTGAGCTGAGAGAAGCTAACACCTAAGGGGGAATTTTTGCTGTTATGATGACCACTGCTGCTGTCTGGAAGATGAATTGATGAAATCTGAGGAAGTGCCCATACCAAGGGGTGTCAAACACAGAATGCCCATCTTAACTGAACGGTGTGTATGAACAGTGATGTGAACAATCCTTAACTTTCACTAGTCCCTAAGCTATAATAACACAAATGCACAATTCTTGATGTCTCAGTCAATATTCCTGCTCCAGACCATGACTCTCACTCGGACATTGGCAGGGTTCAGCTTATTTGGAAGGTGACTGAATTTTCTCTAGTGACTTAGCACAGCATCAGTTGACAAAGCACGCAGAGAATGATCGGCCAAACTGTGAATCATTCATTTTGGGGGAGGAGGGAAGAGCCAATGGCATGGCACAGAGTGGGGAGGTGTGTCACCTGTACCACCTGCCCTCTCTGCCTGACAGCCCGGGTTGCAAAAGCCAGAGGACAGTCTGTCCTCATCACCCTGCACTGGGGGGGCATTTGAATCCTGCAGCATCTTGCTTTCCTGAACTCTTCCTTGTACCTCTCCAGTTTGCCTTGCCCTTCCTCCTCCTATTTCCACAGCAGCTATGACCAGCCTGAAGGAAATCTGTCGTGGCCTTCCTCTACACCCTCTGCCTGAAAACAAAGGTCGGAGAAAAGGAATACCCCACGCGCCCGTGAGAACACCCAATCTCACTGCTCGGGAGAAAAAGGTAACATGGAGTTTCACAGGGCCTCATTTCCTTTAAGATAAAGGCAGCTTGGGGCAGCAAACCTGATCATCTCAAATGCTTTGCTGAATGGGAAGCTGACTTTGTGTCAAATGTATTTCCTTGGTGTTATAAGTCACTCACATATAATGAGGAAAAAGGACTGGGTGTTCTTCTGTTCGGTTCCTTTCTTCCTCCTCCAGAATAATTGGGTTGATATGAGGGAGATTTTCTGCACAACACCTTCCGTGACTTTAAGTGGCTAAACAAGAAGCATTAGACTTCATTGCTGTCAATCCAGCATTTTTTGTCAGGGGTGAAATTCAGAATGCTGTTTCAAAACCACTGCATAGGTATGGGAGTGAATGCTAACCCCTCCAATACAATAAACACCAAAGGTAATGAACCAGCATCTTGGTAGCAGCTACACATCTGTATATTTGCATGAAAAAAAATCCAAAGATTACTTATTTTTGCCAGTAGTCTGGGCATACATTTTAGGTGAGGTTGTAGGGAGTTAAGTTAATTATTTGTCTTTAGTTGCGTAATTATTTTCCTGTCTCTTTTTGTTTAAATAATCTTCATACACACCAAAGTAATCATTGCATTTCATGTTCAAGACTAAAAAATCAGCAGCAGAAAACAATGGTCAGTGGGTGGAGATCCCTAGGAATTTGTGTGGAAGAGGATAAGGTGGGTTCCTTAGTTTGGAAGTCTGTGCTTCATCACATGTAACATCACTTATACTGAGACATTCTGGTCAGAACACAGAATTTCCCTCCCCAAAACCAACTTGCACACAACTTCCTTGCCTTCGTGGGAGTTCCCCACTGGCATCAGCAGTCAAATTCTTTCAAAGTCACTTCCACAAACAGAGGAGGGTCTAGTCAAAGGGTAGAAAGAGGAACAGCTGTGAGATATCCAAAGAGGATTTAATTCAATGTCAGGAGCATTCATGGCTGAGGCTTCCTGTCTGTGCCTGGGACAGCTCAGACCCATGGAAATGTGGTTACTGAGTGTGCGGAAGGGCTGTGAAGATAAAGAAGTGGGGAGTGAGTTTCACTGCATGTCAGAATGTTGCCAATCATCTCCGTTCTATTTGTTGCCTTTCCTAAATCACTTTTCCCCAGAAGTGTGATATAGCAGGAAGGAGTCCATGTTTCAGGAGAGGAGGTGATGTCTCTCAAGAGGATGCCAAACTTTGCTCTCTAACCTCTGGAGGGGAAAGCAATGACAAGGTCTTCACTCCCTACATAGAAACTGGAATTGTTCCCTGCCTCCTTGAAGGTGTGGAGCAGTAGACTGATTTTGTGCCCCCAGCTGACTGTGTAACATCCATCTCTCCACTTTACCTACTGCATGTGATAAGAGGCCATGCTAGTTGGGTATTTCATTAGACTTTTAGAGATTTTAAGGCTTCCTTTATGATTTACTTTGTGGTTAGTCCTTCACCTTAAACTCTTAAGAGAATGAGGCTCAGCTGGTATTTGTTTCACATCTGAAAGGTCAAATCTCTTTTAGGAGATGCTGCAAAAAGCATGTAGACAAAAGATTGTCTGTCTATAAGGTTTTTTTAAGTCTTGAGACAGGCTTCCAGATGTTGTTGACAGTGTGTAATGCTGAGCATATTATGAGACTTGTCTTTATGTATGGCTTCATGTTCACTTTCTAATTGAAATATTTAGAGGAAGCTTTGACAGAAGTGAAGTTAATAATGCTCTGCTGATTTCCTCTGGATTTGTCCCTCTTTTCATATGCTTTCATTCCAGTTTTAGTTCTTGTTACAATAATAAACCTTGCGCTGCCAATGTTTTATTTTCTTGAGCCTCCTTTTGTGGTTATAATAGAAATCCTGTAAGTGAGATTTATAAAGAACTGTGTGTTTTGGGACTTGCTGAAGAAGTATCTAATTCTTCCTATCATACCAAGTTTAATCTTCTTGGATAAATTGAGCCATATCTCAGAACTGATTCTGATTATATATTTCCTGAATTGTCTTCCTCAGCATTCTTTGCCTGAAGCCTGAAACAGCCACATCCTCTCTCTTTCCCTCCCTCCCTCCACAGCTCAGGAAACCCTAGCTTTCTGTTTCTCAGCATCTGTATCTTAATGTAAATATGCCTCAAAGAAACTACCCTTAAAATCTAGGAGTGGTGTGTGCTTTGCAGAACAAGGATGTTGCATGCTCTGTACTCACTGACATTCCAATAAACCTGGAGCAACGTGGAAATAATGGGCACTTCTCTGTGTTGCTCAGGATCAGAAAAAATGGTATGACTTTATCCAGAAAGCAATTCCCTTATGGATCTTAGAGCCAAATCACGTTAGAGTCCCCCTGCTACCCAGCAGGATCCTCTCTCCCCTGATGGCAGTGTCTCGTGTTTCTGGGGCAGGAGGGCACTGAGGTCAGTAAAAGGCCTTGATGACCCCGAGGAGCCTCTCCTGAGATCTCCTCCCACACCCTCTGCCTGCAGCCTTAGGGGCTCCATTTGGGCTGAGGCCTGGGGTTTCAATCTCAGCTATGCTGGCAATGTCTTTGGTTGTGTTCAGGGTGTCCCTGTACTCAGCCATGGATCTCCTGGCTCTGCTCTCCCACCTGTGGGCTGATATCCCACTCTGAACCTCCCTGAGGATTCCTGCGCTCCATCTCTCCATGGTAACCACCACCAGACCTGGTCCTGACTTGCACTTCTAGCTTGGTCCTGGACCTGCAGGTCAGCCTGGGCTTGCCTGATGACCAGGACTTCTGGTGGAATTTGGCTGCCATCCCTGGGCTGCGCTGCTCTCCTCCCTCAGCCAGCACAAGGCTGGGCCCTGCTGGGTGAGGCGCCTGCCCTGGCTGTGCTGGCTCTGCTTGGCTCCCTATTCCTCAGGAAGCAGTTGGGACACCCTGCTCAGGGACATCTTAGGATGAAGAGCTGAAAACAAGAGCCTGAAAACTCAGTCAGCACCTGAAGCTGTTCTTCAGCCTTCTGGTGAAGAAATGGAATGTTTGACCTTTTTGATTTCTTTGCACATTCAGAAATGAGGATACTTTGACAAGTTTATATGTAGTTTGACATATTAGCTTGTATTTTGGGACATCTGGATGAAAGTAATTCGGTTAAACTTGCACAGCTCATAACCCACTTATGGCAATGGCCAGTAAGAAATCTCCATGTTTACTTCCCAGCTGAGCTGATTGAAACTGGGTCCTATCAGGCAGAGTAATAAATGAAACAATCTTGCTTGCAGCATAGAGAATAGTGCCACCAAAGGTCCTGGGTCTGGATGTCATCAGGCGGAAGATGCCAAGTGGGAGGGCAGCACCATCTTCACTGGAAAAAGGGCAGAAGTAAGAATGAAATTGTAGAGTTAAACCAGTCACTCCCTCTCCTTGTGCTTCCCTTTCCCTCAGTAAACAGGGAGACTGCAACCCTTAATGCTTGAGTGTCTCAAGGGTCTTAAATTGGAAGTCCTGATGATCCATTTCAGAAAATGGAAATGAATGACATTCCATCTGAAGAGGCTTCCTTCTGGCTCTTCAACAAACACCAATTAACAAACAGGCTGGTTTACTTGATTTCTCAAGAGAATCCCCCAGCAAAGAAATTTACAGCTGATTGATTTGATTTCCTGGGCTCTCTTGATTATATTTTAGCATTGAGAGGTCTAAGTCTTGATTAAATAGCAGTAGAATCCTGTTATAATATAAAAATTCTAGGGAGTATTTAAAAAAAAAGGCACCCTAATAGTGATTAGAGCTTAAACACAAGAACCAAATGTTAGCTTCAGCTGGAAGATTTAAGAGGAAGACTTTTCATTTGCTTACATTGTGCAGAGTTGAATTAAATCAGTAACTCAACAAATTCAGAGCAGATCATTTTTAAAAACAGACTGTGAAACTACAAACAATATTTTTAAGACACCAGTGAACTCTGGACCTGCTTTGTCAGAGGTACTGCACTTGTGCAACTTAAGCTTCTGTCAATGGAAGTTATGAAAAGGAAGAACACCTAAATATCAAATACAAGAAATTATATTCTGAATACAACGTGTCAGAGGTAAATCAATCCTTCTAAAAGGCTGGAATAATGTTTTTTATGGTGCTTTAATGAAATATATTGTCTTCCCACAAAAGCATAATGATCAGCCTATTTGAATTTCCTCCTTGAGTGTCTTTCTCAGGTTATTCAGTTAATGACTAAATAATGAATATGTAAATTTTTTCCCAATGCACATGGCCATTGCCCTTTCATAAAGCAGTCAGGCTGCATCTAAGCAATTTTGAGGACCTTGGCTTTTTTATTGAGAGATTGTTTCACCATCTCTTACATTTAAATTCTTCTGATTTCAAGACTACATCTTTTTACAGGTAACTCTATTTATTCCTTTTGCAACATTTCCCTGAAGCTTCTTCCTGCTTGGACATTTATCCTGCAGTGAGGCAGCAATCAAATATCACCTTCATTCCATTCAGCTAAACAAGCCATAGTCTTAATCCTCTTTTACAAGATCTCTATTGTCTGTGCAAGGTGCCTTTCCCACATTTCATGCAACATTCAAGTTCATGTTTCATTAATGTTTGCATCATCAAAATTCAGGCTTCTGATAATGTGTAACATTAATAGGATGGAGGCTCAGTCTAGGTGAATTTATTTGAAAATCAAACCAGGACCTTCTTGCTTGAATTAAATGGTGAAGAAAAATATTTGCCCATCAGTTTCATTTTAATACAAATAATATATTGATCAAAGGTGATCCTTGCCACAATGGAAGCCTTATAGTTCTCTGTAGTTCTCAAAGGCAGCCAAAATACCAATGTTTGCCTCTTGATATTGCAGGTTTTAGGAGTGCAGGTGATTTTATTTCTGCTTTAGAAATTTCTCGTATTTAGAATCTCCTGTGCTGGCTGCTCACCTCTGAGACTGACTTTGGAAATAAATCCCTACGTATTTTGTCATTGTGTGGTTATAGGTGAGGTTTTTGTGTTTATTAATAACATGCCCTTGAAAAATGACTCCTTATCTAACTGGAGAAGAATGGAGCGGTATTAGAAGATGGGATTTGCATTTTCTCATCTGGCAAATAAGTTTTCCCTCTTGCCATTCTCTGTGTGGAATGGCAATTCTAATTTGTAGGATTGTACTGGTCTGATCCTCAGGTGGTGTAAACCAGCACAGCCTCACTGATCTTGTATGCCTGCTCAGGAGCCAACAAAAAACTCTCTCAGTATGAGGCATTTTAGATTTATTGTTTCTTAGTGTACTCTTAAGAGATGTGAGACCAGAGTGCTCAGATGAAGCATCTGGAGAGCTCCAGCCATCAGAGCCAGACCACCGACAAGCTGAATGAGGAATTTTGGGTTTTGTGGAGCTTTTCAGCACTGCTTACCAGGGTGGCTGGGGATGATGACTACACTGGATGTCTCTAGACGCCTTTGCTCTGGATTTCTGCACTACAGCTCACCCTTCATCCCCTCCAGGAGGCACTTGCTTCCACAACTGAAGTGCCAATGGCAGGTGTCACAAACTCTCTCTTCAGCCCTCTCAAAAACTGAGCTGTTATCAGATTTGGAAGTAAACTTAATCCCTTTCTGTCCTTTCCACAGCCATTAAAAAACAGCCAAAGGAAGATAAGAAATTCCATATGATTTATGAATCTTTTAATCTAAAAAGTCCTTTGGATGGTGTTGCCATTTGCCAGGGAACTTATAAGATCTTTGCATGAACTGGCTATTTAAAGATGACAAAACCTTTTTTCTCATTATGGTTTTAATCAAATGAAACACAGAATACAGAGACAAGCCTTAACAGGCTGTTGCTAAAGATAGTGATTTATTTATGGATTCTTTCATCCAAAAAGGACATATTGTACTTTGCAAACCATGGCTAATGTCTTTGAAGGCAATAGGGAGTGTAAGCCACATAGTATCATCTGCAGAATTTAGCTGAGTGCCTTATAATCACTTTGGCTAATTTGGAAGGGATACATGTAACATCAATAAAATAATGTAACCCAGCACCTTCTGCAATACATTAGGATGCTAAATGGAGTGAATCTGCAATAAAACTTAGCCCAGGAACATCTTCATCTGGGAGTATGTCACATAACTCCAGGCTAAAGTCCCTCTTTGAATGGAAAGTACAGCAGGATCTTCAGTGCCTTGGAGTTTAGGGACTTGGTTTTAAGGATTTCTGAACAATGTTCCTCGTTAGTTCAGTGCCCCCAGCACTGTGAGAGAGAATTTGTCTGTGTCTGATATTGATAAGGTTGAGCACTGCTTCCCAAATTTTCAAGGTCTCTCCATGCAGATTTGGAGAGGCAGGTGGGAGGGGGATGGTTACATGTTTACCCCAATTGAACTCACCAGGAAAGATGCAGGTGGAAACACTTCATTAGGGAAGCAGGAATGAAGCTCCCCCAGTGTGAGCTTGGCCTTTTGAATTGCATTGTCCTTGTAACAGCTTAGGCAGGCTTCCAGCCGAGTCTGGTTAAAGTTCAGGGCCACCCACTTACCTGCATTTCTCTTGTACCTTGTTTTTTCTCTCTTGTTTATTTTTTTGTGTGTGTTTTTGGCAGCTGGCTTTGCGCAATGCCTTGCGTTATTTCCCACCTGAAATCCAAAAGAAGCTGGTGCTGGAATTTGCTGAAGAACTCAGGCTGTATGGCCACATCTATATGTACAGATTTTGCCCCGATATTGAGATGAGGTGAGGACTGGATGGTTCACATTGCATTCAGCTGCCATTTGCTTGCCAGCTTTCACTGGTGGAACTGACCTTTGAAGAGTGGCATTGCTGCATCCTAATTTCTTCTTGTAGAAGTTGTCATAACATATTAATGAAGCTCATCATCTGCTAATTTGGATGGTCTGTGTACTGCAGTGATTTTATTTCTAGGGAGGGCTTCTGCATGTTTTGGGATGCCCCATGGGACTGGGAGGGAAGCAGTGTGTTCCCTTCTGGACAGGCTGTGGTGGGCCTGGGTAATCTCACTGGTGGAAAGCTCAGTCAACACAGGGAAAGGACTGAGCCAGGGTATGTGCATGGCAACACCAGCTTTGCCACACACAGGGATCCCAAATGCGCTGCCCCATGGCAGGGCTTAATTTCCAGGGGCCAGTCATTACTCAGAGAACTCCAATGACAACCTTGGCAGAAAACTTGCAATAGTTCTGAGCTGCTGCAAGTCAAGTCCCAACTGAACCAAGAAGTGAGACCAGGTGAGTGGCTGGTTGGGTTATCTGTGCTCTCAGAGCAGAGGAAACTTTCTGGGCTTTAAAAGCAAGGCAGTACATTTTTTCTGTTGGAACCTCTATGTGACCCTGGTGTGTAATAAGCTGTGCCTGTTGGTCTTGGACCATCGCTTCATTCTAGGACTGCTGGGGCTAATGTTTGTGAAGCAGAACAGATTTAGTGAGGGCTGCCAGGGGCTAGCTGCTTTTTTTAGACTGATGGATTCCTTTTTGCATCAGCAGGGGCCTGGTTAATGTCCATACAGAAATCTGAATAAAGCAATAGAAAGCACTCTGATTTCCACAGAAAACCATGTTTCTGTGCTGTTCATATTAGCCTGGGACCAGATCTTGCCAAATTCGGCTAAGGAGTGGACAAGTGGAAGACTGTCCGAAAGATTTGGCAGAACTGCACTTCAGAGGATCCTATACTAAACTATAGATGATGATACCTTCCAAGTAGGCTTGGATGAGGCAGTCCAGCAGCTTGTTTCCATTACTGGCATCAGTGATTATTTGATAGGTTCGAGTATTTTTTTATTTTGTGACCATTTCGCTGATCATTTGCTAATAGATTATTGCAGTCTCACAATGAGAAAATGCCTTTTGATCTCTGTAGTCTTAAAGTATTTGATTTTTGGTTTTTATGTCCCAGGGAACATAGCTCCATTTAAGTAATGTTCCTATGCCAGAGCACTCAGCTGATACCTGGACATTGGGTTTCTTCTCTTGATGAATTGGTATGATTCCACATAAATTCTCTTTTATCAAGTTTAGAACAGCAGAAATCCCTAATAAAAAAAGTATTGTGGAAAAACTCAAAGGCTTTCCCTCCTGGCTTGGCAATGACTACAAGGCATTTGTTTTAGTATCCTGATGTAAAAAGCCAGGATAAAGTGCATGGCATCATGGGAGGATCATTTGCTGAACCTGTGAAATATGCATTCCAGGTCTTTGCTCATGAGTTGGACAATGGATATCCAAATTTTTTTTTTTGTCATTGGCACTGTTTAGCCTGACCTTTTCAGAGTCACTTTACCTGCACAAAGCAAGTGTCCAGCCGCTGAAGATCTGTGGTCCAACAAAAGGAAGATCATTTAGAAACCACGCCAAGAGATCCCATCCATCTTTAGGAATTTTCAGCATTGGGAATGGTGGTGGTGCTTACAGAAAAGGAAGGAATAAAACTCTTGATCAGCGGTTCTACTTCCTTTAGGTGTCATACCTTAGAGGCCTCAGCACAATTGTACTAAAACCTGAGCAGACACAGCAAAGGAGCTGTCCCTGTTCTTAACAGCTACAATATAAGTGCCAGAGTAGAAGTTTTAGAACAGTTTGATACACAAACAGGTGCAGGAGGAGAAGATAACAATGAGATGATCACAGCAGGTGGCATTAAGCACACCAGTGCCAGGCAACCTGAGCTGGGATAACTTTGCAAGTGTTTCCCATACTCCATCTCTCAGCTTGGATAAAGTGGATCTTTGTGAAAAGGCGGATGTTTCTCTTAACTGGTTCAGGTTTTGAGAGTTTCTTGGACTCTGAAAGTCAAGCAGAGTGTTTTTTTCTTAGATATGATCTTAAATGAAAGGGGTGGATGAGCCTGAGGGCAGGGATGCTGCTTTCCTTGGCATTGCAGGACTTGGCTGCTTGGCCTGGAAACTGTTGCAGAGGCCACTTCCACCCCCTCCTGAAAAAAAATGCAGTTAAAAAGCAATGGGCGTTCTTGGCCACTATATTTATCAATTGTGATTAAATACTTCAGCAAGTGATAAGCTGAATGCAATTTCTTGGTTTTACTTAGTTCTGATAATAGTTAAAACCTGATTTGCTTGTTAAGGTACATATATAACTTCAGATCTGTGGGTTTTTTTCTTTACTCTTCCCCCCTTGAATAAAATCCTGCAATTCAGACAAGTTTGAGTATCCCTGGCATGCAGAGATATTCCAGTGGGGTGTGTTGTTCTGGTTGCTCTTTTGAGCTGGAGTGCTCCTTCTAAATTTTTGTGCCTACCCTTTCAGAGCATACCCCATAGGACAATACCCTTGCAAGACCAAATCAGCTGCTGCCATCATGCTGATGATCATGAACAATCTGGATCCCTCTGTGGCTCAGGTAAGGTACAGTAAAAGGAATCTGGATTCTTAGGCAGCAAGTTGGCAAGATACTTCCTGTATGTGTTCTCACATAAATTTACTGAACAATTTAGATGTACAGGCACTATATACAAGAGTTTGGTCACTGCCTGAGACATAGAGCTCAGCTCTTGGTACATTGCTTTTACAACTTATGTTGAAAAATTAGTGCTGATGCTTCCTGTGCCTTTGGAAACTCATCCCAGTGACAGTGTTACGGTAACAAACATGTAATTTTGAAAAAAAAAAAATTCAGTTTTTTATTCTTAACTTATCACTTTTACAATGTTACTTTCTGATTTCAAGAATATAGTTTTGATGCAATAAACCCTAGAAAAGATTTATTATCTGGATGGCAAAAATAGCTCAGAGATACAGTAAAAGGTTTGAGAAAAGTGCTTGCCTTAATGTCGAATTACCTTTTTTAGTTTCCTCAGGAGCTCGTCACTTACGGAGGAAATGGGCAGGTCTTCAGCAACTGGGCACAGGTAGGACATTGCTGGGTTTGCAATTTGTTTCACAGAGCCAGTTTCACCCTCCCCCATGCACAGTCTGCTTAGGCAGTTTGGGATAATTCTTGGCAGTCATTGCCTTAAAATACTCCAAAACATCCTGTTTGGATAGGGGAACACTCAGTTATGAACTGCGTAGATGGAGAGAGCTTTATTTAGTAAGGAGAGCACAGACAGCCCAACAGAAATATTAAACATGATGCCATAAATACACCAAGATGTGCAGGGTGATAAAAGGCCAGTTCTTTGTCTTTCTCTGATGCACATGTATGTGCCTGTGTATTTAGCACAGATAATTTTAGAGTCTAAATGTAGGAAACAAAACTGTATCCTCTATTTGTTTGTGGTACTTTTGCAACATTTTTCACAAGTAGTGGAATAAAAAAAGGCTTTGACTGAAGAATGTACAGTTCTGAGTCTTTTTCCAACTAAATCAGATTAGCTGTTAATATTTGTGCTAGCCAGTTCATACTGCACTTTACTATGGACATTAGCCTTTAGCTTCTAAGAATATTGGCAGGTGGTTAAAAGCCTCTCCTAAATCAGAGAATGTTTTAAATTGTGTTTGTATAATCTCTGTTTTCTCATATTAAAAAAGCTTAATAAATGTACTCACTTTATTCTTTGTGCTGTAAAATGCATGTGGGAAACATTTTCTGGAGCTCTTTGGGATCAGCAACATATTTAGAATTCTGTCTGCAGTGCAGGACAGAATCAACACGGGTAGGAAGATGCATCCCCTGGAGAGCAGCATCACTCCTGAAGGCTGGGAAGGTCTTGATTTCTTGATTGTAGCTGGAATTGGCAAAAACTGACCTAAGGACCCAGCTTCTGTCATAAAGAATCACATATGCACCTTGTTGTGGCTTTATCTGAATCTGCCCTCTTGCTTATTACAGGACCCAAGCAAAAATAATGTGTGAATGAAATTCCTAGTTAGGGGAGAGGAATGGATTCCTCACTGTAGCATGGGACTGAGTGACCTGGGATTTCTTCCCAGTTTGGGATTTCTCACTTGTGATTAAAAGAAAATTAATGTTTCAGTTTTCTAATCTGGTAAATTTAATTTAGAAGTTAAACGGAAGCCCTAGGCAGATTTTGAGGCAAAACTGTTCTGTCTTTTTTTTTTCCAAAGAGAGGTACCATGGCGATGCTTACCATTTCTTTATTCTGTGCATTAATTAATAAATGCCTGTTAGCTATGAATGCTGCAGCATTTCTGAGGTGAGCAGTGCCAGCAGTTTATACAGTGGCCTTTACTGGTCTGGCAATTCTTAGGCAGATGCTGGGCTGCAAGGTGAGGGAGAAGTGCTGCCAAAGTCAGAAATATTCTTTTCTCTTGTTCTCATCCAAGTCAGTCCTATGACTTGCAGTTGTTTCACAGCAGAGCAAACAAAACCTTTTTGTTTTTGTTTACTCAGAGTAGCAGTCACATGAATGATTCAGTTACCACAGAACATTTTATTCTGTTTGTAGCTTGAAAACAGCATTTTAAAAAAAATCTAGCATTGAGGATCTCACAGTAAAAAGGTTCAGTTTTGTTTATATCATCCATGCAGACCTGTGCTTCCTTCTGGATAATTTCAAATGGAAGAACTATGTCCAGAGCTAACTTTACAGGTCTTCAGACAACAGGCCTGCTTTTCAAGCTAGGAAAGGCTTTTCCTTCCTCCTTGCTAGTTGTGCCTTTCAATGACACAAGACCTATTTATCTTACAGCGTCTAGTTTTAGGAAGCTGTTTAGGAAAAACATTAGGATGAGAGTTGAGAGTTCAGCTAGTTACCTGTTCTGTGCTTTGACACGAGTTCAATTATTCAATGTTTTTCATAAACTAAATTGTAAAAAGCAAGACAGTAACTTGACTAACTCTGTCCTGTTCAACTGCACTTGCAGCTTGGGCAATTGGCTGTGTTAGAAAGGACTGGCTTCAGATCTGTACTATTTTTAATTCATATCAAAGCCACAGCCTCAGAGCTTAACTGCCTGGGTTTATTTGTCACTGATACTACTGCTTCTTTGACCAGCAATTCTGGGGAGTTTTGTTCCCCTCAAAATTTTGTTTGTGTCCCCACAGAAATTCTAGTCTCAAGTAATTGTTGAATTCCAATACTTTACGGGGGAGTTTCTCACAGGCCCAGTTGACACATACTAGAAGTCCAGTGGAGTTTAATAGGTTTTGTCATAGGCAGTGATGGATTGAAGTTAAATTTAAAGCCAGTTTAGATGGTCAACGTGTACATTTTGGCATCAATCAAGAATAACTATTGAATTATGATGGCAAAGCTGAAATATATTTGTGTACTCCAGGGTGCATAAAGGATTTTCCTCTGTGTCCACAGTGAAAGCTGACTTTTTTCCCTTTAGAAGAAAAGCTGTTTCATTTTAAAGTGCACATTGTAAAAACCCTTTATTGCACTAGAAGATGCTGGATTTCAGATTAGGATCAACAATAAGCATGAGTATTTAATCACTTCTATAGGGAAAATTTTGCAGTTTGGCTTTGGAAGGATTGCCAGAAAAGTGCCAAATACAAGTGGTTAATCTCAAGATAAAATTAGAATGTCTTTAAAAGTGAAGGATATCTGGGGTTTGTAGTGGAGAAATTATTCTGGAACTTATTCAGACTTCTGCTGGTTGATGATTTGTGTTTCCTGGTGAGTGATATCCCTTAAAGAACTTTATTGAAAGCAAGAATGAGAGCTCCGTTATTCCACATGTGAATGCACCTCGTTCTCTCTATAGCTGCCTTCATTCTCCAAGATTAGCAGCTTCACAAAAACCAGTCAATGTGAGATGCAGACAAAGTCCCTCTTTTCTTCGCTTTTCATTTCAGTTCTGGTTGGTAATGCACTATTTGTCAGAGATGACAGAAGAGCAAACTCTGGTGATGTACAGTGGGCATCCCCTGGGGCTCTTCCCCAGCCACCAGCGTGCTCCTCGTTTAATCATTACCAATGGCATGGTAGGTATTAGCATCTTCTTTTCTTTTTCCTCCTATTGTGTTTCATATTTAAGTGTTGGCTGAGTTAAAATATGATTTATATTGTCTGAATTTACTACAATACACCGGAGAATCTGAGGTCCAAATTCTGCAACATTTTTTCCAGCACAGCTGCTGTCACCTCACGTGTGCTGATCTGCAGTGATGGAGGAAACAACCTTCTCCTTATTCTGCTTAAAACCTCTGTTCTCACTGAGTCTGTGGCATTTCCTTGCCCCAAACAGTTCAGCTAGGCTCAACCTGGAAGATTTTAAAACCCTCAGTAAGCAAACATGATTATTAATCAGGGACTCAGTTGTCTGGACTGTTTTGCTTGGAAGGCAAGGTGGACAAGTGGAAATACTGGTTCTTTGCCAGTCTTTTGAGCCATTCAATATCCATTCCTCTGTAGGTTAGTTTTGTGGCTGGGGAACTGCTCTCCTTAAAACTTGTGTGGCAGTCACAGTGCCAGGAAGACTGGACATCTTTTTTTCTAATACTAGAATACCTGAAATAAAACACCTGGACTACTCCTCCTGTTTCTACTGCTTTTCTGTGTATGTAATAGTTATAGAAATCATTAAAGAAATTTAGGCTGTTTAAAAGACCTGCTTAAATCTCTAATTTGCTTACGTGGATTTTATTTTGGTTGTTTTCTTAGGTTATTCCCAACTATTCCTCCAGAGATGAATATGAGAAGATGTTTGCTTTGGGTGTAACAATGTAAGAAGATAGCTTGCTATTAAAATATATCAAATACTTGACTAAAATATAATTCAGACATCATGCAGTGGCTGTTTAAAATTTCTAATGCAGATGGATTTCAACTGTGCTGCATGAAATACTGATGCTGCAAAGCATTAATGCATACTTAAATGGAATTACTTCAGAGTTTGAGTTATGTTCAGCCACATATATAAGAATGTAATTGAGGTCTGTTAGGAATTAATATTAGGTTTATGTGTGAGGCTTGGCTGAACATTAGCCTGAAGCCTTAATCATGACCCACTTAAAGCATTTGCTAGTTCTAATTTTCAGTGGTTGTTTCGCAGTCTATGGAAAACGCAAGCTATAAAACATTCTTTCATGCTAAGAGAAACTTTGAAGTCGAAAGTGATCCTTTTTTACATACTCTTCTACTGTTGATGAGCACAAGATTATCATTCTTTTGTGTACTGAGAAGAGAAAAAATCAAAACAGCCGAAGATTTTTCCCACTTCTCTGAGAATTTACTGTGAATGTGGTTGACCATTCTGGGCTAAAAGCTTCCAAAGTGGCGATGTGTCTGAGAGGCATGAGTGTCACTGAAACCAAATGACACAATGAGGTGAAAAAGAGTGTTCTTTTGTCCCAGTCGCTGTGCTAAATGCCAAGACAAGTTAACACTCAGGTTTTGATTCATGCATTTTTGAACTCAGTTTATTGAGGTAAACACTCCTCCAAAAATATGTTGGTGCATTGCTAATGATAAAACTCTAAGTTGAGAATTTGATAATAGGAGACCTTTAACAACAAATTGAAGTACAGAGGATTTTTTGTTGCACTGGGAACACAAGTAGACAAGTGCAAATGCCACTCCAGCCTGAGCAATGTGTGGTCTCACTGTGCTCCTTGCTGTCCCCAGGTATGGCCAGATGACTGCAGGGAGCTACTGCTACATTGGGCCTCAGGGAATAGTCCATGGGACCGTGGTAAGGACCTGGGAAAACTCTCTGTCAGTACCTGATGGGGGAGGCTTTGTCCCACAGCAGCTGGCTATGGGAGTGGATTGGATTGCTGTGAGAGGAACTAGTGGCTGCTAAAGAAATTCTCATTGTCCTCTCCATAAAAAATTAATGTCCTTTCATTTTGATATGTCTTAACCAGAACACAGACTTGAAGAGATTTGCAATCAAGGTCTCAACGTGAGCCCATGTTTAGCTACAATATGTGAAGTATGAACTGACCAAATGTGCTATATAAAAACATTTTCTCGGCTGTTTTCCTTAGCTGTCCTTTGCGGTCACCTCTAAGTCTCTATACTGCCAGAGCACCATGTTGGGAACCACTGATTATTCTATTTCATGGCAAGAGAGAGAAGCAGAATGAGGACAGATGGTTTCACAAGATCACTTTGTAACGTATTTCCTTTTTAAAGGATTAAAGTGTTTCACGGTGCTGATGACCCCAGAGTTTCAAAGTCTGTCTGCTAAAGGGACAGAAGATCTTTAAATTTCAGGACTGTGGTGAGAATGGCTGCTGGTGATGGCTGTGTTTGTTGTGTGCAGCTCACAGTGCTCAACGCAGGCCGTCGGTACCTGAAGGCAGAGGACCTGTCCGGGAAGGTGTTTGTCACCTCTGGCCTCGGAGGGATGAGCGGGGCTCAGGCCAAGGCTGCGGTCATTGCTGGCTGTGTGGGGATCATTGCAGAGGTGAGAGCAGTGCTGCTGTCATTCTGTCTTCTTATGCTGAGTCAGAATGCTCGTTCTTCTGATCGGACAGGTTCCTGAAGTAACCCTGACATACCAAACTCAGAAAGGATACTATTTTCTAAGATATCTCTTTTTTTCCATTGCTTTCCATAGCATTTTTCACTGCTATTCCACTCTCTGTTCATTCACTCATTGGATCAGACTGCAAAGATATGGACTTATAATTGCTTCAGAAATGATGCAGAATGGTGCTGTCAGATGAGCCATTCCCAGTGTTTGAACTACTCTCATTTCATGTGTGAAAAAGTGTAACTTCCACAGGCAATTCCCATGAGAACTGCATTCTCTCATGCCAAAAACAGTCTATGTTAAGAAGATGTTAGTCATTATTTAACTCTGATTAACCTTTAAAGCCTCCAGTACCCTTACCAGATGCAATAGGAAGTACCCAGTAAAAACGTTGGCATGGTTTACTCATCAAGGTTGGTACTAATGGAGTTGCTTGTGATTCCTTGAAGTCAATGGGACTCTTTAAGTTGAGATCTGAGGTTAATCACAAGCACTTATGAGGATCCCAGTTTTTAGGCAACAAAGGTAAGTTCTGCTGACAGAAAATGCTGATGGGGCGATGTTCTGTAGTACCATTTTCCCTGTTCCCAAAGCTCTCCCACAGTGCATCTTTGTAGAGAGTCTTTCATCCTGTGGAAAATTTCTCTGTTCCTAATATGCTGAAATATTGCAGTTATTTCTTCCCATAAACAAAGAGAATCTCGTAATGATTTGTGGTTGGAAGACTGCTAATGCCTATGCAATTAGAATAGTGGATGATGGGATCCACTGGATCCATAGTCATCCTAAAGTATCATCTAGTGTAGAACACAAACATCATCATTTGGGAAAGTATATATGCCTGCATGTTTCGACTTAGATACATTTTCACATAAAAAGGTAGAACTAGGTTCTCCCTATACCTGCCCTTCTTAGCTCTTATGCTTATCATAGGATTCTGTTCTAGCAACCAGATGGAAGGAGGGACTGTACAAACCCTGCAACAATTTTAGGAGAGATCGTTGCTCT
Source organism: Cyanoderma ruficeps (assembly GCA_008694505.1). Taxonomy (NCBI): domain Eukaryota; kingdom Metazoa; phylum Chordata; class Aves; order Passeriformes; family Timaliidae; genus Cyanoderma; species Cyanoderma ruficeps. The sequence goes on along the minus strand of VZDJ01000056.1, from coordinate 2,862,226 downwards.
GCAATTCTGTGAAAATGGTAGTGACGATCTTTAGCTGTTACTTATAAGTAAAGCTTTGCAGAAGAGAGGACTTGTAAGATCATGGTTCAGGCCTGTTACTTTGGTTAAGTAAGAAAAGGACTATGGGAAAGAGATTCGGCTGAATTAAGGGTAGAAAAACAAGTTATGTAACTATGGCTTGTTCACATTGTGGTGTACAGTGGCTGGTAGAATTATGCTTGTTGTGATTTAAAAGGATGCAACTGATAACTGGCTAATGGCTTAAAAAGGCTGGGTTTGGGGACAAAATGGCTCTCCTTTGCACCTGCCTGGGGACCCTGCATCACTTTGGACCCTCACCTCACATTTAGTGATATTGACTACTTAGAAACATTAAACTTTTCCATGCATTGCTTTCCTCATGACTGGTTTTGGTTTCAATACACTGGAGAAACATTCTTGAGTGGGCAGATCCAGGACTGACCAAAATGCGTTGAACTCTTCTGAGTATCTACATGTGATGGGCTCTTGTCACTCCACAGAAGAAGAGATTTTTGACAACCAAGCTCCAGTCAGAGCTGACTGGAGTGGGAGCTTGGCCTCCTCAGCTAAAGTCACTTATAGACAGTTAGCTGGGAAACTTCTGCTGTGGGTGTGTCACACTGCAGTGGAAAGAATAAGAATACCCCAATCTGACCTATTTTAGTTACAATTAAACTTCAAAACGTAGTGGGTCAGACTGCCCATGTCATGTGCAGTAAACCTGGCTGCTCTGGCTACCTCAGGCCTTTCATGGAAGGCTTGGGTTTCATCAGCTTTACAACAGTGGTGCAAAGGTGGTTTTGTTAGCATGTGGATTTTACATTTGCATTTGGGACCTCATCAGGTACTCCCCGCAGGTGAAATAAATCTATTCAATTTACTATTGAATAAATTATTAATGAATAAATTATCTTTATTCAGACTTCTGTCATCATGGTCTTTCAAATGCTGGAATACAAAGGAAAGATTTCAGTGAATGCCATTCACAGCCATCCTTTGTCCTTTTCATCTCTATGGCTGCAGATGATTTTGTTCAGGAGACTGAATATCGCCTGGTTTTTATCTCCTGTGAGATGATCCTCGTCGGAAATGAGTCTCAGGAGCACATGTGGACAGCTATATATATGTGCATATTATTTATTTAAGGAACTATTTATGCAAATGACATAGAATTGTGAAAGAGATCATTTTGTCAGACAGGCCTCCAACAGAAGGGATTAGTGGTGCAAATATTTTACCACTCCTGTTTGACTGGAAGGTTATTGTAATTTTAGGAAATAATTGTGTGGAGGGCCAGATATCTCCTCTGAGCTGCATTGGGCTTTCTAGGGTTACACTAGAGGCAACATTAGCTCATCATCTTTATGCAATTTTTTAAACTACTGAGATGCTGATCCAAAAATGAGCATATTTTTGAAAATGTGGTTCAAAGGGAGCTAGTTTTCTTGAGCCAGCAAGTCTGTGAAAGACTAGGAATGTCAGAGGGAGCTAAAGTAAAATACATAGGATGTGGTAAAATTTAAATAGATCTGATCTGTATTATGTGGGGATTTAAATGAATCCAATTCCTGTAATTCATACAGACCACTTAATATTTTTCCTCCTGTGCTGATTTAAATATCTCAGAAGCAGTTGTCCCCCACGGCACCTAACTTTATTGAATAATTCCATTGGCAGTGACACTGTTATTATCATAATCTGGGGTTTGGGAAGGATAGTCTTCATTACTGATGTGGAAAATGATGGATGGGATGGTGTCCCATGCTAAAAATAATTAAGAAAGAAAAGGTTTCCTGGTGTTCAAGCAACTCCTGAATACAGAACTTATTTAATTTACATATAAATACTTTCTTAATGAGAAAGAATTAAAATGATGGGGAAAGATTATAGAGAAGTAAAAAATTCTTTGATGAAATACTAGAAGATACTCTCATGCACACACATCATTGTGGGGGGTTTAAATCTGTTGCTACCACAGAATATTGGTTTAAATTAATTTTGCCTCTTGCCTTATGCCACTGATAGCTCATTATAAACGTATTAATGATGTGCAAGCTTGTACATTGGACCATTACTATGGAATCTGTGCCAAAGCCTCCATCATTTTTCCATCCATTTATATTTTTATCCAGCTGTCTCTTAGGCACGTACACACTGGCACACACAGAAGCTGAGCCCAGAAGAAAGTACAGATTTGGTATGGAGCTTGTTTGGAGCTTCAAAGTTCAAGCAAGAGAGAATTGAAGGCATAATTTTGTTTTGCTCTGTGCTATTTTTCAGTGGCATTAGGCAGCTGGGGCAGGAAAATGCTTTCCTCTTTTCCTTCCATATTTAGTTGAGGTTTTCAACCAGCAGTCCAAGAACAAAAGTGAGGGTTAATTTTATTCAGCAAACCATAGCTTTATCTTGGGCAATCTGGCAGAAACGTCTCCCTGGGCTGATCAATGAAAATATTTTCTTAATTATTAAAAAAAAATATTTTCACAAAACATAGCCAGATTTGAAAAATGAATTGGAAACATTTTTGCCTTTTAACCTAATAATGAAAAGAAACAATAGGAATACTTAAAATTTGCAGAAATATACTACCTCTTATGCAATTTCAATGATAAATTTTGATTCATTAAATATTTTGGGAAGTGATGTATCAAAAAAGTCTATTTCTTGCTTTGATCCTGGAGTAAAAGAGAAAAGAAAGCTTAAAAAAATCAGAGTTGAAAAATAAGCATTTGAACAATAGTTACATATATAATCTATATCTTTAATATATATATGTATAACTCAAGGAACTTTTTGTTACTTTTCCCTGCAGGGTAATTGAAAAACTAAAGGCAAAAATGACTGCATGGGGGAAACAGGAGTTTTAAGATCTCTGCTATTTCTCTTAGGTTGATGAAGCAGCACTTCTGAAACGTCACAAGCAGGGATGGTTGATGGAAATCTCTAACAACCTGGACCATTGCATTGCTCGTCTCAGGTATGTAAAATAACGTCTCAGTCTTGTAAAATAACTCCGTGAGTTTATCTCTGCTTCCTAACCCTCCCATTGTAGTCTGCATACAGGAGGGGTTGAGGGACACCTCTCCTTATTCCAGGTCTGCTTTGGAATGTGAATCCTACTTCCCAAGCTGCAGCAGTCTTTATTAGTGACTATTAATGCTTCACATCATTTATATATGTTAAGCATGTCTCCATTCAGTTCATGAATATGCAATTACAACTGATGTTACACTTGCAGCATCACTCAAGCTTCATGGAATTGTGATTAAAAATTATGTAAATGTTGAAAGATCTGTTTCTGAGATAAGTGTTGAAAACAACATACAGGCTTTTTTTTTTTTTGCTGGGTTTGATTCTGTGTGTGATTTGTACATTTCAAAATAGAATGAAGTGCATTTTCTTTAACCAATCTTTTTATTATTTTCTAGAGAAGCAAGAAAGAATAAAATTGCCCTCAGTTTGGGTTACCATGGGAATGTGGTAGATCTGTGGTAAGTAGTATGAATGGATAATGAGTACATTAATGCTCTGGCTTTTTGGTCAAGGTGGAATTAGTTCCCAAACTTGGAAGAACATTAAATATAGTGCTAAGTGCATTGCTCTACATGCTCACGAAAAAGTGCTGTCAGGCATCTTCACCCTTGTGCTGCATTTGCTGTTCTCCCTAGGGAGAGGTTGGTGCATGAGCTGGACACGACAGGAGAGCTGCTGGTTGACCTGGGGTCTGACCAAACTTCCTGCCACAACCCATTCAACGGGGGGTACTACCCAGTGCAGCTCGGCTTTGAGGAGGGAAAGCAGCTCCTCTCCTCCAACCCAGGGAAGTTCCGGACGCTGGTACAAGAGAGGTAAAGGCTGTGACAATGCATCTTCCTACGTGACAATACCTCTGAGTTTATTTGCCCTTCAAGCGGTGCAGTCCCAGGGTATGATCCACCACTGGAAAGAAAGGGTAAATTGGGAGGTTTGGGCCAAGATAGAGGCCAGAAGAGTGATGTTCTGTTTTTCCATTTTTTTCTCTGCTTGCTTTGTGAACTACTTAAACTGTTCTGCAGTTTTGTGTATGCTGCATTTTGTTATCAGCTTCCATCTCCAGAGCTGGCTGCGTTGCTTGGCTGAAAGATGTGAAATCTCTTTGCTCTTTAGTGAAGTTTCCTCAATGACTGTAAATCACTTCAAGAGTTGGGGGTAACAGGTGCCATAGAGACTGAAAGCATCTCAATTGCTGTCTTGTGGGTTTATGTCTGAATTTATCTGGGGTTCTTCAATTCCCTCTGTCTTCTGCTACTCCCAGGCCTTTGGTTAGTAGATGATATTGTTCTTTTTTATATTTCATTGATGTCCAGAATAACTGTTTCCTTCTTTATTTCAGTCTGAAGAGGCATGTGGCTGCTATTAACAAACTAGCTGATAAGGGCATGTTTTTCTGGGATTATGGCAATGCTTTTCTCTTGGAAGCTCAGAGAGCTGGTGAGTAGATCCTGGAGTTGTAGGTGGAAAAGTGGATAATCCTGCATGTACCTTCCCAGCTGTGTGTGTTAAGTAGGAGAGGGTTGGCCACTATAATTCAAATCTTTAGTTCTTTCTCTCTTGTTCTTTGAGACCCCTGACGCTCCCAGGCTGAGGTACACCCTTCATAGGAATTTGTGTGCAGTCTGGTTTTGCATTTTATAGTTTTCCCCCATCAAGAGACTGACTATTAAAATTCTTTTATAGGTGCTGATGTGGCAAAAAAAGGAGCAGATAAAACAGAATTTCGATATCCTTCCTATGTTCAGCATATCATGGGGTATGTTGGGCAGAGTTGGGAATATGCTGCCAAGCATCTTGTGACTCCCTCTGTTCAGAGGGAGAGTGCTACAGAGATTAGTGCAGGTTGACAGTCCACTATAAATGATCAAAAGGAGGCAACAGCAGTAGGAAAATTGCTCTCACAAGTGTTATGCCAGAGTTAGTGTGGGCTAACCATTGTCAAGTCAACACTTCACTCCTTTACATGAATAGCTGCATTTTGTTCTTGCATGAATTTTCCTTAAGAGGCTCTGCTCAAGCAAAGCCAGGTCACAGCCTCAAACTGGGACTAGAGGCAACTTCACTCTGAGGTGCTAAAAACTGAGAGATTGTCTCTCTTTACAGCAGATTCAGAGATCAATTCCAAATCATCCAAGCCTTATATCTGCCCTGAAGTTAAAAGTATGATGGACACAGGACACTCTTCTGCCCGTGTCACCAGCTGTGCCTCTTACCCTCACTGTACATCCTGCTTGGAGAAACAGCTGAGCTCAGGACATCTGTTGAGGGACTGGATTTATAACTCATTTTTCCTCTGACTCATGCTTAGCTTGCCTATAACATGTGAATAAGAGCCTGAACATAGAGTGAGGCTCTCAGATTAGATCATTTCTTCCGGCCCTCAAGTGAAGCGTGTCTCACTACTGTACATAAACACTCACTATTGTACATAAACAATGTGGACAGCAAATGAGTCTGGGCTCAGGCACCCAGTCAGAACCTGCACTTGTCTGACAGTGTAGACGCACCCAGGGTTAGTCTGGGTTAGGGACACAAAGACCAGACAGCAGGGAGAGTATATTTGATGAAATAGAAGAAAAGCTAGAGTTCATCTGATGATGCACTTGATTGAACTGTCCAACATGACTATGAAAGTTCTGGCCTGACTGCACTTCTATATACCAATGGATGGCTGCATGAAGCAGCACTGTTTAATTTCTCAATTAATGGTCCTTGATGCTTCTGTTTAGATTAGTGCATTGAAAATGTTTCAAATTCTTCCATCTCCAGCTAATGAAAGAAAAGCACCGCTAGCAGCCAGGATAAATAAGGAAAGAATTTCAACTATCTCTTAATGAAACATGTTCTCTTCCCAGGGACATTTTTTCCCTGGGATTTGGGCCTTTCCGCTGGGTTTGTACCTCAGGTGACCCACAGGACCTTGCTACAACTGACTCCATTGCCATGGCAGTGCTGGAAGACTCCATACGTCAGGGAGGTAAGGCATCATCCCATGCCCCTCTCCCTTTGGAGAGAATAGGAAACCCAGAGTGGAAATGTGTGTTATCTTTTGGCAGAAAACATGGAAAGCAGGTTCTTCCAGGTTCCATGTAGGCAGGAAGTGTTGTTGTTGTCTAAACTCCTGGTAGGGGTGTAGCCTGTAGGTAAAACATAAAAACACCATGGATGCTGATCCCAAAGCAATTTTGGCTAAGAGCCTTTATTTTCATTTGTTACAGGTGTTTTTAAACTTTGTCACCTTGAAACTTTAAGGCAATCAGTAACTTTCACCATCAGGTCTTCCAGAGTAATTTAAGGAGTCAAATTGCTTTGCTCCTGTCTCACAGGTATATGAGGCATGAAAATCTAGGGAGGCTTTCGGGAGGAGATCAGAGGCAGGAAACCCAGGTTTCCTGGGTGTGGTGCTCCATCCAGTGTCATTTTTTTGTGATTACAATTTTGAGATCCTTTTTGTCATTTGTTAATAGATTGACAGCTATTTCTACTGACTGGTGGAACCAATTTGGAATATCTTCATGGCTCTGTATTCTACTCTAGGAATTGCTCTCCTCCACTCTTCCACATCCCTGAAACTGGGCTATTACTGATATCCCCTGCTTATGAACAGGAACTGAGACAAAACTAATTTAGTGTCAGCAAACATTAATCCAGATCTCCCAGGATGGAGAGGAAGGCCCTACCTCTTTCCCTTTCTTTGTCTACTTTTGCAGTTACCAGACAGCAGGTTCAAAGCCTTGTCACTGTCCCCAGGCACTGAAGTCCTCAGCTCTTCTGTTTTGAGTGCTGAAGTTTGTGCTTTCCAGAATCAACAAAAGAATCCTTGAATTCTGAAGAATTCCACCAGATCAAAAGCAAATGTGTCAGAAATCCAAACCATATTTTGAGAACGAGAGCATAATAACTTTTTCCCCAGTAATATTGAAATATTTGTTCCTTTTTCTCATGAAAGGCATTGAAATACAAATAGAAGTGTGAAAATTTTGAATGCTTTCCTGTTTGTTCTGGGACAATAAGTACCGTGAGGGTCCTGGGTAGTATTTCTGAAAAGGATATACCATGTTCAGATGTCTCTCATTTGGAATAAAACTACTCTTGTCTTACTATAATGTAAGGCTGGTGTCCAGCCTCCTTTTCCTCCCAAGACGTGAATTGTCCATGCAGTGAGTCTGATCTTGCAAGGCCCTTGGTTCTGCTATTCTTCTGATCTTTCCTTAGGAGTAATTTTCAAGAAATACCACTGGAGCATGAGCTGTGTTTAATGCAATAACCCAGAAGTTCCTTCTCATCTGTGGGTACTGAAACTTCCATGTTTTTAAGCCTGGTCCCTTGGCTTTATTGAAGGGAGGGCAAAATCCATTACTATACTGCTGGATCTGTCTTCAGAAATCTGCTGTATTTTTTCTGCCATGTACTGCATCTTCCAGAAATCTTCTCTCCGGGCTGAACCATTGTATGACCTTTGGATGGTTTGCATTGCAAGGCTGGGAAATGAATCAGTTACTGTGTGTACAAGAGTGTGTGGGTGTTTACATAGATGTAATGTAAAGCTGGAGAGAGAAGTCTCTTGCACAAACAAAAAGCACTGAAGTATTGCTTGTATATTCTTAATTTAAATGAAAAAAATTACATTAAAAATCCCAACAGGTGAGAACAGGCTTAAGGGCAAGGCTATTATTTGATTTGTTGTTAAATTTGGCAGGGCAATGGGAATTTGATTCAAAGAGAAAGAATAACAGAATTTGATCAGAAAATAAACAGCCATTTATGCATACATATTCTTGAATAATCCACTCTCAGTCCACTTTCTGTGAGGCCTGAGTTTGGACCAAATTTTAGGGTCTGGATAGCCTCACACACATACATATCTGAAATCTGAGCCTACCTTTGAAATTTATGAAAGAATCTGTTCTAAACACTGAGTGAAAACCCCACGGAGTTGAACTCTGTTGCATTTCAAGTCTAAACTTTTGACTTGGCCTTGAGTCCACTGTTAACCATTCTTCTTCTTTTGTGGAGATGAATTTCTTTCAGAGTTTGTGAGATTCATGTAATTTTATTATCTGCTTCTACTTCTAAGCTACCTGAGATTTTAAGAGGGCCTTTGCATGAGAGATGCAGCATTGATGATTGGGGTGTAACTTGGATTTAGGACCTCTGTGGTAGTTTGAAGGCTGAGCTGGTGCATAGCAATGGAAATCTCTCTAAGTGACCCAGTATCTGTGTTCTTTGGGACAATTTCTCTGGATACACAACGCTTTCCAGTGTATTTTAAATCCTAGGTGTGTGCAAGGGCCTAGGAAGATACCAGAAGCAATACAGCTTGCCTGACTTTAAGACACATTCCTGTTGGGATGGGAAGGTGAAGGCAGCAGTTCAGCAAATGAGATACATGGAGCTACTCTAAAGTTAAAGTCCTTCTAGAAAAAAAAATTGTGAGACTTTTTTTCAATTGCAGGAAATAAGACTAAATAAAAGGGAGTATTCCTCACTTCCCCAGGGATAACTGATGAAATCCAACTGTTTATTGGAGCTGGCTGGAAGGGACAGATGTGCTGTGTTGAGATAGGCCCTTGTAGCCAGTATTCTCATCTGGCTTCTCTTCTGGATTTGTTCTGTAGGTCTTTCTTCTGTTAAATCTTTTCTGTAAGTCTGTGCACTGTGAAGTATAAAACATAAGTGCTCTCTGATACAGCTTATAAAAGTGATAGAAAGGAACCTGTTCTCTGTTTTTTTGGTTTTGTTTCACTGGGTTTTTTAGAGATATTCCAATAAACACCCATTACACATATACAATAACCTAAGTAACCTAACCTTGTTACAGTAACCTAGTAACACTACCCATTACCTTTTAGAAGCTGCCTCCTTAAAGCTTCTGAGTTGCAGCACAATCCTATTAGGACAGCACTAGCAGCTGTTTCATCTTTCACTCCCTGCAAAGTGAAGTGCTGACATGTTAATCCTCATTGCAGAGTTTAGAAGCTATCACTTGAAGCCAACCCCTCAAGCGCTGTCAGGTCTTTTTAGGATCACTAAAGCTCTTGGTATGGGAGGCCAGCCTCTGCAGGAATGAGCATATTTTTCATTTCTCTTAAACAATGTGTTTAACATGGGCTCAATGTGAATGTCTTACATTTTCCTCTTTCCTTTTTCTAGTTTTACCCTGCATAACTGCTGTCATGCTGCCTAGTGCAGAAGCAGTAGTCCAAGCACTCTTCTCAGGGACAATTTCAAGTTAGCAGTGTGCAGTTTCTGCAGCTTGACTTTGGAACATAAGTTACCTATACATTATAATTTGCCATGAAAAGAGGTGGGAGCTGGAAAATAATGGAGAAAGCTCTGTCTTGGCATCTTCAGAGGTGATTGACTTGAAGCTCCAGTGCATGGACAGGTTGTCACAGGCAGGGTAATGTCATAGCTCACACCACAGAGAAAGAGCTTACAGACAGTAACTTCTTCAGCCCTTCTAACCCCATCTGAGCTGTAAAACCCCATAAACTAGGATAGTAAAACAACTCTTCTGTCCCATTTCTTATCCCCTATCCCTTTTGTGACTCATTCATTACAGATGGTGCTGTGCCTTTGGGGGCAGCGGATTGTGCTGAGGTCACCATGTATGACTGATACAGGCTATATCTCACTGTCTTTCACTTGAAATGTCTTTATTCTTATTCCTTTTCAGTTTGGCTGATTGAGATGGAATGAGACAGATATAAATGAGAAGAGAAGCTAGAGAATGCTAACCTATTATATATAATTGTCTTAGGTAGCATATACATCTAAACAAGGTGGGGGGTAGATTTATACATAAAGTAACTGCTGCATAATGAATTTTCCTGCACAGTTTTTTGCCCATAAAATTTGTGAGGCAACAAATCTCTTTGGTGGATAAAAGACCTCAGTTTTATCTTGGTACAAAACCATCCAAGGGCCATGTTGTACAGAACAACTGCTGTGCTGTAAATCTGTATCACAGATATGGTGTCCATTGGTGTAACTTATCCTCAAGTGTGTGTTGTGAACTGCTTTTGAGAATTTCTGCTGGCTGCCTCAAAGGAGTTATTCACTGTGTGGTACAAGACTGGATTCCAGTACCCAATGTCATGGAGTTTGATTAAACTACTAATTTACTAATTAATAATATATTGGGATTTAGTAGGCAGTAAAACAGGTGACCAAAAATAAACAGTACATGTAAAGTGTATTTCAAGGTTTAATTTAGTTTGCTGAAGATCCAAATGGGAGTTACCATTCCAGCTGTCCCCCTGAGTGGCATCTTGTACCTTTCTCTAAATATATGATGTGGTTACTGCATCAGCTGCACAGAGGACTTTATACAGCATTTCCTATATGCGTGCTTGTATCTGAGAGTAGAATGTGACTCCCTAGTGCTGCCAGATGAATTAAAGTAGATTTAGAACATATTGCATTAATTTTCAAACTGTATTTTTTCTTGTTTTCTCTTGCAAGTGAGCACATCTGTGAAGCAGCAGTACCATGACAACATCCGCTGGATTCGGGAAGCTGGCAGGCACAGCTTGGTAAGTGCACAACCTCCTGCAGCAGATGTGGCTGCTCCTGGTCCTGCATGCAGTTCTGGAGTGCTGGGGTGAAAAGGAGGAATGGAAGGGAATGAAAACATAGTCCGTAGCTCTTGGGGGTGACAATTGGTTAGCACAACCCTTCTCTTCAGAGCAGGATTTTAGGTTGACCTGAAGCAGCTCTTTCCCTTCACTGCCTCATCTGGATATGTTAAAATAATCCAGCAATATCTCCTCTTGTATCTGGAGTGAAGCATATCTGTGATTCACTCTCCACCTCAGTTGTAACCACCTTTCTTTCACAGTGCTATTCAAAATATCCCTCCTGGCATTGCTGTGGACCAAGCTCCTCTCACACATGCAGTTCCCAGAACTCTTTCCAAAGCAGGTGGTAGGGCTGAAGAGCTGTCATCCTTCTACATTGTGGGCAGCAGGGCACCAGTTCTGGATCATCCTTGGTTTTCCTTTTTGGGCAGGCCCTCCCTGTGAAGCCAACAAGTGATGCTGTACAGCTCATATGTGCTCTCCTAATCTGGAAGCACAGCAGAGCTGTGCAGATCAGATGTTCTTTGCCACATTTCTCTTCTCTTCCAGCCCACCATCACCAGTTCCAAACCTCTGCTTCTCAGCTGTTGGTAAGGGATTTGTTGATAGGGAAATTATAGTTTAGCAATCAGATTGAGTTAAAATTGGAATTTACTGGACAGTAGCAGCTGAATACAGAAATAGATCTCATGGATTTTGTGAATGGAGATAAAACTAAGTTCAAAGAGGGATTTCAATTTTTTTTCTTTTTTTCTGGAAGCCGGATGTTGAAGAAATAATCCGCACTTTCTTCTATAGAAGGAAAGGGGTCAGTCTTGTGACTCCATTCATCTGGGACCTGAAGATAAGCCAGTTGGAGAGAACCTTATCCCTCTGTCATTTCTCTTTTCCAGGTCGTTGGCTCTCAAGCCAGAATCTTATATTCTGATCAGAAGGGCCGTGTGTCCATAGCTGTGGCCATTAATAGAGCCATTTCTGAAGGAAAGATTAAGGTTTGTCTCCTGTGTCTTGATATGCTCTGGTAATTGTGCTCAATATCTGAGACTGGGGTGGCAGGTGGGAAAGGAGAAAGCTTCAAGCAGTGAGAGCAGAAGTGCCTGTTATTTACATGGTCCAGTTTGTGTTAGAGCTCAGTCCTCTCTGCCTGCCAGCAGCATTGTGCTCTGTCACTGGAGACAGCTGGACTTAGAAAAATCTCGGAAATAGTTTTTCATTATGAAACTGCCTAATTTTCTGTTTGGGCACCTACAAGCACAACATATTCTGTGATTTGCTGAGAGCAAAAGTAGGGACTGTAACTCCTTAGTAGGGCCCCAAATATTGACACTTAAGACAGAAGTGAATTGATAATGGTCCTCAATCTGTGAATTGTGTCAATCTGTGAAGGATTTCACTGTCTTGTCCTTGGCTTTCTCCAGGCTCCAGTAGTCCTCAGCAGAGATCACCACGATGTGAGTGGGACCGACAGCCCCTTCAGAGAAACGTCAAACATCTACGACGGATCAGCCTTTTGTGCAGGTCAGTGGAACAGCTGAGGCTTGTCTGCCTGGGCCAGCAAGGAAATGGCTTTGAAACAGAAATAGCTTTTTTTATGCGACATTTTTAAAATGTTTTTGTTTAAAAAAACACCCTTTAATCCCAATTAATCAGATTTCCTGAGAAGCTTTGTGGTATTTAACAGTGATACAGACACGAATGTGGAGCTGGTTACATAGGAGAGGTCCTGTACACTCCTGGAAATTCCATGAAAATGCACCAGATGTATCTGAACAGAAATGGAGAGCAGTCTCAGAGGATTGTATCTTCTGTTCAATTTTAATTTTGAATCTCACTATTTTGCACAGGTGATCTGATTACAGCCATATTTTCTTGGAATCCACAAGACCAAAATCAGGTCTATAATATTTTGCTTAAAGGAAAGAAGTTCTCAGCTGTTTTCATTTCATTGCCCAAGGACTCAAGAAAACAGTCTGGAGTTTCTGAAAGGAACTTTTCTGATCATAAGGGAATATTGATAGTAAAGGAATAAGAATAAAAGTCAGGTCTTGCTGCTCACTTAAAGTGTGACACTGGGCAAGTCATGTAGATTTGCTCTATAAAAGGGGCCTTAAAATCTGCACACCTGACCTGTGCTAACCAAACTCTGCTTTTCAGTTTGTGAAACCATCTTTTAGAGAAATAAAACTCAGAAATATCAGGCTGGAGACCTGGAAAAAATGGATGAACCACTAAGCTCTTTTTAACCCTAAATCTTCCTCAATTTTCCATCTGTAAAGTGGAAATTAGGGTAATAGCTTTAGCCCAGTGGTGTTTCTGTATGTCATGAACTGACAATCACAAAGAGATGTGAGACTGGAGGATCTGCTGCTGTAGAAGGAGAAATTACGATAGAGGAAGCCGAGCATATTGAATTACTTCCATTATGGCAATTCATAATAGAACCAAATTATGGCTCAATTTTAAGGAGAAAAGTTCCCTGTTAACTGGATCTCCTGGTGAAATGAGGCTTTTAACTGTGTCCATCAGTCCCACTTCAGCACTTTTTGAGCATGTTGGGTAGTCCTAATAGGCCAAATAGATAGATGCCTTGATTAATATTTGTTTCTGACAAGCTGAGAGAAAATGGTGCAGCTGCACAGAGGACAGAAATTCAAAGTAACGTCTCCATCTTAGCAACATAAGTAACCATCAGGCAATGCCCTCAGAAGAGGGCAATAGAAATAAGGTTTGTTAAAGCCCATTGCTCATCATGATTTGTGCTTTTCTTTGCATTTTGTGATTTACGTGATCCATTTGCCTTCTTGAAAGGCTTATCTAAAGCCTGTTGGCCACTGATATCACTGGTCTTTAAAACCAGGCCTAAATCTCTTTGACCAGATGAGCCGCTGGAGGCAATAAAAGAACGTTAGGTCTTCCTCTCTCCCTTCTACCCTGTTGTTTTAACACAACTTTTGAGCTGGGTCAGGTGAAATTTACTCCTCTTTAACACACAGGACATTTCCAGAATGTTTGTTTGCCTCATTTTGTTTCAAAGTTCCTCAGCCTGCTGTGTCACTGCTGCTCTGCAAAGCGTATTTCAGCACGGACATTTGCAGCCAATGACCTTTATCAGAGCCAGGGAGCAGCAAGTCACTGCACTGTTAGCTCACTCCTTGTCCAACCTCCACTCTTATCAGGCCAGTGGCTGAGGAGAAAATCTGTACATTAGAGAATATGGTGATTTAGATCTCTCCCATTCAATCTCAACAGCACCGTAATTATGATAATTGCGTTATTAAAGTGACATAATGTCAGATAAAAGGTGCCATAATGAAGCTTTTGAAAGGGTTTAACATAGATTAGCACTCAAGTAAACTCATTTTTCCATCAGACACATGACTGTGGGTCTGCAGATGTGGCTGGTAGGGATATTGTTGTTTTTCTCTTATTTTTCCTGTTAAAAATATGGCAAATTATGTATTGAGCCTCTCCTGAATGAAATCTGGATGTTTTCAGTAAATTTTACTCTTATCCTCTGTGTGCACCTCTTTTCACCTCTCTGGGTATATGCTTAAGCACAAATTGTGGTGTGTATACAAAATTCTACTGAACAATTCAGTGAAAATTGTGCATTAATCAAATTATATTTGTTGGCTAAATTATGTTTCTTTTGGGGTTTTTATTGACAAACCCTCTTAGTGGTTTCAGCAGTTCCTGTTCAGGGTAAAATTCCCACACGTTCAGAAAACTGGGGTGGATATAATTTTCATCCCAACTTTGTCCCCAAAATGCAACTCCTTAGCTTTAGGCTGGTTTTCTGCACAGGGCTGAAGTTACTCTGCACTCTGATCTAAAAATATTTCAAACTTCTGAGAACTTCAAGGTGTGTAGTGTTCCAGGTGTCCTGCCCATTTTGAATCCATACACATGGATGTGCCCAGCCTGTTCTTCCATGACTGAGGTATCCCAAAGGAGTGCATTGTACTTCTCTCCACCCTGAAGAAGAATCTCAGAGCTGAAGGGTGGTAGGTCCTTCAGCTGTTTGTGTCGGAGCACAAATGCAGGAATCACCACCGTCCTCATAAACCAGAGTAAAACTGGCATTTGTTTCCTCCAAAGTCAGGGCAGAGAGTGGGAGACAAATCTCTCTTGCCCGTTCCTCCCAGGACTGAAATGTTCAGTACGAATCTGTGAGAGAAGCTGTGAATAAAACCTGCCTCCAGCCCTGCCTTCCCACAGCCCCAGGGAAGGTGTCAGTGGCAGGAGGGAGCAGCACAACACAAAAATGAGTAGTAACACCTTTGCTCTCCTCCCAGACATGGCAGTGCAGAACTTCGTGGGAGACTCGTTCAGAGGAGCCACCTGGGTCGCGCTGCACAACGGGGGTGGAGTTGGCTGGTGAGAGCTTGTTTGTGTCCCTAAAGCTGGGCTCTGAATCCTATTCCTTCTGCTGGGTATGTGTGTGGGGAGGAGAGACAGGAACTGCTGAAAAGACGTGTAGTACCAGAGGAGAACTATGTTCTGATGGTGGGAAGGATGGTTTTGGTATCAAGGACTGAAAGGACTAATAAGCAAATTTGAAAAAGCAAAGTATGGTGTTGCATGACTCTTTTTCTAATTAATGCTCCTATGTCCAGAAAAAGTGTTTTGAACACTGGCCACAGGACAGTTTGGAGAACTTAATTTGGTGAACAAGGACAGTCTGCTGTGGTCTTTTTGAACAGATCCTGCTTCCAGCATTGCCTTCACACATGCACAGCCAGAGTGTCAGTGGATGGATTTTGTTCAGGTCTCCTCTTAAGCTGTACTTAAACCCGTGACCTTAGGACCCCAATATAAATGCTCCCATGATGAACTGCAATGAGGGGTTACTGAGACAAACCAGCTCAGGTGCCAGCCCCAGTCTTTTTCTCCCTGCTCGGGCCTGGTAGCATTAAAGACCACAGCCAAGTAAGGACTGAATTGAACACCTCCTTCACATGACGTGCAGAACTAAGACACATGCCTAAACTGAAAAGCAGAATGAAAGAAATATTCTATATGGAGATGGAAACTAATCTCCTCCATATGCCACTGAAAGGCTACCTGCATTGGCAGAGATGCAGGAGGTAGGAAAGTCTGGCCACACTGCAGTCTTTAGTTCTGGTTTGTACTTTCCAGCATATTCCAGCCAAGCCTCTCCCATTTTACAGTTATGTCTTCATTTGGTGGTATCAGCAATCAAAAGAGGCACAACCCTCTGTTAAATACTGTGGTGAGCCCCCATACTTCCCTGTTCCAAACAGTGCTGGAATTTGCCAAAAACAGCAAGCCAAAGAACTTGTAGCAGATGTTATCCTCAGAGACATTTTATGATAATTAATTGTTATTCATCTGGATGAGCTGAATCTAGAAAATATCCCTTCAAGTCTGCTGAAGAACTCACTTGCTATGCTCTTAATTCTTTTGATTTCTGTGACATAACTACTTGCATAGAAGGGTGCAAGAGAGCAAAACTGAACAATGGGAAAAGAAAGCTTTCTGAGGACTTAAGCACATGGAGTGAAGATTTGCCTTTGCTGATTTCAGTGATAAGGACCCACAGCCATGATTTCATTCACAATTTCTGTAGTTCTGAATGGAAAACACATACCAGAATGTCTCCCTACTCTAGTCATCTCAGTCTGAGGCTCCAGAGGTAGCAGCAGATAAGTTCTGTCTAAATTTCCTCAGCTAAGTTTAATGTTTTAAAAGATCTGCTTATGAAATGCAAACAAAGAATATTACTTTTCACAATATGTTGTTCAAAGTATTTGGGATATTTTTATGCTAATTATAATTATTAGAATTGCTAAAATAATTGCTTATGCCATGAATATCCTGTGCATTGAAAATGCTTAATTCAAAGGATACAAATGATCTGATTCCTTTCTGGCCTCTCTCAGGCCAACCCTTCCAGGACACTTTTAGCCCTCCATGCCATTCAAGAGAGCTTGGCTGAATGCTGAGGCTGCCCTTAGTTCTAGAAAACTGGCCCTGACCACACTGCAATTTTAATTATACTGTTTTAATTGTTTTGTAAGTAGATTTAAATCATTAAAAGAAACCTTGCCACAAGGCAGAGCAGATTTATGTTGTAATTTATGTAATGCATCAGAAAATTAGTGTGTGGCTATTCACTGAAATCAAAATATCTCTGGAAAAACAGGGTCTGGTTCTCCTTTTTGTCATTTCTTATGGCTGCTCAGGGGCTTGTCATTGCAGAACAGTATCTGCTCACCTTGTTCTTGGAGCAGTCATAGCCCTCTGTGATCAAATTACTCTGCCTCAGTGAAGAATGCAGGACCTGAAAATGAGGTGTGTCTCTGCAGAGCCTTAACCAGCCACCATGCTGAGGCTCAACTGTGGTGACCATGTCATGTCATTAAGTGTCCTGGCCTGGAGAGCCCCCCAAGCCAGGCCAGGCAGGTGGTTCTGCTTGGCTTAACTAATGTGGCACCACCCTGACTGGTGAAAGGGCTGCACCCCTTCGCCCTCTGAGGAGGGACAGGAATAATTTAAAGATGGCAAAAGAAGAAAAACAACCCCCAGCCATTAATAGTTGCTTTCTTTTCCTGGAAGAGATAGATGCCTTTTAAGTCTTGGACCCTGTTTTGCTTTTTCTTGGGAGCACTAAAAATCCACCTGACTTTGCCATAAAGAGATCTCGCCATGTTTGATAAACTCTTCTTGTCGTCAGCTGATTTGGAAACATGAAAGTGGAAGCTGGAAGTTTATATATATTTATTTAAAAAAAAAATACATGTAATTAGAGAAAAATCCAGTTGTCATTGGCAAGATTCTGCCCTGGGAGTTCAGAAATGGGTAATTACACTGTGTTTAGCTGCCAGTCCTCTCTTGCCTGGAACTGCTGGCAGATCTGCTGTGTCTTCCCATTGATACTGCACAAGTGCCTTTCACATGCTTTATTTTCTGTTACAGCCTTGTGGGACAAACAGGAAAAGCAAGATTAATATTTATTTAGCTGGAATCTGCATCACATGTACTCTGGGAGAGACTTAAGATTAACATAGTCTTGACTGCAATTACAGCAAGTGATTGTTATTCATTTTTGCTGCCTGTTTGCAGGAGAATGTATATTAGCACAGAGCCTGGATAACCTGCAGTAACAAAGGCAGAAGTGCAGAATCAATGTGCATTGCCAACAGTGTGACATTTTGATTGTGAGAGAGGCCTTGTTTTCTTTGATCATCTGAGAAGGAGACATCTGGAAATTATAGGAGGTAGCTTAGGTCAAAATGCCACATGTTTCTTTAATTACCTGAAAATGTGACCCAATGCTAATGAAGGCAGAGAGAAGTTTTGCTAGAAAATCCATCATAACAAACATTGGCATTTAATGCAGGAGTGATTTTAGGCAAGTAGAACAGATCCCGGTGGGTGATTCTGATTTGCACTGGAGTAACTCCATGGAAATCGATGGAAAAGCTTTAAATTTACCGAGTGCAAGTAGATCAGATGCACCTTGTTCAAGGCTAATCTTCAAAGGATGCTCTTTGGGATACTGTGGGGAGAGGGAAATTTTGCCACTGAAAGAACATCATCCTCCTACATGGCGTATCTTTATAAAACACTAGTCCAGAAGTCTGGGCTTTGAATTTTCTGTGGCTTTGAACTCTGACAGAAAAGAGTAGTGCTCTATTATTTGGTTTCTGTATACAGGATCAGCAGAGGATGGTGGACTAACTGGCCCTGGCACAACGACATTTATTGTCATCCAGTCTGGTCCCCTCTTTTGAAAAGGACAGTAACATGAGCTATACAAGAAGTAGAATTTGCAAGAAACGCAGATGTTTGGCAGTTTGTATTCATCCCCAGATGAGACTAAGAGCAGAACAAGTGGAAGACTTGACACAGTAAAAACATCCTGGGAATTAAATTCCAGGCTGAAAAGACTTGACGGTGTCAATCAAAAATAATAATTTTATTTTGAAGAGTCAGATCTTACAATATTCAAACATCTCAATTGAAAATATGACTTTGTTTCAAATTTTCCAGTTAAAAAATCTAATTCGTTCAGTGATGTTCTGCTGTGAGAACTGTCACTTTCAAGAAAACTGTGCCTTTCAACAGAAAATATGTTTGTAATACTGACATGTCTGATAATGGAAAAGTGAAGGGAATTCAGAGAATGGTAGTGTGATGACAGTGAGATGTGGAGCCCTGTGTTCCTTGCTGAGCTCTGTGACAGGGTCCTACTCAGCACACAGGTACTGTATATAAGTAGTAGAAGGGGAATTAACACCACATAAGTAACAACATTCCATTGAGCCTGAGGAAATGTGAGTTCTAGTTTCAGGAAGCAGATCTCAGGTCTGTGAGGCTCTAGTTTAGCCTCAATTTCCTATTTCCTCAGGAGCTCAAGTTACTGCTGGAACATACACATTAAGAAAGAATTTCTTTCTGGACTGCAAGACTCTCAATTCCTATCTGATTAATGGACATGTCTGATGTTGTTCCATGCAAATTTTGTAAACTTATATTAACTATAAAACTCAGATGACAAAATCCTGCCTCCAGGGATTTCCATTAGTCTCTCATACCATGAGATGATATGCCGTGTTCCTCAGGTATTGCTGATGCTGAGCTCTAATACCAGAACTCTCACAGATTTACAGTAAGATTGGTCTCCCAGCTGTATCCATATTCACCATATGCCATGGAATGGGAGCTCGAGGACGCCAGATTCTGAAATCAGAAGATGTTTTGCTCTACGTGTTTTTCATGTCCTTTAAAACCAGACTGTTATTTCTCCCAAGAATAATCTGTTCGTTTTAACATATTTCTGTTCTTCTTCTGCCAATAAGTCTGCTTCCTGAAAAGTTGGCACTGATGTCTTTAAACATCTCTGTATCTCATACAAAATGAACGACTGTTTTGGAAATGATTGAGGCAGATGTGCATTAAGTGGTGGTTAACACTTTTTTAATAAAATGCTTATGCTCTGTCATTTGTCCCAAGAGAATATAAATAGATCCATCTGCCTGCTGCTGTAAGTACACTGTCACCCTCACGATTCTGGCTAGATGGCAGCTGTAGTGTAGCAAACATGAGGAGCTTAACCTTTAAAAACACCCTGAAACAGGTAAATCTCTGCCCATCAGATTTATTAACTTTGCCCCACCTGTTTTTAGAGTCAGTACGCTCTGCAGGACTCAGGAGATAACAAGCAAGGTAAATTTTTCGCATCCCTGCTTGGAGTAGATCCTGACTACTAGCTGGGCATTACAAGAAAGGTGGACTAGGTTTGCTGCAGATCAGGAAATCAGCCCCTTGCCTGCTGAACACTCTTTTTCTTTTTTCATCAGTATAAAACATCACTGATAGTCCCTTGTTCAGAATAATTTCTACATTCTCATCCTTCTTCTTGCAGTACAACTGAACAAATTGACTCCTGTAAATTTTGTGGTATTGGTTTGAATTATTTTTATTTCATTCTCTTACTTTTTTTTTTTTTTAAGGGGTGAAGTGATCAATGGGGGATTTGGCCTGGTTTTAGATGGGTCCAAGGATGCTGAAGAACGAGCTAAGATGATGCTCAGCTGGGACGTTTCCAATGGAGTAAGCAAAACTCATATATGTACACTTTAATATTATTTTTTTTTTAATCTGGGGAATCTTGCTTGTTCAGATCAAAACATAGAGTTTTGCTGATGGAAAAGGGGTTTATGATTTCTCTAGCTGTTGGTAGAATTTCATCCTTATGTGCTGGCAGAGAATTTGGCTCCTTGATTTCATAGTTGAAAATGCACTGAAGTTTTCAAAAATTTTCCTTTTAAAATATTTATCCCACTACAAAAGCACTGACTGCTTAAATGATACTGTTATCTAAAGCTAGTGCTAGTTTTACAGAGCTGGGATGGAGTGCACATTTATTTTTGGTGAGGGAATTTTGTAAGTTTATAAGGTACCTGACTCTACCGGTTGTTATCTGTCCAATGTTACGCATGGAAAAGTACCATGTCTACCCAAACACTACCCTTAAAAATGAAGTATTACAAAAATTACTTGCAAAATCAGAAGGGAAACTAAAAACTGGCAGAGGGTTGAAAGATTTATTGTCACAAGCTGGGTGCCGGTGTTTTTGCGCAAATATGGCGCAAGGTGAACGAGGCCAGAGAAATGTCTGATTTTTACACCTTCATTCTGCTGTCTGACAGGTCGCCAGGCGCTGCTGGTCGGGAAATGCCTTTGCTTATGAAACCATCTGCCAGGCAATGAAGGAAAATGGCACACTGAGGGTGACTCTCCCTCACAAGGTGGTGGATGAGAACATCTTGGAGCAAGCCGTGAAACATTAGTGCTACTCCAAGTGCAGTGCTGCTCTTGCAGATATATTTGAAGTTGCTTCCTTGATATCCCATTTTGCTCTCTGGCTAAAGATAAAAGCCTTGCAAATGTCTGTTCCATGTGAGTTTTTTTTTTTTTTTTTTCCTCTCTAACTTATTAATGGGGCAAATCTGTTTTTGTTTGTGACAGGTCCACCAGGAACAGTCTTTTCACCAACATTTTTGAAACAATGTTTGCAATAAGAAACTGTTCATTATGGGAAAGGAATGGGAATTTTCCTCCCTGAAAATAATATGGAAACAATCCCCCAATAACAGAACAGTCACTTATTGCAGAAAATACATAAATTAACATGTGTACAAAAGTAATTCTTAGCTGTCCTGTCTCATGCTAAGCATGGCCCTTGCACAGCACAGGGGCTTCATTCTGACATGAACACAGTGGCAGCAGCCCCTTCCCCCCCGAGAGACTTGCTCTGGAATGGCACTCCATCTCCTGGCACCATATCCATTACCTCTGGCAATGGAAAGGTGTGTTACACACACAGGCCTGCCTGTGCTGCTGCAGAGGGGATGGAATGAGCTGCAGTCTCAGGACAGCACACAGCCCTCAGGACCGTGAGACTCTACCCCCGCTAGAGCCCACAGGTGAGCACTCTGCAGCTCCGCATTGCCTCTGGTGCTAAGAAAAGGGACGCGTTGGTCTTGAATCACAAATGAGTTCTTTACTCTGTTCACGTACTGTATCTATCTCCAGATGAACAGTGAGAGTCTGGCATCTGCTTGAAACTGAGCCTTCTGTGAAGTGCAATCTGCAGTTGATAGGAATTGCTTTACATTACGGAGAAAACCCGCCCACATTGCCAATTTATATGATTGAGATGGGAGTAGTTGTCAGGCAGATTTGACAGCCTTTGCTTTGACATATGTTATGCATTACCTTATTAATAATCACAGTGGACTCAGTCCAAAGTTAGGGTATTGGTATTGTGCAAAACCACTCTAATCTTCATAGCTCAAAAACACTGGTGGTTCTTGCTTTGTCAAGAGGAACAACCAGAAAATACACTGTCTTTTCTTGGACCAAGCAATGTAGAGTTGTTCCATAGACTCATCTGAATTCTGAGTTGAAAATATACCACAGACAAGATGGTAAAGAAATACTTATAACAAATTCTTCACCTTTCTATTATTCAGTACTGGGGTACCTGGCAGTATGTTCACCTTTACATCCCAGGCACCAAAGGAACCTTATTTTTGCTCTAGTAGCCTTATTGCTCAGAGGACATAACCTTACCAGTATAGCCATGTTTAATGTCACCCTGGGAGTTTATAACTCTAGGCTGCCTGTAGGGACACTCAACAGCTACAAGTTGAAATTCAGATTATGAAGCCTGTTAATGAGGTAGGATGAGTTAAGGCAAAATGAGGTACAGAAAGGCAGTGAACTGGTGAGCAGTTTGTATTATGTATGACTGTTCACTGGAGTTTATTTCAATGATGTAGTATGTAGTTATGTGTATATGTTTAAATCTACTTTGGTCTTCTAACTGCAAATCTCAAGCACTTAACAAATGTGAACTGGCTGAGGTTTACAATACCTTTGGGAGGGTACAGTGAAACACTAACCTGTTGCTGTCAGGGATGAAATAACAGGGGGTTTCCATGACACAGAAACCATAAACAATCCCAGTGCAAACTTCCCTTTCCGAGCCCTGCTGAACCTTGATTTGTCTGTCCTCTACTTGCTTGCAGAGAAACTGAGGCTGTGAATAGGCTATTGCTGTGTGGGGGTACTGCTGTCATCTTTAGGTAGCTGACCTCACTGCTGGACAAAGCCAGTACAGGGAGGAGAGTTTTAAATCCCTCCATCTGTGGGCATTGCATCGGATCTGATCTGGACGGGGGATGTACAATCAGTGAATTTCTGCAGTGCAGTGAAGTCTCAAGCTTGCCAGGGTGAACCATCCTTCCTATGAATCTCAGCACTTTAAGGCTTTCCTAAAATGCAGACACTTATCATGACAACCTCGTGCATGGTTGCAGATAAGGCCAAGAGCTTGGTGACAGGTTTTATTTACATCCTTCAACCCAGGATGCACCTTTGTGTTAGGCAATAAACTTTGGTGCAGACCTGTCTTTTCCTAGGAACATGAAGAAAGGTACTGCAAAGACCTCATAGGAAGACTGGGATGGCTGGGGCCACCAAGGACAGGGAAGACCTACACCCAGTGGCACTCAGCCCAGGGGAGCTCTGCGTGTACCCACAGCTCCAGCCTCCCTGGAGCTGAGTGTGCCTGGCCAAAGTTCACACCCTGGCTGTGGGAGGCTTGATGCTCAGAAAAAGAGGAATAATCTGAGCAAGAGAAGGACCACAGCACCATCTGCTGGGACTGCTCGCTAGTCCCACAGCAGGGAACTGGTAAATTTCTGTAGCAAACACAGGATAATTTAACCTTTTCCTTAAGTGTTGGAGAGCCATAAGGCAGCTGAACATTCTCCCAGAGAAAGCTTTGCCCAAGAATAAATAAATAATAATAAAAATATTAACTGAATTTGTAGGGTTTTTTTCTCTTTTTTTGGTGCTAATCTATGTTTGGTGATGCTGTGCCATGGTCATGCTTGAACAGTGACTTTGCATTGCCCAGGCTTGGCCCGTAGCTCTGTATCCATATTTCCACAGGGTGTTTTGCTAAACTATTTCCCTCTCTCAGCTCTCTGAGCATGGCTGCACCCTTAACATTGCACCCACCCAGCATGTCCGGGGACACAATCCTCCCGCTCTACTTTTGAGGCCACTTCTAGGGCATCGTGTCCAGTCCTGGGCTCCTCAGTATGAGAAAGACATGGAGCTAGTGGAGAGGTTCAGGGAAGGACCACAAAGTTGATTTGGGGTCTGGAACAGCTCTCTCATGGGGACAGCCTGGGGGAGCGGGGCCTGTTTAGTCTAGAGAAGAGAGTGGGATCTCATGAATCCACATAAATATCTCAAAGTTAGGTGTCAAGAGGATGGTTCTAGAGTCTTTTCAGTGATGCACAGCAACAAGACAAGGAGCAATGGCCATAAACTGAAACATGAGAAGTTTCACCTCAATGTGAGGAAGAACTTCTTTACATGGAAGGTGGCTGAGCACAGGAACAGCTGCCCGGGAAGGGCATGGAGTCTCTCTAGAGCCATTCAAACCCCACCTGGGTGTGCTCCTGCGTCACCCGCTGGGGGTGACCCTGCCTTGGCAGGGGGGTCGGACTGGGTTATCTCCAGAGGTCCCTTCCAACCTTAATGCTTTCAGGACTCTTCTGGCCATTAACAGGGACACCAGCACAATCCCCAGGACCTGAGATGACTCCAGCGGCGCCACGCTGCGCCATTCCCACCCGGGCGGCCCTGCCCCGGGGCAGCCCCGCTCCGTCCCTTCCGCTGTTCCGCTCTCCGGGTTTCCCCGGCGCCGCCCGCGCCGCGTCCGCTCCGAGATTCCGCGCTCCGCGTTTCCGCTGCGGCCCGCGCCGGCCCCGCCCCGCGGCTCCGGTTTCAGGCGCTGCTACAGGGACCCCCAAGATGGAAACGCAGGGGCTGCCGGCCGCGGAGGCGGCCCGGGCCCGGCCCGCCGCGCAACATGGCGGCCCCGCCGCGCCGCCGCCGCCCGGCTGGGACCCGCCGCCCGCCGCCGCCACCCCCTCCTCCTCCGGCAGCACCGCCGCGCCGGGCCTCTACGTGAGCTTCCCGGTGCTGCTGGTGGAGGAGAAGCCGGAGCCCGGCGCCAGCCCGGCGCCTAGCGCGCCGCCGGCGGGGCCCGCGCCTGACAGCGACGGGCTCCTGCTCGTCTTCAACGTGGTGCGCGGTGCGGCCGAGCCCGGCGCAGGCGGCAGCGAAGCAGGGCGAGCCCAGCCCGGCCCGCCGTCCGCGGAGCCGCCGGAGGAGGCCCCCGGCCCGGCCCCGTCGCCGCCACCGCCTCCTCCTCCCCCGCCGGCAGCACCGCTGCCCCCCGCGGGCGGCGATGGCGGCGGGGCGGAGGACGGCGCCTTCTCGGGGACCATCACCATCAACAACCAGAGCCTGCTGGTGCGCATCGAGAACGGCGTCCTGACGCTGGGGCCCGGCGCCGAGCAGCCCGCGGGCACCGCGCCCCCCGCCGCCGCCAGCCCCGCCGAGCCGCCGGGCGGGCCGCGCCCGCGCTCGCCGCCGGCCTTTCCCTGCCCGGAGCCGCGCTGCGGAGAGGCCTTTCCCCGCAAGCAGCAGCTGCGGCTGCACCGGCTCTCGGCGCACGGCGGCGGCGAGGACGGGCGGGGGGCGGCGGCGCGGCCCTTCGGCTGCCCCGTGCCGGGCTGCGCCTGGTCCTTCGCCACGGCCTACAAGCTGCGGCGGCACCTGCACTCGCACGACAAGCTGCGGCCGTTCGCCTGCGCGGCGCCGGGCTGCGCCAAGCGCTTCACCACCGTGTACAACCTGCGGGCGCACAGCCGCGCCCACGAGCAGGAGGCGGCGCACAAGTGCGAGGCGTGCGGGCAGCGCTTCCCCAGCGCCGCCCGCCTCGCCGCCCACCGCCGCCGCAGCCACCTGGAGCCCGAGCGGCCCTACCGCTGCGACTTCCCCGGTAAGCCGCCTCTGGGGCTGGGCTCCCTTCCCTCCCCTTCCAGAAACCGAGATCCCTGCCCTGAGGCCGTGCGGCGCTCGGCTTGCTTCTTCTGCCCCTCCGCTTCACCTTCCCCTCCGTGGTACCCCAGAGTGTCAAGGAAGGTTTTCCTCCAGGCCACCTCAGTTACCAAGAGGAAAAGTTTGGGAGCTGGAGGATGCTGCGCCTTTCCTCCTACGACTTAGTGCTGGTGCAGTGAAACACTGTAAGACACGGCACCAGCGTTCAGTGGGTGCTCCTTACCCCAGGCTGTACTTGACTGCCCACCTTGGCAAAACAATTGTAATTTCTGGGAATAATGGTTAGGATTTCACTGTTTGGTTTTTTTTCCCCCTTTTCCTCAATGTAATATCCTGAAAAACGATCATGAAAGTACCTCGCTAAAAGCTAGGAGGGAGAAAAGAGTGCAGTTTTCATGTGTGCGTTTTGTCAAGCAGATGTGCTGTTTCCCTTTTCTCCCCAGGCTGTGAGAGAACGTTTATCACAGTGAGTGCATTATTCTCCCACAATCGAGCCCACTTCAGAGAGCAAGAGCAGTTCTCCTGCTCATTCCCTGGCTGTAACAAGCAGTATGACAAGGCCTGCCGACTGAAAATCCACATGAGGAGTCACACAGGTATTCAGGGGGATGACTTGTACACCGGGAAGTACGTGGGGCATAGCATGTGGAAAGTGGACTGCAATGTGCTGGAAAAACTGAAAGTCAGCAAGGGTGACATTAGCTGTTTGGAGTCAGTGAAAACATTTGATTCTTGGCCTTCTGGGCATAGGAGTCCACTGAATGAAGTTGTCATATGCAAAGCAGTTAAGGACAAAAGCTGTGGCTTTTGTCATTGTGCATTCTGTCCAGAATCCCAGCTCTGTTCCCAAGTTCATAGATGTTCAAAACGTTTTACTCTTGATACAAACAAACAGCTCAAACAAAACTCTCAGAACATGTGGAATGTATGTGCCAAGGTCCAGAACAGCAAGAAGATAAACTGCAGCTCTGGCAAGCACACCTAACTCACAAGGACCACTGCAAAGCTGAAATGCAGCCTTGTCATGTTACTGGTGTGTCCTCTACTGTCCTTTCTTTTCTGGTTTCACAATTTTGAGGTTTTTAAAGTGTCACTTGAAATTCAAAGGCTTGATGGAAACCATCAAACACATACTTCATAGTCCTGTTAATCAAGACACAGTGACAGATTATGAAAACAAGAAAAAACAGTTCAGTTGTGTTTCTGTTTTGAGTAAAGCTGTTACTGGCTATTGAAGCACCTTCAGGATACGAGGTGGACCGATAAATACCTGAGCTCTCTAATGCAACAGCATGGAGTTAAAGAAAGCCCAGATTGTAGGAGGGGGAAGGGACATGGTAGTACTCTGCAGTGGGTTTCAGGACAGTTGTTTTAAATTAATTCAACTTAAGTAGGTGTTAATATTTTCTAGTAGCACTATGTGTTTTCATATTAAATTATTAATGTAACATTTTTTTATTCAAGGTGAAAGACCTTTTATCTGTGACTTTGAAGGCTGTGGCTGGTCTTTTACCAGTATGTCCAAGCTTCTGAGGCATAAAAGGTAAAGGAAGCCTTTTCTGATTATACTGCCCTAAGCCACTGGCTGTTTGCTTGTCTTTGTTTCTCTTCCAATAGCCAAGCAGTAGTGGATTTAATCATGCCAATGACAGTTTCCTTCCCTTGTAGGAAACACGAAGATGACAGGAGATTCATGTGCCCAGTAGAAGGCTGTGGGAAGTCCTTCACAAGAGCAGAACACTTGAAAGGCCACAGTATAACTCACCTTGGTACAAAACCATTTGAGTGCCCAGTAGAAGGTATTGCTCCGCTCTTGTATGTGTTTCCTGGTAATTGGTGTGTATTTGTGTCTAAAGGTTGTATGTGCTTGGGGCTGGAACAACTTAGAGTGAGCCTTCTAACAGGGTTTGAAAGGGTAAAACTAAATGGAAGACTGAACAGGTGATCATTCCAGAGTTAGGAATGACACAGCAAACTCTGTCATACTGTAGCCTGACCACCTTCATCACTTCAGTGGGACTCTAGAAGCAAAGATTTTTGGGTGTGATCTGGATTATTCATGTTTTTAAAGTAAAGCTGCTCTACTTGATGTTTATTTCTCCTTTTTATGGTGTTTCCAGCAGTTGTCATGAAGAATTTCAGATGCCATAGTGCGAAAAGGTTGTGCTTTACACTGAATGACTTAAGATTTCATGTTGTGAAACAGGTTGTTAAACTGTCCTACCCTTTGACACGTTTATTTTCTTGTGGTTCTACTGAGTGTATGCACAGGTGCTACAGAATAGCAAGTAGAGGATACTCTGATTTGTTAAGACATGAAATATGTACATCAAAATGAAACTTCAATAAATTTGCAACTTCAAAGCCTTACATATCTTCTTGCAGGCTGTTGTGCAAAATTTTCAGCACGAAGCAGTCTGTATATTCACTCCAAAAAACATCTTCAGGATGTGGACTCATTAAAGACACGGTGCCCTGTTTCCAGCTGTAATAAACTGTTCACTTCCAAACACAGTATGAAGACACACATGGTCAAGCAGCATAACTTCAGCCCAGGTAAAGTGTTTGTCTCTGGCTATCAGAGGGTGCAGTGGAAAAATTAAATATTTTATTAAGGAAAATGTGTAATTACTGATGTTGAAATCTGAGTTCCATTGATATGAATGACAGAATCTTCTCTGAGACTGAAGTTGGTTTCACCCTCCTCTGAAGTTTTCAGTGGGATCTCTGAGTATCAGAAAGTGGTAATTGAACTTGACCTCCTAAATTGTGAGAAATTGCAGCATTTTGCAATGAAGCAGAACTTGTCCTTTTCCATGCCATCTGTAAAATATGAATGAGGACTAAAATGATTTCTCTTTTCACCCCTTTCACTCCTCTACAACTTGTACTTAGCCTGCACTGCCTTACTGTTATTTTTTGGCAATGTTTTGATTTTGTAACTCACACTTCTCAGTAAAGCAATGAACTTACTTCAGGAGGCTGCCTTTCCTCAAATCTGCTTTCAGGGAAGTTGGGAAATGTTTTAGTAGGCTAAGAATATAGTATTTTATAGAATTTTAATCTTCATTTTCTTCCTGTTTGTGGAAGCTCTGTCTTAAAACCAAACCCTTGTCTTCCAGATCTCCTAACTCAGCTGGAAGCAACCAGCTCCCTCACCCCCAGCAGTGAACTCACTAGTTCAGGGCAGAGTGATCTCAGCAACATCGACCTCGTATCCCTGTTTTCCAACGTGTCCAGTAACAATTCTGGGATTACAATGGACATGGCGCTGGTGAACTCTGGAATCGTCACGATCGATGTAGCTTCGGTGGGCTCGTCGCTCGGAGGGAACCTGCCTGTCAGTAACAATTCCCTAAGCCAGGCAGTTGATCCCTTGATCCTGGTGGCAAGCAGTGACATGCCCCAGAGCCTGGACAGTTCTCTCCTGCTGGGAACCAGTGCAACGGTTCTACAGCAAAGCACTTTAAATTTGGATGATGTACAGACTGTCAATGCCGAAGCCTTGGGTTCACTGGCATCTCTGTCAGTGAGGAATTCCAGTCAGGATGTGCACGGGTTGACATCCAGCAATAATTTAACAATAGACACGGCCACTTTAACTCCTTCCAGCAGCCTCGGCAGCACCACTGTGCCTGAGTTACTGACACCAATTAAAGCTGAACGGAATTTGCTGCCCAGCTCAGAGGTGGTTGGGCAGCAGGAGGGCAGCAAAGTGGTGACGCAGTTTGTGTTCTCCAACCCTCCGGGGAGTTACAGTGCACAGAAGGAGATGGATCTTGGCGCAGTGACTGGCAGCTCGTTCTTGGTATGGAGTAACTGTATTCACTTCTCCCCTAGATGAGACAGCCTGACTTTGGGGATATGCCTGGCTGCTCACACCTTATAGGGAGACCTTTCAGATTTTGCAGGTCATGCATTTTGGCTCTCTTTTGATGAAAGATGTAGAACCATGTTTTCACAGGTAGATTCAGTGTGGTGACAAGTTCTAAGAAATACTGAAATTCTGGTGGGGACAGTTCAGGAAGAACCTTTCAAAATAAGCAGCCGTCCATCTGAAATGGAATTTGCAAGAACACCCAAGAATAAGTGTTACAAGTGTTGTTTATTTCATTCCAGGGAAAGATTGGGACTGTAACAGTAACTACAGCATTTTCATCCCAGTCCTTATTCCTGTTTTGAGTACTTTTCACTTTCTGCTTCACTGTGTTATTGCAGACTTACCTTTTTGTTTACATTACAAATGAAATGTTTACACTCTTAAAATCTGAACACTTAAAAAAGTGGAGCTAACTTCTTGTGTTGAACTTCAGATGTTGAATAAATAAAGGGAATTTATTGAAACTCTAATCAGAAGATTGGGGGAAACTAGAATTCAGTGTTTGCAGCATAGAAGATAACTGCATCTGAGAACTCATTAGTCTGTGTTCATTATCTTGTTCTTAATTCCAAAAACCTTGCATCTCTGGGCTTTTTTTTTTTTTTTTAACTAGGAGAGCAGTGGGTCTGCAAGAACAGACTACAGAGCCATTCAGCTGGCCAAGAAAAAGAAACAAAAAGGGAATGGCAGCAGCACAGGTGAGAAGCCATTAATTCTGTTAAATTCACTAAATAAAAACATTTACTAATTTTTGCAGTGCAGTGGGAGCAGGTTTCTGAGTAACATTCTTAAATGCCCCATCCTGTTTATTGATAGTTAAAATAATTATGCATGTGGTGTACCATCTGTTACTCGGGATAATCACGTTCTGTGGAATATCAGATTCACAGGAAGTTTACAAAGAAAGCTGTGCTGTATGTTTCATGATTATTAACAAGACACTAGCTGTCCACCTCTTCATCTGCTTCTTATTTTCTTACTAAAACACAAAAAAAGTGTCGCTGTGCTTTCTGTTGTTTATGCTTTAGTCTTATCTAGGGGGTTCTTTTATTCAGTACAGACAATGGAAATATCAGCTAGATTTTACTTCTGTGTTTTACTTAGTAACAGTATTAAGGAATTTATTTTCTGATTATCTAGATAGACTCAAACCTCTGTCTTATACTTTAGCCTTGTATAGAGTTCTTGTGCAGGGTGATTTTAGGAGTTAGTTCTAAGGGGCCTTGTATTACCAAACATGTGCATGTATCATCAAACATGTCTTTTGGATATTAGTTTAAAAAATGTGATTGCACTTTGCATGACTCCTAAGACGACCTCAGAAAATTCCTGTTTCTTTCCTGTTCAAGACTCCCAAAAGCCCACTTTTTGCTTCTCAAAGTGGTCTAGAGAGTCTTGTATTTCTGATTGGTTTAACTAGATTGAGTGAATACTGTAGAGGGAAGTTCAGTGTTTAACAATAGGTTATCCAAGCCCTTCATTTATTACAGATTTTTTTTAAAAATCCAAACAAAAACCTGAAGAGCTGACAGGACTGTGTTCTTACATTTGTTTTGATTAGGGTTTTGGTTTTCAGCTTGTGATACAGCAGCTGGTTTATCCTGCTTTAAACTGAAAAAAGCTTAAGGTTGTCATAGTTATACTTGTGTAGCCTGTTCTACCTAGTAGTCCTTGAAATCTTCCTGTAAATGATCTGCACTATGCTTTTTTCACAGTTTAGAAAAATCATGTGCATGACTTCTCAGGAAATGAGTTGCAAAATGAAAAATAGAAACTGCAACCCTGCCTCCTAATTCCTTTCTGCAACACCACAAATATGCTGATATTTCTGTGCTACCACAGGGGAGGGCCCTAAACTTAGCAGTCTGTGATTTTTCAGTGGTGTTCATGTAAAAAGGTGCTCACTCAGCAGCTGGAGTTCACCAGCTGAGTGCTCTCTGGCCTTTTACCAGTTGTCAGAGGGTGTTTAATTATGCTGCACTGTTGTGGGCATTTGCTGCGTGGTATAAACAAAAAGTTTATAAATAAGCTGCAAAAAGTTGAAAAATACTACCAGAAAACTCTGGCAAATCCTTCCTGACCATTTAAATATAAAAATTGCTTCCTTCTAGGGGCATCTGGCTCTGGGCAGAGGAAAAACAAGGGTGGTAAAGTAAGCCCTACCAACTTTTCTTCACCTGCTCCTGGCAGTCGACTGGGCGGTAACATAGTTCTGCCAAATGGAGGGCTGACAATAAGGGACCCTGCCACTGGAGCCCAGTATGTGCAAATTCAGCTTCTTCAGGTAAGAGCTGAGAAGAAAAGAACATGCTCAGCTTCTGTTATCCAGAGTTGCATTTATGGAAGAATTTGAGTGTTTGTGGACTACTGCCCCTGGATGGGGCCTTGAGCTCTCTTCTTACATTATTCCACCTCTTATTTACAAAGTAAACGAGATGGATGTGAAAATGTTCCTGCAAAAAGAAGTTTCAGCCTCAACTGTTATTTCTCTTATCCATTGAAATAACCCCTAAAATTTACAAAAACCAAAACAACCTAATAATTGGTGGGGACTGATTAGTGGAGTATGGCAGATAATATGTTTTTTTGCCAGCTGTATCTGTGTAGTATTCAGAGAAAGGGTAACTTCCTTCTCCTTTATTCTTAACAACTCTGGTATGGAGAGACCTATGGGCAGAGTTCTCCGTGAATCTATTTTTTGATGAGTGTACACATTTGTAACTTTCATGTTAAGTATCAGCTTCATGAAAACATGATGAAGCTTGTTGCATGTTTCTGAGTGTTATTTGTTTAAAGAGGAATCATCCTGTTTGGATCTTGCCAGTGTTCCAAGTTGATGAGGACAGGATAATAGGTTGTACATTGAGCTGGGTTCTGATTTAAGTTGTAGTTAGCTTTCCACATCTTTGTGGAGCTAGGCCTTACTAGTACAGTCAGTGGCTTTATCGGATATTTTAAGATTGTAAGGCTGAGGGAAATTTGCCATATTGTGCTGAGATACTTGGGGGTTGTGTAATTTCATCATGTTTCCGCATTCACAGGATGATTCCCCAGGAGAGGGAGATCTTCCCTTTCAGCTGAGCTCTCAGTCTTCCTCGTCACATTCTCAGCTTACAGTGGATTTACCTGTTCACATACTTCAGGTACAGCATGTCAAACCACTGGGTTTTATTGCCTTGCTTGAAAGTAAGCACAGTTTACTGTGAGCACTCTCATGTTCTGCCTGATGAAAATACCTTGTTTACCATTGGGAGCGGAATTCCATTCACAAGGAATAGTAAGCAGAAAGCTGCACTGCACAATTTATCTTGTGCCTGTTACCAACCATTGACACATCAGAGGTGGCTGGTTTTTTTTCCTCTGTTACTGAGCAATGAATGACTAAATGTTACTCATTTTTTCTGAAATGCCCCACCCTTGTTTTCCTGATCTGATCCTGCAGATACTAGGTGGGTCAAGAAAGAGAATCAGAATTGGAATGTTGCAGGCTACAGGAAGGGGTGGGAAATAAAATCTTGAACCTAGATTTCAGAGTGGTGCCCTTTTGGGAGTGTCAGTTATGTTTAAAAGCCTGCTTGGGGACCTCATTTTTGATAAACTCTGCAATGTACCTATTCCTGCCAAGTGTGCTTCTCCTGGATAGAAAATAAGCCTTTTCTTGTTGAGGAGGGGCGCCTTCCTCAAAACCTAGAAGTACAAGATGAGTGAGACTGTTTGCCATGGTAGAGAGTTAATGGAGGAAAAAGTAATTTTAAATCTATTTCCATTAGTAATGCTTATCTGAAGTCTTCCATAGAAAAACTGGCAACACTGTTTGGGTGGATCCCTGAAGTGGAAAAGCTTTGGGTTTCCTCTTAGCCATTCCAAGCATTTCTCTGGTGTTGGATAAATATCAGGATAATCTTGCTGATAAGCACTGAAACCATCTAGAGGTGAAAGTACTTCATGCTGTCTGTTTGCTTTAACAGGAACCACACAATTCCACTGAAGATGATGCAGGTTCTGATAACTCTCAGTTCACTGGAAGCACAATAAATTTACAGGATCTGGAATGACGATTAAGAACAGTTACTTGAAAACAAACTGGGCGATCATGACAGAGTGAGATTACTGTGTGGATCTTTTTCCAAGGAAAATACCGAAAGTAGGAGAACTGAAGTATGGTTGCACTCTTTGTGATTTGCTTAAGACAGTTGCAGCTGAAAGATTTTCTTTAAAAATGTAAATCCCACTTGATGTGCCTGTGTAAGATATCCTGTCTGCCTGGTGGTTGGGAGGCTGAGGCAGACTGCTGTACAGTGTTGTTTCAGGGAGAAGTACTTTATTACACTTCAAACTGAGGTAATATTTACTGTTTTCACAGGAAAGCAAGTATTCTACAGCTAACAAGTGCAAATTTATAATCCTGTCTACAACAATTAAAACTTTCCTTCCATTGGTCTCCTCCTGGAGCCAGTGGCATCAAGGAATTAAGAGCTAAATTTTGCAAGTGTTTTCCACACACACAAAAAAGGATTGTTTTGGCCCCTGTGTTTGGCAGAAAACCGGAATAAAGTGTCACATATAACAAAATTAATGTTCTATGCCATGAAAATTAAATACTCTAAAATCTTTGTTTTAGAAAGCTAGATTCTAAATGTTTACTTAGCTGTGAATCAGTTTGTAGCTCATGTTGAGTTTCTCCCTTTCCTTGCTCCTGCATCCCAAATACTTTGCTGAATTCTTACAGCAAAACTTGAAAAAGAAAACTGCAATAGAACTGTACTCACTGTAAGTGATTAGCTAAGAGTCCAACAGCATCTGAGAGAGGTTTGTTTTATCTTTGTGTTCCCTTTTTTGGGAGGAATGTTGACCGTCATGTAAGTTTAAGCACCTTGATTTTTATCTCATCTATAAACCGCTGCCAAGTTACCTGTGAACTGGTCACTACCTTTTTATTTAGGGTTGTTTGGTGTTTTTGTTTCGTTAATTGAACACTGTTAACATGTGTTCTTTATTGCTATCCCAGAGTGTTACATGCACCTGGAGCTTCTGGCAGGTTTACAAAATATGCAGTTGACAAGAATATTTTGTCAGGGGAAAGAGTTGTTGCCCAGGAAGATTTGCCCCTGAAAAACTGCAGTTTCTCTTGGGGGTGGGGGGAGAGGTTGTATGTACTCTTATTTACCTGGATTGCAGACAGCTAAATAAGTATAGGGTTGTATAGGGGAAAAAAAACACCTTTGGTTACATTTTAAGGTAGTAATTTAAATGTTTCCTATGGTGATGTTCTGAATGCCTGTAAAAGTATGTATAGGAGTTTGATAAAAGGCTGTTTGTACTTTTTTTTTATTCTCAGTGAGGTGTGTGTATGCACGTATGTGTATTTTTTTTTTACAAAATAAGATATGTCACAGAGGAGAACGTTGTGATCTTTATAATCTTGCACATATTTATTTATTTCACAGTTATACTGATGTTAAATTCACATGAGGTCATTCAGAAATGCTTTTACTTCCTGTGCCTTTTGAACTATGTATGTGTCCATATAAATGCTTTTTTGATTGCAGCCTTGGGGAGGAGAAAAGCATACAGATTACAGTGAACTTCAGCTCCTGATCTGTAGGCAGTATTATATCTCTGGTTAAACCAGCTTTATTTTTCTATCTTTAGCCTAACTGAGCATTGAGGTCTCTCTGTTCCCCTCACTCTGAGTTTACAGCTTACATCCAGGGAAAGTCTGAACCCTCTCAGGCTGGGTTTTCAAACCAATTGGTAGCTGAGATCTACCTGGTGGCTGCGACTGCAGCATGGAGTCCACTCCTGAGAGGTGGAAAGACTGAGGAGGAATTGTGCTGAAGGGTCTTGCTCTAATGGTCACCGTGCTCTCTCTGGAAGCTGAGACACCTCGAGCTCCCAATGCCTGCATTATTCTGTTCTCAAGGACCATACCAGTTTGTAATCTATTAAAATGGCCAAGGAACACTCCATCTTTTTATGGGACTTGCAACCAAATCTTTCTACTTCTGAAAATGTACCTCACTCAGCTTTGTAAGTGAATGTAAAGTGCTAACCTCTTGAGGGCGGAAACTTGGATCACTTGGCTTGGGCTCCATTGCTGGCAATGGATACCTGAAGAACTGCTGGTGCAAAAGGGTTAATAAAGCTTTTTTTTTATGGTCAGTTTGTCACTGGGTACTGTTCTTTGCATGGATGCATCTGACACAAAGCTAATTACTGGCAGCTTGATTTCTGCAGAGAGCTGGTGTTTTTCCTTCGGTTCTCCACTGTAGTGGGGTGAAGTCTACAAGGGTTTTGGAGTGGAGCACAGCCCTCAGTTTTTATGGTCCTTCAGAAGACCTGTGGTTATCATAAATGTCTATGAGGTACTTGGCTTAGTTGTGCCTTAACAAAGATTGTCACCTAGGACTGTCCCAGATCTTACTGCTCAGGTTTGTAGGGATAGTGCTGTTGGCATCAAACACTGAATGAAAAAGCATTGGTGCTTAGCAGGAGCTTGAGACAAAATGAGAGAATTTTTATTTATTTTCTTAGGCAAAATACCAAAGGAGGGGAGAAGAGGTTGCAAACTTTCCCTGGAATCTTAGGGTAGGAGAAGAAGGAGATTTCATGGGGCAGTAAAGTTCAGCTGAGCAAAGACTGACAGAATTGTAGATCTACAAAAGACTTCTAGAACAGCATCAGCCCTATGAGCTGTGGTTAAGGCTGTGCCATCGGGAGAAATAATACAATTGTTCTTCCTTCTTATCTATTTCCTTGGCTCTTCTCCTTCCTGGCAGGTGGGTTGGAAGGCAAGGCCATTGTCTGCAGAGGAGGAAGAGGCACTGCATGAGTGCTCAGAAGGGTGTCTGACCAGGCAGCCAAAGCTGCTCTGTGCTGCCAGGCTGGGAGGGGCTGTGGCCCTTGCCCCGTGCCCTAGGCAGGCTGCAGGGTGTCTGCTGAGTGTGCTTGCTGTATTGGAAGGTGAAGTATTGGGAAGTGAATGTGAAGCTCCTGGAGGCTGTGTGTGTGCTCCTGCTTCAGCTTCTACAACTCACTGTTGTACCTACAACTGCTTTCTGACTAAAGCCTCATTAGTTCTGTGTCAGGAAGAGGAGGGAAAGTTGGAGATTCAAAGAAATATCAGAGGGAATCTACAGAACCCTCTATATTCTCTTGGCTAAAGGGATGGGGACTCATGGCCCCTGCTCTCAAGTCACCTGTGCTGTCACTGTGACAGAACCAAGGTCTCCTCATGGCCTGGGGAAGATGCAGCAGCAGGCATGGCAGAAGCTGCACTGAGCCTGCCAAGGGGCCAGAGCTCAGTTTGGGAGGATGTAGAACATGTCAGAAAAGGTGTGGTTTGCTGGTATGGCTGAGCTGATCTAGGGCCTTGTTGCTGTTATCAGAAGTGTCCTGCTGCTGCCCAGTTCCTTATTTGCCAGTTTTTGTGCTTGGTTTAATGTAACTAAGTTAATGAGTTTAGATGAGCTTGCTGAGAACTGGCAAGTAGTGGAGGGGATCATGTGGTTGAGAGAAGGATGATGGAAGGACACTGAGCTGGAATAATGTGCACTGTGACTGACTTCCCAGCAATGGCCTAAGTTACATCACTCCTGTGAATTGGGCTACACCTGGCTGTAGGTGCCATCCCCACACACTGCAGAGGCCCCTTAATAACATTTTTCCCTTAAACACTTGATATTCAGGTACCCCCAGCTTCTCCAAAGTGAGCTGTTGAGGTGAGGTGTTTCCACAGACTGCTGCACTTACCTTTTTTTCTTCAGGTACCTGTGATCTTTCCACGTCCCTTTTCAATCCTTCATCCTGCTGCTGCTTTGCTTGTTTCTGCTTTTCCTCTCTGAGCCTTTTGAAGAAAGGAAATACAGTATGAGTTAAATGCAGCATGCAGCTACACCAGCTGTGCTTTTGACACACAGCATCAACCTCTAACATAACATCTTACATCACACCTTACATCTAACCATTGGAGCACGGGGGTTTGGGTACAGCTGCTGCTGGAGTTGGTTGCTGTGAAGGGGGTAAGAGGGAAGCACTGCCTGCAGCTGCTCCTACTCCTTCTGGAGTGATGGGTGGAAAAAGCATGTCAGGCTTTGACACAAACATGCTGGACAGTTGTTCTGTTACAGACATGCTCTGCACCCCCTTCAGCAGGTGACTTATGCCCTGCAGTTGCTCAGGATGCTCACCAGCTGTGGGGAGGGTGATGCTTACTGTGTCCCCAGTTCTCACCAGTGTAACCAGGTCTGTAACACACAGGTGTGAGCAGCAGGCTCTTACACCCATGGAGCTACACTTGGCCAGGTACATAGTGGAAGCCAATATTGTTGCTCCAGTTCCCTATGAAAATGAAGTGCTGGAACAGAAATGGGCTCAAGCTATGGAACGCTGGTGCAGAGGAACTGCAGTCTTAACTGTGTATATTTGAGGAAAACATTTAACACTCTTTGTAGGGTTTGTTGTGAGGTTTGGGTTTTTGTTTGTTTGTTGTTGTTTTTGTTTGTTTTTAAACAAACAAATTGGTTTTGATTTTTTTGGGGGGTAGGGTGTGGTATGTTTCCTGAATTATTCTCCTCCATCCCCTGTATAGAATAAATGCATGTTGTACTTATTTTGCAATTTAAGAGTGCAGACCCATTCACAGAACATCAGGAAGAAGCACCATACCTTTTCTACTACACAGCTGAATAAAGATGCAGAGAAAGAGAGTAAGTAAAGAGAGTAAGTAGAAGCAAAATGTCATTGTTCTGGCTTTAAATCCTCATGCTAATCTGTCTGATTCACTTGAGGATGGCCAGATACAGTCATCGGTTCAGTTATCTTTGTTATTTGTGAGGTGAAATTTTGTGTAACTGGGCCTACAGGAACATGTCTCATCTTGGGACTTACACTGATTGTGTTAACTGCTGCCATTTAATTATATAATTTAAACTTAAAAGTTTTGTAGAAGAAACATTTCAAAGCTGGAGTTGTTGACAGATGCCCTTATGTACATATTAAAGTTTGACAAAAATATCAGGGCAAGGCAGACTCTGTTAACTTGAGGTTTAATTTTCTATTTATTCAGATTAAATTTTGTTAGTGTGAATTGTTTTCTTAAAATGACCATTCTCATCACAGAATCTGTTTTTGTTTGTGGGTTGTTTCTTTTTTATTCTTCTAGATTTTTCTACTGTAGTTTGCAGGTCTTTTCTAATGTAGCTGTGGGCTGCTCACTGTCGAGGAGATGCAAGTACTGTGAATGTAAAGCCCTTACAGAAGTAAAATTGGATGGATTGCTCACATGGGATTTCAGATTGCTGCTACAGTTTTTTGGGTAGATTTGGCTCTTTCAGTTGTCAAGATGTAAAATAAGAGACAT
Organism: Cyanoderma ruficeps; assembly: GCA_008694505.1. Taxonomy (NCBI): domain Eukaryota; kingdom Metazoa; phylum Chordata; class Aves; order Passeriformes; family Timaliidae; genus Cyanoderma; species Cyanoderma ruficeps. The sequence goes on along the minus strand of VZDJ01000056.1, from coordinate 2,823,390 downwards.
TTTCCAGAAGAGGTCTTGCCTTACCTTGCCCTCTGTTCCTTTCTTATGGCTTTCACAGCCTTTTCTATCTTTGCTGGTGGGATTCTCTCCACGCTGTCCAGTAAATCATTGAGCTGTTTTTCTATTACCTTTAACATCTCTATTGTTGGCAGGTTTGCCTCATTGTCTCCGGTGCACTGCAAATAGACTTCCAGCACCTTCTTGTTCAGGCTTGTGAGTATTTTGTCCTAGAGGTGACAGGAGATGCAGTGAGTGGCACAGCTGGGTTCTGTCAAGTAGAACCATAATATCCCTCCAAAACCAAAGGAAATCCATAAAGGAAACACTTTAATCCCCTCAATATGACTCAGTTGCTTGTTTCCTGGTTGGCTAATGGCAATAGCAGGGACAGATGGCTGAATTGAGCCATTCTCCTGTTGGTCTCATCTTCCCAGCTTGGCTGTGACCTGTGTCAGGTGGCAGCTGCCCAGCTGTCTCTGTGAGCCCTGCTCCCACCTTGCAGCAGCTGCATGGAGCAGACACATTTGTCCCAGTTTGCTGCCTCAGCAGTGCCCCAAACCAGCCTTGCTGTAGCTCCATTGCTGGGAAACAGTACTGATCCCTCCTCAGTGCGAGCCCTGTCTGCTCTGTTCCCAGGATGGATGTGCCTGGTGGAGAGGAGCCACTTGTGCACATGTGAACCCCCCTTGCCTGGATCCCAGGGTGTACCTGGTCATGAGCTTCGTGTTCTCCAGAGGAAATGAGCTGAACTTTGTGCTTCAGGTCGGCTACTTTCTCTTCTTCCTTGGCAACGGAGGCTCGGAGGGTGTTTACCTGCTGTTTCAGCGCTGCCAACTCCTTCTCCCTAGAAGAGAGAGAGAGGAGGTGTTTGGAAAGGGCGCCTCTGGAACACACGGCTCTGCTCTCCGCAGCCTGAGCCGGCCCCTCCTGCTGCCGGCAGATGGAGGTAACACTGCAGCCTTCCCTGGGAACTTGCACCCACAGCCCTGAAAGCACAGGGAACTTCGGGTGTTTTTCTGGAAAAGCAGTTACTGTGCTGGTGTGGGGGAGGGAGACGCAGCAAAGCTAAATATTCAAGGTTTTTTAGTAAGTCAGTGGGGGATCCAGATTACCTTTAAAACTTCCACAAGGAGATAAGCTACATTTTAAATGGGAATATATATGTCTACCTGCCACTGAAACTGTAGATTACAATGACACTTGGGTTCCTTGCTGTCTTTCAGGAAGATTTTGCACTGAGTCAGCATTGGTGCTGCTCTGGATCACTCCAGGAATTGCCTTGTTTCTTTCTTCGGTCTTCCTTCATGAGAATTATACTGTACTTACATTGACTCCTGGATGATTAATGCATCAAGGCCTGTGCCTTGAGGATTATGGAATTAGTCCCAAACTCAAGTTTTATCTCCTAAATTAAGCATAAATGGGACACTTTCCTAGGAGCTCACAAGAGAGACTCTGCTGTGTGAGCAGCATTACGTGTGCTCTGTGGTGTGTGCCTGATGGTGAAGTGTCTTTGGGGACAGAGGGGTCACTTCTGTCTGAAGGCTGGACCACAGGAACCTCTTCCCATCACTTGCAGGGTCACACTTACATGCTTGCACGTGTGGTGATGAAAGACTGTTGGACCTTGTTCCAATTCTCTGCAATATCCTGGGAGTTCAGGACAAAGGATAAGTTCTCATCCAGTATCTTCATGAAAGTAATAAGCAATTGTTCGGGATCAGTGAAATAGAGCTCAGGCTCCTAGAGTGCAAAACACATGTGATGACTCTTTTCCCCTCCTCTAGCTTCTGTTCCACTGAACTACGTGGAGGTTGGTCTGCACCAAGCCTGGCTATTCAAACACTCTTCCATCTGGAGAGGTCCATGTGTGTCCATGTACAAACACACACGGACATCCTTCCTGCTATGTGTGTAGCTCTACTCTGCCTCAATAGCTAAAACAAATTGCATTTTGGGGGGTAAAAAGTGTTGCAAACATCTGTGAGTGGGAAAACTTCAATTTCAGATGTAAGCCAGTAGCTGCACTAATTTAAAAATCTTCCATTTTATGATGTCATATCTCACTGGAGGATGGCAAGTTTAGAGATGATGGTAAGTTTTTGGAATCTGAAGGAGGGAAGTTAAACTAAGGTATTTATAATATGTGTCACCAAAACATGAACATTTATGAATGTATAAACATACATTTATAATTTGTAACTACAGTAACTCCTCATTACTGTAACTAATGGTTAGAAGGTAAGGGAAATTTGTAACATTGATAAATAACACATGACAAACAAAAAATGCAAATATTTCATCATAAGACCGACCTCATCTTCATCCGAGCTGATTTCACTCTCTGCATCCTCCAATGAACTTCTGAAAAAGTATTTTGTGTGTTAGACCCTTAGAGAAATGACAGCTCAGAGATTTTATTAGCAACATATGAACATTGTTATTGTCCACTCTTGCTGTTTACTCCTGAATAGTCCTTTGCACATTCCCACCTTTGCCTCCCTGTGGCTGTGGGATATTTAGGGGTCAGTAGGGTCTAGGGGTCACACAAACAAGCAGCACAGGAGCTACTTTCGTCCATGAGCAAGCTGCCTTATGTGCTGCTCTGGGCTGTGCTGCTGTTGTGGTGGGGCTGAAACGTGACTCATGAACCTGAACTGAGGGTGTTGATCCAAATGCCTTCAGACTCACTGGGGGGAGGCTTTGTTTAATGCTTCTTTCTCTACACAAGAGCTGGAAGAGAGGCAAGTGGTGCCTTGCTGCTGTCGGCAGCTCAGCCTGCTCATCACTTTCACTTGTACCTGTCACCCTGTGCCATGAAGGGTTAAAAACCTCCGTTTGCATCATCTTAGTGACAGCAGCACTTGGGGCAGACTCTCAGCAGAGGATCTGAGGACAGAACTCACTTGGAGCAGGCACATAGGTACTGGCTTGCACACCTAACAGGTTTCTGCTGATATCTGAATTTGTTCCAATAACAAATCCAATAACAAACAAGCCCCAGATCTTGGAATGCCCAGCAAAGGTGAGCAATAGGATTCCTCTGTGCTGATTCCCAGTCAGCTGAGTGCTCTTTACAGTCCTTAAATCTGTTGTTTGCATCATCTGGTACTTACAGTTCTCTTGATAAAAGAGGCTTCAGGAAGTGTTTAAGCTGTGGCCTGACATCACGTGACCTAAAATCCAAACTTTCTGAAAACAGCAGGGAACTTGGCATATCCATAAAACTGATGCTCTGGGCAGTGTTTGTCCTGGCTGTCGGACCCTGGTCTGGTGACAAGAGGAGGTGTCCACTTAGAGCCTGGGGCTGTGACAGGGAGGAGCAGCAGCACCTTCCTGACACTCACCCTGCTCTGCAGTGGAGGGGGGTGAAGCACATCCTTCATTAATTTTGGATTCTGTTTTCATATCCTTTTCTTTTTTGTGCCTTTTTCTGTGTTCCTCCTGCCACTCTTTTGGAGATAGGTGGTAGAGGATGTCCCTGTACATCTTGTACTCCTGCAGAGTGTCCTCTAATCTGGAGATATCACTGGGTTGAGAGAAGTGGACAAAGTTTGTTAGCAGGGAGGGAAGCTCCTGTTTGAACAGGATCTTTCTCACTCTTGATACTGAGTTTCATCCAGAAAAGGAGAGAGAGGGCACGTTTTCATGGATATGCAAAGGCAAAAGGGAACCTGCCCTCTGTGCTCTCTGTGGTTTCTCATGTGGAAACTGAGAATCAGTCATATTCCCTGGTCGTATCTCTTGCTATGCTACTGAGCTTGCTAATTTTTGAATTTTTACTTGAAAAGGAAAGAGAAAATTTTCCAGCTCAACTCATAATGGTAATTATAGTTATTTCTTTTGTCTTTCCCTAGGTCCCCACTAAAGCGCATTACCTAGTTTTGTTTGGATTTTAATCTGATGTAAGGCATTTAATTTTGGGTTTGGAGTATTTATACTTTTCTTAAAATGTCATTAGGAAACTAGATGAGTTGTTTTAGAAACAAAGACAGCATCTGGAAAACAAAAATCAAAACATTTTGACTCTTAAAATGGAACATTTTTAGAAATCTGTCTCCTGGAAGGACTGTGAAGCTATAGCACTGTAGGGGCTGTTAAAGGTGAGGCAGGAGTAATGAGCAGTCTTACCTTTGGATTTTCTTTATTTCAGTAGTGATTCCCTGGATCTCTGTTATTTTCTTGGTCTTTGCTGAGGTTTCTCTTGTGGCTCTAGAAAAGGATGCACAAACAAACCAACCATTAAACATTTTAGTGAGTAGTGAATAAAGGTGCCTATGAAACAGTGAAAAAGATGTGGTATGAGCCCTAGAAATCTGTGTTTCAGATGTATCCCAGGAGATGCCTGGCTCCTGCCTGAAGACCCTCTTTCTCTTGGCAAAGTATGGCACCCCAGTGTTCAGGTCTCCCTAATCTGGTTGCTGCTGAGCATCAGTTGCAGCTCTGCCCTCTACCTGGAAGGTGCCAAAGTGTTGAATTTGCTTCACTGAAGGGACTGTGAAGGGTTGGGTAGAGGCATCTCTAGTAAATGGTGTTGTGAGAAGAATGGATTTGGTGGAGCCATCAGCAGGCTCCTTGCTGCCACCAGACCAAGGGCTTTTGCAAAAGGGGTATTTCCTGGATGTTGTTCTCCTTCCTCTCTTTTATTGAGTATGTGGGAAGAGAGTGCCACCAGAACTACAACTCTGGGAAACTCAGAGTGTTCAGCCAAAACCCCGCAGGGAAGTCAAGCAGCAAATCTCCTGTGCTCAGGATGAAATGGCACACAGGGGGTTCCTTCAATGTTCCTTACATTCTCAGTGCTTCAACAGAGTTGTTATGGTTCTTCTTCAGGAACTCATCAAACATGGCAGCGTCCTTCTCCATTCTTCTCTCAGCCTTTTCCAGTTTTTTTTCCTCACTCTTTGCTATGTTCTCCATCTTTTGAATCTCCCCTCGCTTTACTGCAATGGCATGCTGAAATGAACCCCAAAGGCAGCACAGTCAAATCAGGTGGTTGATTTTAAAGGTACATTGGTTTAGCTTTGTACCTGGTTACCAAATTACCTGATAGTTGTGGGCAGAAAGGGTAAGGATTTCAAACCCAGGTGTGTGACTTAGTGCAAGCCAGGTACATGGAGGCCAGGAGTTATTTCAGAAGGAACATAGAAAGTAAGCAGTGAATCTAAAGACAATTCAGAAGTCCCAGCACTGCATTAACTCCTGGCTGACAAAGATTGATTCAGTTGTGTTACAGCACAATAATAGAGATGACTAATGGGAATGTTTGAGCAGTTACTCCGTTCCCTTTTTTTGAGTCCAGAATGGCTCCCAGCTACAATTTATGTAAAGGACAGCAGGAGCCAAAGGTCAGTATATCTGTGAATCTCACAAATGGAACGGTTTCATGGTGGCTACTGAATGATGGGAATGACCTACATTCCTTTATTTCTTGGCTGGGAATTACTGGGCTACAGCTTCTGAGTGACTGTAACACAGGACTTGAACAATCAGTTCATGAGGTCTGATGTTTGCCACCTTGGAAAGAGCTCTAGGCAGTGGATCTCAGGAGAATAAACATCAAAATAAAGCAACACAGGGAAGAGTAATTAAATGAACAGGAAGTAACATGCTGAAAGCCATGTACCTCAAGAAAAAAGATCTGTTTTCTATCCTGTAGGTAGCCATGGAAGGTCTCCCTGTCGAATGCATAATCTGAAATAAGAATATAAAGTTGCTTAGACTGGAGAGGGAGAAACATGGCCAAGGCAAAACACAGTGAATATGTAGGCTGCCATGAGCATGGATCTGGCTGGTGTTGGGGTCAGCAGTACTGATTATTGTATTATAATTATAACCTTGTTTAGGATCAATTTTGTATGGGTTTTCATGGAGTAAAACCAGGGAGAACGAAGTGGAGAATCTGGTCATTGCCCTCTAGACATTAATGGCAAATCTACTCCTCATGTCAGAGGCAGAAAATCTAGGCCTCTATCCATTAAAATCCAACTTTAGGTTGGCTTAGTAGAAAGGTTTCCATGACACAAGACCCTGCAAACCCTCAGCTGGCTACCAGCTCAGCTGCTGCAAGGCTGGTGGAACCCAGGCCACTGTGAGGGGGTGGCCCATGCTCTGTATGTAAATGCCTGAGCTGGAGATGGCTCAGCCACACAGATGTTGGCATGATAGGCAGACATGTCTGTCTGCATGACCTCACCAGTCAGCCAGAGCCCAGCTGCTCCCCCACCCCTCTTTGGCCTTTGCTTTAGGCTGTTACCCAGCTCAGCAGCACCACTGCAAAGACAGCGCCTGTTCTCCACCTTTTTTCATGGCTAACTTCCGTGAAAGCATCTCCTGAAGAACTTCCAGTCTCTCTTCACATGTCGCCTCTATTTTGCTGTCTGCTTCCTCCTCCCTTTTCAAAGTTTTCCTCAACCCGCTTTTTGCCTTCATTTTAGTGGAGTAAGTAATTTTCTCATGGACTTTCATAGTTTTCCTCTTTTCACGTTCCTGTGAGAAGTCAGATATGTGTACAGTTTGATCTTGTGCTTTGTTTTCTGTGGTTTTTAAAGACATGAGCAAGCCATTGACAGCCTAGAAATTTGCAGTGATGCATATTTGCCTCATTTATCTGACTAATCCCAATAATATTCTTTCTTGAGGCAACTGAAACACTAAATTTCTTAGCACTTGTTGTCATTATTTTGTTGATTTGTATTCTGCATCCATCCACCAGCTGTGCCAGTTTGTACCCACTCAGTGTCCTCATTTTTCCTTCCTGGGTTATTCCTGTGAGCAAATGGAAATTTTCTGAGATTCATCCTTTGAGTCCCCTGGTTAAAGGGGGACAGCCCACACTTAACCAACTCAGTCCAACTTTTACAAAGACATTTAAACCATTAAGTTCAGATTGAGAAGATCTATTCAAACCCACTCCAGAACCTTCTGGAGGGTAAAAGATGTTCCTGCTCAGTGCTTTCACATGGACTGAAGTGTAATTCAGTGCTGTCTGTGCAGTTTAGGCCAGTTGGTTTATGCTGAGGACATCACTCAGCAGACATCCCTAGTGCACTGCTCCCTAAGCTCTTCCCCATAATTGCATAGTGACCTTCAACCCAAGCAAAAACCACTCTGTCAGTCACCAGTGTGAGGTGAGGAGGCCTTGCTTTAGACCTCTTGCTTCCTTCCACACTACGCCAGGCTGTGCAACAATCAGACGTCTCAGAGATCACAGAAAGGTTTGGGTTGGGAGCTTAGGGATCATTTAGTTCCAACCCCCTGCCATGAATAGGGGCAGCCCACTAGACCAGGTTGCTCAACACCTCGTCCAACCTAGCCTGGAATAGTTCCAGGGATGGGGCATCCATAACACCCTTGAGCAACCTGTGCCAGTGTCTCACCACCCTCACAGTAAAGAATTTCTTCCTAACATCTGATCTAAATCTCTCCTCTTTTAGCTTAAATCCACTCCCCCTTGTTCTATCACAATCTGCTTGTGTAAACGTTGCTCTTTTTTATAAGCACCTTTTAAGTATTGAAAGGTCACAATCAGGTCTCCCTCGAGCATTCTCTTCTCCAGGCTGAACCTCCCCAGCTTTCTCATGAAGAGATCTTTGATCTCTCATGTGCTAAAGGTTGGGTGGGTGCCTGCCTTAGGAACTGCTTGTTATATAGTTTAGCCTAAAGCATGTGTACATACCTCCTGTGCCTTCTTAATTTCCTTGTCCCTCATTGAGAGAAGATCAGTATCTGGTGGGAGTTTAAATGGATTTTTCTTTGGGTTTTCTCCATCCTCTTCTCTGCTTTCTGGGGAAAAAAAAACCAAACCAGGATGAGGATATAGAAGATGTGAAGCTGAATATCTGGAGCCAGTGCAAAGGGAGTGGGATGTGCTGTGTCACACCTGGAGCATGGGCAGTGCTCCCAGCTGCAGATGTCTAACAGTGCTGGATTGAGAGCAGGGAGCTGGATAGGGCTTCTGAGAAACCAGTGATAAAACTGAGACCTCTGTATGATTTATGCCACTTGACCATATCTGATGATCAACAACAGCATTTCAGCCAGGGATTTTTCTAAGTCTGTAGCTGTTTTACCCATTTCACCTATTTTGGGGCAGAAGAACCTGGCTTCAGGCGTCTCCTCTGACCTGACAAAGAAACATTGCTGGAGCATTGTGTCCTTACCTGACAGTGCAAGGAGGGTTTCCATCTCAAGTTTGGAAGAGAGACCTTTAGATGTTGATGTATGTCAGGATGGTGTCTTTGACCCTGGCCCAAGAAAACCATAAACAAATCAGTTATCTGGGATCTGCCAGTAATTGATGTGATAAGCTTTACAGCAGTGATAGGCCATGGGGCTTTCTGTATCTTAACCACTGAGCCTTAAGTGTCTTTAGCAATTAAAAAAAAGCTCCCTTAAACTGGAAAACATATGTTCTGGCCTCCAAAAGGAGATGTTCATCCCTGCCTTATGTGAAAGCTGTGTAAAACGCAGTCCTCCTTACACGTAAACTGATGGGAAAGCAGCAATAAAACAAATTTGGTGATAGAAAGCAACCTAAGTCCCTTGTCTCATTTTCCACCCAGTCACCAGTTCTGATCCACACCCATGTTTTTCATCCTCCTGTCACTAGTTCACAAGCTACATTTTTTACTCACTAAAGCTCTTCCCAGTAATTGCTTCAGCATTGTGGATTTCTTGCAATAAGCCTGAATGATTGTTGGACAGCACAGACACACTTTACAGAGCTCTGTTGCCTTTCATTTTAGGTTGGCAAACAGTTGAAGCTTATTTTTTTGTTTCTCTGACTCCAGGCTTTTTGTAGTTTTTGCGATGGATCCTAAGGGACAAGGCATAATTGGAATGATCTCACTTACAAAGAACAGATAGACCATTGTTAAAGCTGTCCTTTAATCACCAAAGGCAGCAAGCTGGGCTCAGTGAGGTATTAGTTCAATTGATGCAATTCTGCTGCTGGCACCATTCCTGATCTGCACTGCTATAAGACTCTGTAGAAAATATCCTCTTCTGCTTGCACTAGTTTTAAGGCTATTTTAGAGCATCAGTTTTTACTCTGAACAGCCTCCAGTTTTTATGTATTTTGGGCTAAACTCATCTGGCCTAATTTCTATGTCTGTCCTTGGTGCTTTGTGTTTTTTCTGCAGCTGCCCAATTATTCTTTGGAGGTGTTGAACTTTCTTTGCTGATGAGACACACAGGCTGAGGTAGAATTTAGGCTTTTGAATATATCCCAAATATTTTCTCTCTCCTTTTCAGTTCTTGAAGTACATTTTACCAAGAATCTCCTTGACTGATTTACTTAAGAGTTCAAACCTCTCTGACCTTCGCTTAATGTAAGGGGATGTTTTTCTCTAGGTGTCTCTCATCTACGTCCTGGAACAGCATCAGCCCTGCTGCTGATGTGAGTTTTGGAGAAAGCCCCATCAGGGCAGGGGTGGGCAGGCAGTCGAAACACCTGGAGCTTCAGCCCTCAGTGCACATTTTGATTTCTGCAATCTAAAACTTTTCTCATAAGAATTTTCCTGTTCCTGTGGTTGATTTAAATTCCTCCTACAGGCAATGAGTCTGAAAAGCAGGACTAGACACTTGCATATGGAAAATAATTGTCAGTGCAACCCTCAGAGATAAAAAGTGCTTTATAATATAATTTTAGCTAAGTGTAGGGAACTGTATCTATGATTAACTTATAAATATTCATTTTTAAGGTATTTTTTGTTTGAGGTTGCTGGGTTTTTTATAGGTTGTTTGCACAGCACTTTGAAAATAACGCCAGAAGCTAGAGAAGTACTAGCTCTGCTAATTTATAATTATTAAGCTCAATAATGGAAATAAAAAATGCTTAATTGCTAGAATCATTTGGCATATAGTTCACTGCCTCTGACATTATGTTCCACTAGCTGCGTGGCAGTAGTACATGAATCAATAGATAGGGCATTTGTGGTTTTAATTCACTGAAACCTTAACGCAGTGCTTTTCCCTAGCAACAGGCTGCTGAGCGAAACAAGCAAACGAACCCCAAAAACAAACAAACAAAAAACCCCTCAAAAAACCCAAAAAGCAAGCAAGCAAACAAAAACCAAACACAAACAAAAAACCACCCAGAAATCAACAACAAAAAAACAACCAAAAACCCAACCAACCAAAAACCCCCAAACAAAACACAAAAGAAAACAACCCCCCCACACAAAAAAAAAAAAAAATCCCAAACAACCCACCCCAACAAAACAACCCCCCCACAAAACAAAACAAAAAGCCAAATTCAATGTGCAGAGGGATCTAAAAGCCAGTGCCATAAATCCATCCTCCACGTCCCCCGAGCAGAGGCTGTCCCCCGTGCGTCCCCCGCAGTCCTGTGTGCCCGCTGTCCCGCTGTCTCACCGGAGCTGTCCCCTGTCCCCTGTCCCTGGTCCCTGGGCCGCTCGGGCCGGCCTGTCGCGCTCGGAGCGGGTCGGCCTCAGCCGCCTCTGTTGGCGCTGCCATGGAAACGGCGCTCCCGTCGGGAGCGAGCACGGGAGCGAGCACGGGGCCGCGGGGCTCCTCGGCTGGCGGCGCCCCGGGAGGGCAGCGGGGGCCGGGGACCCCCAGCGAGGGCCGGGGACCCCTTCCCGCAGCCCCGGCTGCCCCAAACCCGTCCGGCCCGGCCCGGGGAGCGCGGCTGCAGAGCGGGCCGGTGCCCCGGGCCGAGGCTCCGGGGAGATGTGGGTTTGAATCCCATTCTGAAAGGAGGAGAACGGCGCAGGTGTGAGAGGTGTCCCTGCCTTCCTGGGTTCTCCGTTCGTTGTTTCATTCCCCCTCATTTCAGGCCTGGGGATTGGGTATTTAACCCTGTGTCTGTGAGCAGAGGGTTGAGGAAATGGGAGCTGGGGGCCCTGTTTGTGGAATGAGCATAGTTTATAATTTCCTAATCTCTGCCTTGGCCTGTCTTTTTGCAAAGTGTGAACAGTCACAGTTTGGAGAGTATGTGTGGGATGGGTGAACAAACTGCCATTTACTGAAAGTTGCCCAAGTCAAAAATGCTATAGGACCCCAAAATCACCTTTTGAAATACCACATAATTCTATAGAGGATTTGATAAAATATTAGTTAGTAAAAAGCAGTATGTTTTCATAGAGGGGATCCTAAAATCCCCTTATTTAAACTTTCCTGTTTCTGAGAAGACCAAATTAGTTCCAAATGGGTTGTGTTCCTCTTTAGACTCTTTAGAATCTGTATTAATACAATTTCAGTTTTCAGAAATAGCAGTTTCTTTCATTTACTGATAGATTCCCAAACAGCTTTCTCTGTCTGAATAACTCATGCAATAAATAGCCTGAATTTCTATAAGTGCAAACTCCCATTTGATTGTTATAATTCTTTTCTGTAATTGCTGATTATCAAGAGACTGGATTCAGCCAACAGAAGAAAAATGCTTATACAGAAAGAAATTTGTCTTTATTCTGCACATGAATGCTTTGATTTCTAGCAGTGATGCAGAAAACCATAGTGCTATCTTTAGTATATTTTGGGATATTTCCCAAATGTATTGAGGAGTATATATATAAAAATGACACTACAGAATAATTTCTATTACCAAAAAAAAAAAAATAAAAATTCAGGANAAAAAATAAAATTCAGGAGTAAATTTTACTAAAGATGCATATTTTCTAAAGGCTTAATATGAAATGATCTTTGTTCAGAAACGCCAGTTTATTACAGAATTGTGTATTTGTCGCAGTGGAAACATCACAGAAATAGATAACAGAAACTGAAGATATTTGAACATCTCTAGCTCTGTCTGGCACAATCTCTGTATCAATGAATCTGTATATCCATTGCTCTGTTCTGAACTATCCTTGCTAAGCACTTATTTCCCAAAAGCTGAACAGAGGTTATTTAAAAGCAGAGATTTATTTTGTGAATTCTAGGAAATGTGCAAGCTCTTCATATTTTGGTTCATTATTTGTGTCCCACACATGCCATGAGCTACTCAGGCCTTGCATTTCCTTGAGGGCAAAGAAGTTTTTAAGGCCAGAAGGACATCTGGGGTCTATTCTTAGCCACCATTAACTTGGTTAATGAATGGAATAAATAGCATGTGCAACATCATGGGAAAATCTGCCTGCAAGGAACAGGCTGTGCAGCTGACCATGCCTGCAGCTCCTTAGCAGTAAGGGTGCTTCAGGACACCCTAGTTTTTGGGTTTATGAAATGTTTGGTGTCCAGCTGATAAAGCCAGGACGTTGGATGGTAAGAATGGCAGGTGGCTGCTTATCTTTCCAGCAGAATGTCTGAGATTTGGGGATTTGTTATTTTGTTAGGATGCGGGATTGGGATTTCAGGATATTGTGATTTCTTTGCTCCCTTCATTTTTTCATGAAGGGGCTACTTGTCTTCTCCATTCAGTCCCCCCATTGGTACACAGGGATGCTGAGCTCCTCCACAGAGGTGCTGCAGGGCTTAATTAGTGTTGGCAAAACATTTGGAAATGGATGATTGAGAAATGCTGACAGAGATGAAAGCTGAATCGGTACCTAAATAAAAGAATCTTCCTCTGTAGTCTTATCACTATGGGAAACTCCCTGTGCACTCAAGGATGCTGCACAGGTCATTGGGCAGTCATCTCCCCATTGCCTGGAGCCTTCTCCAGGGGACTCACTTATTCCAGTATTCCACTTTAGTTTGTGTGATGTGAGCCCCAGAGAGAAAAGCCTGGCAGCAACTGGTTAACACTGGAAATACCAAATGAGTTGGGAGCTTCTTCTTTCTCTGGAGCTCTTGTTCTGCTCTTTCCCAGTGAAATTGTGCACCTGCAGAACCTAGAGCATCCCAGAAGGAAGAAGGGGAAGTTGGAGCCTATTCCCATGGTTAGAGACGAGGAAGGAGGAGGTGTCCTCGAGTGAGTGCCCACAAGATACGACCTACAAGAGCTCTGTGGAAGGCGAGGCAGGCAGCTCTCTGCTTTAGTAGGGTCTCTGGTGGCCTGTCCGCAGAAGTCTTCTGCTGGTGGGTCTCTTTGGTACACTGTTCTCCTGCCCTTCTCCTGCCTGTGGGCAGGCAGAGATCCCATAGGCTATACATGGCTGATCTCACATTTCTTTCAACTACTGTGCACACTCCTGAGCTTGGTAGAGAGGCTGAAAGGGGGCGAAAGAATGACCACGTAGTTCTCAATTTGTACTTTATTTACAGAATAAATCCCTGCATCAGCACCACAGCTCAATGAAAGATGCCAAAAGAAACAGTACTGGAGACCATATTCATCCTGTCTGATCCCATCATGTCTCTGTTTCACAGTGGATCATCTCCCTCCCCAGCACCAGACCATCGTGAAGGCCACACGCACTGCCTGGGCACAGCAAATCCAGGGCCTCTCACCAGCAGCAGGGATCTCTCCTTAAATCACAGGGCACAGGGAGGTGCTGGCCTGATGGGAAAAGGATTACCATGGCTTGGGGCGGCGTCATCCCAAAGCAGCTCTAGCAGAAGGTAAAGCAGGAGACCTGCCAGGAACGTCAGCAAAGCTCTGGTACCCGGGCGCCGTGGCTCCATGGGGTATAACCCCATGGGTATGTAACTGCTGCTTGCTCCCTGCTCCCTCCAGCTGAAGCTTACTCGCAGGAAGGATCTTACCTCAAAGGGAAATTTTCCAACTGGAAAAATGTCCCCGGTCACCTTTGCCTGGCCAGAGCCAGCCACGAGATGGCAGCAGCCTTGTATTGCCGGGCCGGGATTTGACTGTCCCGCGTTTCCCACTCCCGCTCCTCCATGCCCCTTTCACCTTATAAATGAGGTCTCAAAGTCTGACGAGCACCAAGAAACGCTCTTCCATCCTCGGGCTGAAGGAGAAGTGACCCCAAGGAAGGCTCTGAAAGAATACCTGTGAGCTCAGCTCCCATCTTTGCAAACCAGCTGATGGAGCAGAAGCTGCTCAGATCCTTGTCTCCTGATCCCCAGCCCCCAGCGTCCCCATGGGATGTCTCATCCGAAGTGAATGTGCACAATTCTTTCAAGAGCTCAGATTTCAACCTAGTGGATCAAAATTGCTGAAGTTTCTGAAGGGCCATATGGAAATTAAGTCCCTGTCGTTTTCCTTTCACTGCAGCTACTCAGGGGTGCTGTGTGATGACTTGGAAACAGAGCGGCAGGTGCTCAGTGATTTGTGTTTCACGCTTGTTCTTGCTGAGGTTGCAGGCTCCTTCCTGCTGAAGAGAAAATGTTCTGCAGTCTTCAACCTGGGATCCTGGCCAGAGCTGGGACAGTTTGTTTTGCAACACAAAGCTCATTCTGGTGTGTGCTGAGACATCTGCACACAGATAAGGTGTGTGCTTTGCTCTGGCACCCAGCTAATGTAGCCAAGGCCATGGAGAATTGGTTGGTTTTGCTCCCTGACATGTGGCTCAGGCAGTGTAGGGCTGCTTGGTGGTGCTGTAGCAGAACCTTGTGCAGATGCAGTGGAGATGACAGAATCTCAGGATGATGCTATTGGAGAGGGACCTCTGGAGGTCTCTTGTCCAGCCTCCTGCTCAAAGCAGGGATAACTTCCAAGTCATATCAGGCTGCTCAAGACCTTGCCCAGCTCTTTTGAAAATCTCTAAGGGTGGAGATTTTGTGAAGTCTCTGGACAATGGAGGGTGAACCTGGGTTCAATGGGGTGACCCCCCTGATTTGCTCTGGTAAGGGTATAAATAAACAATATGGTTGCAATTTCAAGGCCAGTTCGGAATAACTGCATAGACCTGGTCCCCAGATGAAAACAGTAACTAGTTCCAGACTTCCCTCAGAGCTCAGTACTTTTGGGAACTGGAGATTGCATTTGGCCCATTCTGCAAAAGAGAGCCACAAAGCTGCAGCCAAGGAGACTTTCTTAAGCTGGACTATAAATCCACACTATTCGCACGGACAAATGACCCAGGAACCTGAGACTGAAACTTCATGATTTTGCATTAAGCTCTTGAGGCACAGTTCCAGCCTTTTTCCTGGCTCTTGCTCTGTGGCAAAACTTCAGCTGCTGTCACTGCATGGGAACTGATCCAGCTGAAAAATACCCTGCCTGAGGAAAAGATCCTTTTTTATCATGATCACTGTGATGGCTTGAGGAAAAGGGACACACAGGCTGGGGAAAGATGGAATTGCCCCTTTTAGTGACAGCCTGTGCTTTGATCACTTAGGAAGATAGTGAAACTGCAGCTGGTTAAAAGAGCTGATCCTGCAAGTCCTACACGCAAATTTTCTTCAACAGGGGCTTATGGAGCAGAGCAAAAAGGATTAATAAACCAAAGTTATGGGTTGAGCTGCAAAAGGAAGCACATGCTTCACAGCTCCAAGCTCTTTCGGCTCATGTGGAATGGATTAAAGATAAAACCAACCCTGTTATGCGCTTTGCTCCTGAGCTGTTTCGATCCTGTCTATCTTCTTCTCCTGATAAGTATGTACAGGAACTATTATCTGTAACTCAAAACTGTGGCTCATATTCCCAGGGTAGCTCATGGGATCCACTTCTCCTTGCCAGAGAATGAGGCATCACTGGGTACAAGCTGCAGTGGTTCAGGAAAGTTTAGTGCCAGCCTGGTTGTTTTCTTCCAGGATCTGCCTGTTTGCATCTGTATATTGAGTGTGGAATACTGGGGCACATAGAAACACACTGACTCTGCTGATGCTGGGCAGTGGATCTCTTGTGGGACAAACACCAAATCCACATTTGATGTCTATTTAGCTGGAATCGTGGACAGCACAAACATGCTCCTCACGCAACAACAGCTTTATTACTGAGAAATGCTTTGAAATTCCAGATCCCGTTCCTATTCATTTTGCCTGCACCGGTGTGAATGACCGCTGTTCTCCTCCCCACCGAGATGTCAGCAGATCCTGTAGCTTGTTTTCCACTGAAATGTCTCCTCTTGGGTAAATATTACATCTGGGGTTGCTTTGCCAGTGGCTTTCCTACCTGGAGTTTGTACAACAGGTCAATGCCCTGCTGGGAGATAAGAGGAATACTTGCTGCCAGTGATGTTTGCTGCTGTGAAATGCCACCCTGCTCTTCCCTCATCAGTTGTTCCTCCAAAGTTTTTTTTTATGTTGCTTAAGTCCTGGAGGTTTTTTGCAAATTGAAGGAAATTTAAGACAAGATGTCGAATGTTTGGACAGAGCAGAAGGACTTGTTTATTGCAACAGCCATGACTTGTAAATTATTCATCTGTGTGTAATTGAAACGCTCAGATCCTCAAAGGTCATGTTACAAAGAGTAAGGTGAAGGATCAGTGAGCTTCCAGCAAAACAGGAAGGTTGGCAGGTTCTGGGGAAGCCTTCTCCATCCACCTGCATCTGTTCCATGGCAGTGCCTTTTGGCAGATGAAAATTGAGTTTTCAGTAAGTGAAGCAATGTACAGACACGTCTGGGAAGGGGAAAGGCCATGTATAAAGTACCTTCCTGGTAGTTTCCCCCCCAGTGGGAAACACAGGTTTGAAGCCTGTTGCAGTGAAATATCGGCACGGTCTGAGGGCACAGCCCAGGTACCAGCACACACACAATGGACTCTGGCCTCTGTGGAATGGAGAAGAACTTCCAAGGACTAAGGGGGACCAGAATAGCTGTGTAAGCAGAAAACAGTCCAGTGCAGTTCCACTCAGCAGTTCTGTCTCCAAACACCAGACTTCAACTAATTAAAAAGAGCAGATGCTAGCTGGAACATTAATTGGAACAGCAATCAACTTTTCTATGTGCTTAAATCTGTATTCTAGCTTTCATACTAGGTTTGGAGAGAAGGAGTTAACCCTTCAAGTTATTTATTTTTTTTTAGGCACAGCATGTCCTTAGAAGAGAGCATAATGAAAGTTCTATGAATAGGTTTGGATCCAGGTTTTTTTAGTTGAAAACAACTCTCTGTCTAATAATGCAGAACCATCATCACAAACAGCACTCTCAACCCTTCCCTCTCACTGTGTTGTCAGTAAAGTGATCTTGCTCAGCTTTCAAAGGCCTTGTAGCAGTGCTGGGCACTGAGCCAGCTGCTCTTCTTCCCTGTATGTATTGTATTAGATGGACACCTCTTCGTTAACCTGGGTTCATTTGTTCCCCTCAGCCTGTATTCCTTCTCATTAGACTTGATGTATGATCAAGAAAAGAAAGTGCAAAGAGCTCAGCTGACATCTGATACACTTATAAATAGCCTTTCTGCCCTGCTACAGTTCTGTGGCCATCCCAATGGGAGCAAACACTCAGTGTATCACACTCTTCCTGGAACTGGGATGCTATCGAAGATTTTCCTCTAAAGCAGCCAGATTTTGACTCTGCTGGAAACTGGGTGCTTGAATGCAGGCACTGGTCTGTTCCAGATTGGCAGTTCCTTAGTCTTGTCCTAATCTCCAATTTTTAAGAGATCAGGCAAAGGCACTGTTCAAACAATGAGGCTCTTCCACTGTTCCTGCCCTCTCTGCTCCCCGTAACAGGCAGAGGCTCCCTCAGCACGATGACAAGCCCTGGACTTTTTCTACAACTTTACTCACACTCCACCCCAAGCTCCTGTTACTGCCTTCATTCCCAAACCCTGTTTCCTCCCTCTCCCTCAGGGCTGGATCCTATCTCCTCCATGGGCTCACTGAGTCCATCCCAGGTCTGGCAATCCTTGTTGAGATGTGTCCTGTGACACTGTCATGAGCACCAGTGTTCCCATCTAAACACAATCTTCTCTGGGTTCCAGTGGATGATGAGAAGCACATCCCTTAACCCCTTTTTCTTTTGCTGGCCTCCTTGGGTGATAACTATTGTCATTTCCCACACCTTACTGGCACTGAATGAGCCTCTAATTCAGCTACCAAAGAGATTGCCATGGAGTGATGAATTTAGGCAGGAGAGCTATGGAGGATTACAGGGCTGATTGAGATATTACAGATTATTCCTGTCTCATATTCTTGTAGGTCTGATGAAAGAAATGAATCAGATCCTTCCAACACAGTTTGACCTGGCAGATGCAGCCAGCAGCCAGCTCAGCTCATTGTGAAGAGCTCACAATGTTTTGTAAATGGAATAAAGTTCATTTAACACAGCGGGACTGTATTTGCTGTTAATTCAAAGGCCTTTTGCCTGAAAACAACCTGCAGATCACTTACCCCATCACTGGTTGCAGGAGGAGTTAGCTCCTGGGAGCTGTTGTTGGTGGAGGAGGTGGGTATTTCTGAGAGATTGCCCCCTTTCCCAAGGCAGGGTAAAGGCCTTTTTCCTGTGATGCTGAGTTTATCATTGAAATACTCATAGTTCCTGTTCCCTTTTTGGACAG
Organism: Cyanoderma ruficeps; assembly: GCA_008694505.1. Taxonomy (NCBI): domain Eukaryota; kingdom Metazoa; phylum Chordata; class Aves; order Passeriformes; family Timaliidae; genus Cyanoderma; species Cyanoderma ruficeps. The sequence continues at coordinate 2,805,139 of VZDJ01000056.1, read as the reverse complement.
CCAAGACTCTGCCCCAAAAATGCTCTCCTGCCTCTGGGGTGTCTCTCTCAGCAATGCTGCCAATATTGGTCTTAATGTAATTTAGCTTTTTTTTTTTTTGGCTGCTTTCTCCTCCTAGGTGGGAATGCTGTCATTACCAAATGGCACCTGTTTCCCACGGGCCTCTTCAGCCCACAGGAAAAACGTTCTTTCCCTCTAGCTCAGCTGCAGGCAGGTATCTCTTAGGGCCAGTGGCTCAGCTAAGTAGCTCCTTCTGACTTGGTTCTCCTGCTGAGCTATCAGTGCCTGTCTGCCTTATGGATGTGTCTTGTTGACTACTGACAGCCACAGGTGAATGGCTTACGCTCTGACCAATGGTGAATTTTCAGACATTTACAGGTTAGGAGGTGAAACGGGAACTTGTTTCCTAGTGCTTGTCTCTCATGTTCTGTCAGCATCTGCCCGCTGAGCACCCACCCCCATGTCACTGCCCTCCGAGTCTCTGCTATACTCGACTGCCTGTCCTGTTTTCCCTCTTGGGCAGGTTCAGGTTTAGACTGCCAGCCTGTTTTCTTCCAGCAGGAAACAAACTCCCGTGCATCCTCCAAAGCCTGTGTCCCTGCAGCCCATCCCAGTCTGCAGGGTGCTCCCCAGTGCTGGGTAGGGCTCTGCCCCAGGGCAGCTGTTGCCTGGTGGTGCCCCAGAGCCTGTTTGCAGCTGAGCTGTCTGGAGAGAGGATTAGCATGGCTACACTGGGACAGAGAACAGCTTTATGGTTGCTTCTGGAGTTGTTCTTTTTGGATGCCAACTGTGCCTTCATGCCCCAGAGATGTAAGGTGTGTCCTGAGCCCAGACTTTCCCCTGTTCCCCTGGGGCAATGGTTCTCAGAGCCTCCCATGGCAGTTTCTTTGGGGCATGGCAACAGTCTCACCTGGCTGAATGCAGACTTGTGCCAGGTTAAGCCATCAACCTTGAATGCCTTCTCTGTTCTTGTTCCAAAGCAGCTTCTAAATTAGAAATCCTACCACCTGCATTTGATATGGGCACGGATTTTGCAATACTGGGAGGCTGAGTCAGGCATAGAGACGAGCCATTCCTGCTGCTGAAAGGTTCTCATGCATTTAGGTATCCACTGCAATAGTTTCCCTCCTCACCCCATCTCCCCAAGGGTTGAGCAAGACTGGCAAACCTGGTCAGCTCACACCAGAGGAGCAGCTCTGGGGGGCCCTGAGCTCTGACTGACTCAGCAGGGACTCTGCTCCCTGCCTGCTCATGGCTTTTCCCCTGTCAGCAGCAGCATGGCCAAGGTAAATTACCTGGGTTTGGAACAGCTTTGGTTCCTGCTGAGATTGGCAGCCTCTGTCTTACTGTGAACCTTTTTGATACAGCAGCAGAACACCATCCAGGTATGGAAAACAGGCTGATCCTCTCCAGTGGTCTGCCATATGTGTGTTACATTTACTGATCCAAATTTCCCTAGACTGTACCCTGAATGGAGAGCATCTGATTCCTGTCCTTCAGATCCAGGCCCCTTTGCCAGTTCCCACTTTTAAAGCTTCCTGATAAAATCTGATGGAGCTCATTCAGGCTGTTCAGATCAGTGGTGGCTGTGGGAAAGACTCTTGTAAAAAAGTGTTTAGACTTCTGTTAGCCTTGTATTTAGTTTCCCATACTTTTCAATGTTTTCTGAACCTGGCCTATGGCTAAACCATGCTCAAGGGATTAGTTAAAAGACTCTTATTTATTTTGTTGATTCTTCTTCTAGCATCTTGTTAGTAATTTTCTGCTTTTGACACTGTTAAATGGTAGATCAAGGAGTTCTATCACTACAATACATCTGTTTTGTTATAGCAGAAGTTCCTAACTGAAGGTCTTTTAAGTTGTTCTGAGTTTCCGTGTTTGAATACACAGCACTGCTTTGGGCCAAGCCCAGTGAAACCTCCAGCATTTTGCCGGATTTACCTTCCACTCTCCATACACTGTGTTAGACCTGGGAATTCATGCTCTGCTCATCCTGGGTCACAGCTCGATTTCTTTTCAGGTGATAAATCCTGCAGCTCCATTAATGTATGGCTGCTCAAGACAGCCCCTTGAAGCAGCCCACATGGCTCCTCAGCAGGTCTGAAGGCTTAGAGGCGGCCAAAGAAGGCTCCTGGCACATCTTCCTCTTGAAAGTGGGTGTGAGGGAGGAGGAGGCAACGGTTATTGAGCTGACAAAATTTCTTGTCTCCTGCGTGGGTCTCAGTGGGCTTCAAAGGAGGGTTGAAAAATGCCAAGTCCTTGGGCTGGCCCTGTCCCACGCTGGGGCTGCCTTCCAGTGTGGCCCAGGAGCATCTGCCCAAGGTGAGTTTTTTTGGCATTTTTATTCCTTTTGCACCTCTTGTTGGGGTTGCTGAAGTTTTTCTGCTGGCTTGTATTTTTATGAGGATTCATCTCAGCCATTGGGCTCTGATGACAGGGCCAACCTTCCCGTTGCTGGTTTCCAGCACAGCCATGGCACAGCTGAGCTCACCCGGGATGCCTGGGGCTCCACCATCAGCTCTGCTCAGCCTGTTATGGGAAAAGCAGAGCTCTCATTCCTTTTCTGAAAACCCTCCAGCTCTCTCAATTCTTTGGCCCAACTTTGAGCCCAGCGGTTCTTCTGGACAGAAATGTTGGCCCTTAGCCTCCTCCTTGGAGGTGACATCCCACACCTGAGTCCAGCACTGAACCATTTGCCCCAAGTGTCCTGGGAGTGTCCTGGAGCTTTCTCTGTTTCTGCCTGTGTCCAGTTCCTTTGGCTGGCTTGGAGCTCTTCTGTGTGCTCTGATTTTTTCCCTCCTACCAACTCCAAAATCATCACCATCGTCTGGCTTCCCATGAATTTCTTTTGATTCTCATCCCTGGACAAGGCCTAAACATCTCCACACACTCACTCCAACTGATGGATCCCTGGGATATTTGTAGTCTTTATTTCTCTTTACCAAACCCATTTTTATTAGGTGGTGCCCCCAAAAGAAAAAAAAACCACAAGGATTATTGAAACCCTATCCTCTATCCCATGCAAACAGCCCTGCCTATGAGGGCAAACAGGTCTTTTGTCCATCATTTTGCTGCTCCACGGTGACACCCCTCTATTTTAAAATGTTTTTGCCTGGAGCCAAATTATTAAACAACTTTTTGAGCAGACTTGCACCAATTTCTTTGCCAAACTCTTGCCATTCCTGCACACTCCGGGCTGATCCTGGTGGTGCTGAGTTGCTGGAGGCAGGGATGTGCCTGATCCCTCAGTAAAGCCTGTTCTGGCATTGCACAACGTGTCTGTTCTCCGGAGGGCCATGCGCAATCTCTGCCTGGGACAGATGTCTGAGCTTGATCCCGCTGGAATGACGTCAAAGGCTGCAATACTGTCCCTCTTCCCGGGGCTGCCAGGGGCTGCTGCGGCCCCGCTGAGGCTCTGGGGCTGCCGCGGCCTCGCCCCACGCAGTGGCATTAATCTGTCACCAAATGCCAGCACAGGTGGCCCCTGACACTTTGCACAGTGGGGATCTGCTTACACGCCTAGGCCTTCCTTGCAAGTTCCTGCTACTCTAGAAACCTCCGACTGAAAGCAAACGGGACTTGGTTTTAAAAGGAGCATCCTCCGTTGCTGACCTGTGAGCAGATAAAAGTCCAGCAAACTCCCAGCCCTTCCCGTGCTTGGGACACAGGCTGGCACAAACAAAGCCATTTGTCATGGAGCTGCAGCAGCCAGCACAGCAGAGGGTATCAGTAAATCCCTGGATGTGACTTGGCACCCGTCTCTGTAGCACTGATTAGCAGGACAGGAGTTATCTATGTGCAGCTATTTTGGATGCCTGTGTAAAGGGATGCTGAAGGCAACAGCAGGCTCAGCTTGTGCCCAACAAGCCGTGGTGACATTGGGTGACACAGACTGCTGCACCTGACCGTTTGCCACAGGGAAGGTTTCCCAGTGCTGCAGGGAAGGAGGAGACTGGCACATCCCTGGGGCAGGACTTCCCCGAGGCACCCCAGCCTCTGCACTCCCCGGGGGCTGGGGCAGGGCAGGGGTTGTGACAGGACATAATTCATGGTGACCTCCTGGCCCCACTGCCAGCATTGCCTGTGCCTTGTCAGCCCTGCCTGCTGCTGAGGCACTGCTGACATTCCTCATCTGCCAGACCCAGCCTGGAGTGGGCTGCATCCAGCCCGAGCTCGATGAAATGCTGTTCCTGATCCAGTCAGCTGCATGCTGGCCTGAGCCATGGTCCATTTCGACAGCTCTGCACAAAGGTCAGGGGGAAGGAAGGAGTGTTTCACGTTTTCAATTTTTATATGAATGCCCAGACAGTTCTTAGATTCTTCTTAAAAAGCTGATGACAGATTAAGACCAACTCCCAACCTGGGATTTTGGAAATATTGAGGTTTTCCAAGTTGTCAATCCAACAGGAGTTCCAGCGTGCCTGTGGCTGTGCACAGCATCCTCTTCTTTAGCCAGCTCAGGGCTGCTGGTGGTAGCTGTTCCCAGGATGTGGCCACATGGAGGATATGACCTGGAGAAAGTGAAAAAAGAGTCTGTAACATTAGCAGGAACATTTTTATTGGCTCATGAAACAAAATCAGTATAACATGTAGGAAGCTGTAAAAAAATTGCTACCCCTACAAAAATGGGGGAGATTGGTTTTTAACATATAGGTGCGGAGCTATGTTATCTTTAAAAATCGGTGATTTTTGAGCTGGAAATATGACCGAGACTAGTCTTAAAATTAGATATTTAATTACCAAATCAATTTTGCTAAAAATATCTGGAGTTTGCAGTTGATTTCATTAGCCTCTGCTGAGCCCCCCAGTGAAACCCCTGGTCAGACCTGCTGTGTTGGTTTGCTGTTGGTCCCATCAGCAAATTATTGTGATTATAACAGACTTTGCATGCTAAAAGTGAAGAACATGGCATTCCAAAAGCAGCATCCATTCTGTCTTCTCTAATAGAGATAACTGGTTTATTCCTAGGTGTAAAAGCAAAAGCAGTTTCCTTGAGTGGTTGTGTTAACAAGGCTGTGAGGAGAAGGGCTGGTGTGGCAATGCTTCACCCTTTGCAGGGCAGAAATCACCAGTATTTGCCTTGGGGGCTGTGATATTTAGACAGGAATTCCAAAGGGAACTGCCATAGTGAACTTCCTGTGACTCTGACAGGTTTGCATGATCAGTGCCTCCCTGTAGTAACAGAGATGCTGCTTGCTGATGGCCAGGAGCCCTAATGGTATCCAGGGAAACCTGGCTGCCTGCAGGAATTCACAGGATGGCCACCATCAAATGTAAATTTGTGCAAAAACACCTAAATGTGGTTTGATCATTGGGATAAATTGGCTTTAGAGGTGGGGGCAGTTGCTGAGCCAGCCTCTGCAGCAGACAGATCCCAGGTCCACCTGGACAAAAACTGGGTGATGTGGAGTGGTTTAGAGATCTCTTTCTCCTAGTGAAAAGAAGAACTACCATGTTGTTAAGTAGAGGTTGTGGAAGAATTAAACTGCTCAATAAGATGTGATGTTCTCCCCAGTTCAGTGGTTACAGGCTCTCCTCATAAGAGCTGCCATATTCCCTCTACCTCTGGCATAATTCAGATGTCCTGAATAAAAGGCTTTCTCATAATCTTTTTTCTATATTTTCTTCACCAGGCACTTGAAATCCATTTTATGAACATGAGTTTGTTCTGTATTGTACTTTGCCAAGATTATTATCCTGAAGGAACAGGAGGTGAAACCGCAGAGCAAGGAGATGAGGTGAGTCACTTCTGGCCATATAGACATTTAAGTAGTTGCAGAATTGGGAAGGGACATATTTTCCTCTCAAGCAGTGTTTGTGGGGAAAAAAATTTATCCTAGTAATCTGAATTTAGCTCTCCATTATTGCTTATAACAGCAGCAGAGGTAAATATTTTACTCACAAACACGTGCAGAATAAGAAAATGGGCATCTTTAGATTGCAGGAGATGTAATTAATCTTCCCCCAAACTTTTAGACAAGTCTAAGGTGGATGTGAATGAAAACACTATGATCACATCTGTATTTTGAGAAAGAACAATCCAGGTCTGAATCAGTGGTTTTTCATTGCTTGCATTGCTACTAAGGACCCGCTAGATGAGAAAATAGAAGATTGCATCACAATGGATAATTTTTGATATGAGCAATCCAGTTTCTTGGGTTTTTTTCTCTGTTTTTTATTCTTAATTATTCTGCTGAGAATATCTGCTCTGGGACAAACAAAGCAGTCAGCTCTCAACGGCAGCAAAATAAATCTCAGTCCAGGGCAACACAAATTGGGAAGAAGCTCTGGAGAGTGGTGCTATTTGAAATAAATTGAGGAAATATTTTAAAAGCTTGCATAGAAGAGCAGAGTTTTGCCAGCTATTACAATTGGACTTCAGAGTAACTGCTGAGTGGGTAATTAGTCCCATGGGAACACAGGAGTCTGGACAAATGTAGAAAGGAACAAGAGGTGGAAAAAACCGTATGAAGAATTAACTTTGGAAAACAAGCTAGAACATTAGTCACAGGAGAGGCATAACTCAACTTCCATTTAACATTTATTTCTGTGATGAACAGAAACATTGGTTTTAACCCTGTATTGAAGCAGGAAATATAAACCTCACTTTTTAAGCTGGAACTACTTTATTGAAGTTCATCCCTTTGATAAGAGGGTAAAGGGGAGGGTAGACAGGTGCTGAAAGTACTGCAAACAGGACTTGTTTTTGGGTGGAACAGGGAAAAAACAGTTGTGGAACTGTTCAAGATATTAGGTGGGGTCTGTTTTGCTCTCAGAGACTCCCCCATCATGAAGACAGAGCAGTTAGTCAAGGTTTAAAAGATCATGTCCCACCAACCTTTGCTCACAGCCTGTCTACAATGCTGGGTTGAGAGAACCCCAGCTGGAAGGAGGTGATTTACCTACCTGACAGAGGATACCTCTTTGCATAACTCTTTGCTGGGTTTAGAAAGACTTGGTGGAACACAACTATAAAGAAATCTTGAAGCATGTGAGACATTTCTGGGGTTATCTGGTGCACATGTGGTTGGTTCTGCCGTTCCAGAGCTCCTGGTCCATAGTCCTGTGCTGTGACTACTGAACCAGAGACTTATTTATAGAGTTTCTACACTTGGCTTTTGTGGTTCATTGCTCCCATTATTATCTCAACAGCAGTGATTTGCTAATCAATCCTTTGTAGAACAGGACTAGTATTGCTTTGGCTGTTTGGTGTTTAGAAAAAGGAAGAATGTAATTCCAGTGTCTCTGGAGAAGCAGGAAGCTTTGCAAAATCTCCTAATATACCTTGGTGTGAATCTATGTAAATGGGTCATATTCACTGACTGTGTGCCTGGAGCAGTAACAGCAACATAACAGCTAAAGGTTCAGGACCAGGCACCAGCCTGGATCTTTCTAATTTTGAGGACTTTCATGCTTTCTCTACTCTATAGCCTCCAAGGAGATTGAGTCGACCTCCCTGCTGGGCTCTCACCATATCACTGGCCATGTGATGGGGTCCTGTTCTGCACTGGTACCCACAGGAGCTCTGTCTGGTGTTGCATTTCTGAGCCGGTGCTGCTCCAGCTGTGACCTGAGCGAAGGTTACTGTGTTTGCATGTAGGTTTTGTGTTTGCTATTTAAGGTAAGCAGGAGGCTCTGAGTTCCCTCGGTTGGGTCACCCTCTCTCTGTTTCCCAATTCAGTGCAAATGGCCAGACAGGCAGGCAGCTCTTCCTTGAAGACATTCAAATTCTTGAGAAGTGTGCCAGTGTCTGGCAGACATGGTGTTGGCAATGCACGGTGGACACAACATGGTCCTAGCTGTTCAGTCATGTAAACACTGTCTTCAGAACCACCATCTCCTCTCACCACCTCCTTGACGCACTTCCCCGCAGTGCTCAGCACAAGGATCCTGCACAAACGCACCCAGCCCTGGCGTATTCCTTCCAGGAGAGGGCAGGGGAATACAATTTATCGCAGATCCACTCCTGAACAGGACCCAACGTCCATCCAATCTCAGATCTTCCTGTACGTCTTACAGTATATTTTGCTTTCCTAAAGTTGGCTGAGCAGAAGTGGGGTCTGAATCTCCTCCAGGTGAGTCAGTGGGTTTTGTCATATTTGCAGTCCCCGAGTCATCTCCGGGAGGGCCGGCGTGGGCTGTGCCCTTTGCTCTTGGACCCCTTGCAACGAGCCTTGTGTGTTCCATTGAAGGCATCGGCTGCTGGGCAGCTTCGGGATCAGGGTTTAAAGACCCGAGCCCCAGTTCTCGTGCTTCCCCTCGTCATCCAGCCAGGGGAGGCAGCGATGGGACAGTTTGTGTATCCCGCGCCCAGCACACTCCTGTCCCTGCAGAGGGTGGGCTGATTCCCTCGGGTGTCCATCATGTCAGCAGGAGCAGCTCTGCTCCGTGGGTGCTTTTGCCAGGTTAAAGTGCAGGGGTTGCACGTGGAAACCCGAGGTTGGAGCTGGACCTGGCTAAAGATGGCCTAGAGAAATGCAGCCAGAAGGTCAGCTAACATTTTCTCTCTCAGTATATTAATGAACAGAAAGTCTGGGAGAAAATCAGAACCTCTCCCCAGGTCCCCCCACTGCCTTTAACAGTCAAAAGCATAATAGCATAAAAAATTCCTAAAATGAGTTTCTTCCAATTTATCTCCCCCTGGACCTATGATGCTTGATTCTGACTTGAAAAGACAACATAATTTCCAAACCAGTGGAGGAAAGAAAAAAAACCCAAAAATCAATAAACTGTTGGCCCTGCAGCACAGATGCCCTGGCAAGGCCAAAGAAATTAAGACCTGAGATTGCTGTTGCTGTTTCCACCTTGTCCTGCAGAGACACAGCCAGGGATAAACATATTCTTTGTGTCAATATTTCTGTAGTACCGAGAGAACTTACAGTCCTTATCTGTGAGTGTCAAGGACTGCTAAGTTAACATGAACATAACATTACTGGAGAGTCTCACAGGCTTTTTTGTTCCCTCTGTCCCCATGTAACTGTTGTGGTGCTGAAAGCTGAAGCCTAGTAGAGCTCAGCTGGATGTGACCCTGGGCTTTGTGGCACATGGAAGGGATCCATCTGTAGGAGACTGATTTTAAAAAACTGAAAAAAATGCCAAACAACACCCAAAACCAACAAATAGAATTTGAACTTCCTTTATATATTTTTTTTTACTCTGCTTGATTATTTTTCCTTCTTTCATTGGAAAGGGAGCAACCTTGATTTGTAAATGAGATAGAAATGTGTGAATAATCAATTCAGCCTGACTAACCCTTGTTTTGCCAGGTGGCTGGTTGGCTCATCAGATTACTAATAGTTTGCTGCTGCAGTAAATGGGAAATAGCAAGGGCTGGGGCAGAAATGCCACAGGTGACCTCTAAAAATAGCAAAGCACTCCTCCAGTGTAACACAATCCCTCTTTTTGCCCATCCGTGAAGTTCAAACACTTTTCCTTCAAGTCCCCTCAAAAATGAGAAGTAATTTTTAACACAGAACTGTGCAAGCAACATACAAAAGTGGAGAAAATCTGAGGCAGGAAATGTCAGCTTCTGTAGAACATGTATGGAAAGGCAAAGTATGAGCAGAGCCAGGCAATTCTTAGGTGTAAACTGCTGAGTGTGGCGTGGAGGAACCCTTTGCTGCCTTTCCCACCTCTAATGGCTCTGTGCTATGTGGCACAGAACAATTAATGAATAGTTCAGCCTATGGCTCCTTTTTAACTTTATGAAGCAGGGCAATTATTATCTTCAGGAAAAAATTTTAATGCTTGAATGCTGAGGTTTATCTGCCTTTCCTGACGAGATCTTTAGCACACAGCCATCAGAAAAAAGCTGATTAAAAGGACCTTAACTCCGTGTTATCCGCAGGGTTTGACTGGGCTGTGCCAATGCAAGAAAGGCTGTCTGAGCAGGGCAACCAGTTTGACTGAAGTTCTCTCCTGAAAGGTGGCAAAAGAGAGAATGGAAAATGCCCAAGTAATATCAAGGGACAGAAATTACAATGGATTTTCAAAGGAGTTGTTGAAGGGGTGAAAAAAGGGAATGAAATCTCCTAGTGATGCACAAAAAGGATGGGTTGGGAAAATTCAGATGTATTTCGTGGCATGGAATGAGGACTCAGTTGTGCTGCAGGACCAAATGAAGGACGCTGACGTGAGACATCAGTCACGGATGCACAAAAATTAATTCCCAAAGTCTTGTCCCAGCCCAACAGTCATTGCTGGTTCTCATGAAAAGTTGGCAGAAAAAACGGATCAGAAGTAATTATATTTATCTAGGTCTGTGCATTTCCCCTGCTGTTAATAAAGGCTTGTAGTGTTTCCAAAGTTTTGAGCAAAACTTAGTTGTGTGTCAACTTGCTTTCACTGTCATGGGGCTCAGCAGAATTAACCAGTTCACAGCTTAAGAAGTGCATTCAGAGATCATGGAGGGATGAAAAAGTGGCTGAGTCAGCTCAGAGGCTGGCACCTGCCACTGTAGTTTGTGATCTTCAGTTTTGGGTTTAAGCCCCAAGGTTTTTCTGCAGACCTCAAAACCAGGTCTGCATTTCAAGGCACTCCCAGCAGACTCATGGATAAGAAAATATGGTCTAGCTGAGAGAGGAAATTTCTCTGTTAAAATCTTTGCTCAGGAGAAATGTTGTTATGGATGAAGCTGTGGGGGTGTTTCAGCAAGGCCAACCCCAGACTGGCATTCTAGGAGGCAGAGACTTTTGTGTGTTTTCCTGTTATTCTCTGTTGTAAGGTGACAGGTTTGTGCTGTAGTGAGGCATCAGAACTTGTGCTGTTGTATGCCCTGTTTGTTTGGTTTTAACGTGTCCTTTGTCTCTGTCTAGCAATTTTGCCTGGACAGAAAAAGAGGACTTTGGATATTTGTCCAGGGTGTACTGATGTCCAATGGCCTGGTCAGGGTAGCAATTCCTACAAGAGTTCTGGACACCCAGGAATGCTGAAGGCACAGTCACTGAGCCTACACACAAGGGCTGTGCTGAAGTTTCCCATGGATTCTGTGTGCTCAGCAAAGGTGATCTGGACATATGGAAAAAGTTTGGTGCACCCAGAACTTGTCACACCGTATATGAGTGAGCTTGGGTCATTCTGTGTGCTCTGGACTTGTTCCCAGGTGCTGTGCACTGCCTGCCTGCATTTCTAATACTTTCTTTTTTTTCCCCCACATGGAAATCTCAGGGAGAACTACAGATGCCTTAGTTACACTTTCCTGATATTTTCCATTGCATTTCACCTCACAGCAGTATTGAAAGGCTGAGATGCTCAGTAGGGTTCTTCAGATGTAAAAAAGTATCAGATCCCTCCTCCACCATGACATGCAGCCACACAGGGGCAGATGCTGGCACAAGGGATGGTGGCTGTGCATCTCCTCATAGCAGCACATGTTTGGATCTGCTTGAACCCACTGAAAACTTCTCACCTTCCTATCTCCAGCCTCAGAGACAGCCAACAGTGCAGCCCAGCAGCTGCACAGTGGGCAAAGGACCCAGCCTCCAGTGATGCTTTTAGGGAAGCGAAAAGGTTGTGGGCCCAGTAAAACATGAAACTTGAAAAGCAGAACTGGGAAAACACCGTTTTATTTCCACATAAGGTAAATATGGGACTTCACTGCATCTCTAGTAATTTAAATAAAATTCAGAACTACTGTGACTAAAATATGAAGACATTGGCTTTGCAAGTAGAAAAATGCAAGTTAGAGAAACCTCTAACATGTCCCAGTGCCTAGGTGGGCTATAGTAATGATAAAATTAAGATTGCAACTTTTGGTTGTTTTCATGTAATAAACGTTACAAGGGAATTTTGTACGTGTACAGCAAACAATTCCAATTCCATTAAAGCCCGGCCTTGAGGGCTTAGATTTTTGCTGTATCTAAATTTCATGTCCTTTGCATTGCTAAATCACACTAAACTTCACCTACTCAGGAAACAAAGAGGTTTTAATTGAGAAAAAGCAGTAAAGCAAGGTTTGCCAAACATCTATTTTGGGTAAAAAATATTTAAGGCCAACATTTTTACCAACGTAATCCTTTTTACGTCAGTGAAGTTACACTAATGCAGAATTTGGCCCTGATGTATTCGTATAAATATAGTATCTAGGATTTTGATGAGTACGTATTCATGCATTATTCATTGAGACAATGTGGAGAGGAAGAACGAGGTCTGTGCACGAGAGCAGAGCCCTGAGCAGCCCCAGGTGCTTTGATCGTCCCCAGCGGGATGAAGGAGCACCTGTAGGGTCACCCCTGTGCTGCTGCCCGGCCATGACTTGTTGAGGCTGAATGTCCTCTTGGGGAGAGACTGGTTTATGTTTGCCAGGCTGTGGGATGTGTTACTGGCAATTCTGAAGAAATGCAGATGGAGGATATTTTTTCGAGTTTAAATTGAGCTGGGTTTGAAAAGAGAGGAGACTGCATCTTGGTTTTGCCACAGACCTTTTGTTTGATCCTTTGTGCTTCAATTTCCCCATAAAATGAGAATAATACATTTTCCCTGCAGGGCAGCGAGGCCTACTGTGGGGAGAAGGAATGGTGTGCTGTCCCATGTCCCCTCAAAAATGGGTGCACAGACCTGTTGTCACAAGACTGCATTCTGATATCCCAGGCTGCACCTTCCCAAGAACTCTGAAAAAAAGGAAAATCTGAATTTGAAAAACCACCGATTCAGCAGAAAAACTGACTGCTGCTGCAGCTGGCCCCACTGTGAGCTTGCTGTGCAGGAGTTGAACAAGGATCATGATCCATACCAAGTATTGCATAACTATAGTGTGTATGTGTATAGGTATGTGTATACATATTCATAAATTACTATGTGTGTTTATATGAAGAACCAGTGATATCTGTAGTAACAATGGCGTGTGTGCGGGACACACATCCCAATACTTTCTCGTATGCTGGAAATCCCCCATCAAGCTTTGGCAGGCAGGAAAGGGGCAAGTGTGGGGCAGGAGGGCATGGGGCATGGGACCCCTCACGGGACTCCCCCCCAGGGACTCTCATCTCCAGGAGATGTCCAGAGTGTGTGCACACTTACAGACTGACAGAATGGTTTGGGTTGGAAGGGACATTAACAGGCACCTGGTCCAGCTCCCTGCAAGGAGCAGTGACGTTTTCAACCCGATCAAATTGCTCAGAGCCCTGTCCAACCTGACCTGGAATGTTTCCAGGGATGGGGCATCAACCAGCTCTTCGAGCGACCTGTTCCGCTGTTTCCTCACCCCCATTGTAAAACATCCTGCCTTACCCCGAATCCGAACCAACCTTCTTTGAGTTTAAACCCGTTCCCCCTCGCCCCGTGCCGACAGGCCCCGCCGAGCGCTCCCGGCACGGCGCATCCCCGGGGCTTCGCGCCCTCCCCGCGGCCGGGCCCGCACGGCGCCGCCCCGGGGGCCGAGCGCGGCTCCCATTGAGGCCGGTGCCGGGCCGGCCCCCGCCGCGGCGGGGCCAATGGGGGCGGCGGACGCGGTCGAGCCTCTCCCCGGCCTCCCCCGCCGCGGCCGGGCGCCCGTCATGTGAGGGGGATATAGTACTACGGGAGCGGGGCCGCGCTCCGCAGCCGCGCACCCGCCTCCCGGGGGAGCTGCGCCCGCCTCCCGCCGCTCCGCGCTCCCGGCCGCTCCTGCCTTTGCGGGCTGCTGCTGTGGGTTTGCTTGGTTTTAGTCCTGCGTTTTTATTGTGCGTGTGTGGCTTTTAAAATTTTTCTTTGATTTTTTTCAAAAAATTATTACTTCTATAGTTATTTATTTTTGCGCCTTTTTTTTTTTTNNNNTTTTGTGGCTTGGCTGTGTTGTTTGGGTTTTCTCTCCCCTCTTTTTCGTTGTTGTTGTTGTTGTTGCCTTCTTCTGGTTGTTCGCGGCCTTTGCTGCCCCTCCGGCTCGCAGAGGAGTTCAGGTAAGGGCGAGCGGGGCCGCGTCCCGCCGGCGGTGTCCCCGCTGCCGCAGCCCCGCTGGGGCCGGGCTGTGCCCGCGCTGCCGCGCACCGCGGAGGTGGCAGATGGAATTCCAAATTCCATCCCCGGCGGGGCAGCGGCCAGGGCTGGGGGGCTGTTTTCGGGCTGAAGCGGTACCGTGCCATGGAGTGACAGGCGGCGAGGGTGGCGAGGGGGTTATTCCCGATCATCGCGACCACGCTGGTGGGGGGGGGGAGAGGGAGCTCGGGCCCCCAAAGGCTCCTGAAAATGGATGGAAGGAAAAAAACCTAATGCAATAAATAATAATGTTTAAAAACCTTCTACAAACGGAACAAACAAACAAAAAAACCCCACGATTAAAAAAAACCCAAACAAACATGTTTTGCAGCCATGGGAGCCTGGCTGTGCTCGTGCTGGAGGGGGAATTCCCTGCGTGTGTCTCGGCACCCCCTTCCCTGCCCAGGCTGCTGGTGCCACGCGTTATTTCGGGTCACCCTTCACTGCCGGGGAGCAGAGGCAGCGGGGTGCGCTCCGGCGGGGCCACTGCCTGTGCCTGCTGCTGGTGAAGTGCTTCCTCTTGTGGAAGCCAAAGTTTAGGGCTGGAGCAGGATAGTTTTCAGAAAGGAAAGCTTTGGGAATATTTCCGCGGCTTCCCAAGAGCAACGGATTTGGAAAAAACAAACCTGAACACCCCACTGTGTCCGGGGAGCAGCACAGCCACCTTGCGGAGGAGATGAGAGCAAATGGGTTTACTCCTGGCTCACGGCTTATTTTTATTATTTTTAAAATTATTATTATTTCTCCTCCCCTGCATTTCTCTTTTAATTTCTTAGAAGCTCTGGGCCTGCTCCATTGCCTTGTTTATGGCTCTGTCTGTGAAGCAGAAGTCAGCCTGAACAGATTTAAAACCTTATAGGGAACAAGAGAAGACCCTGAAGAGATTAGTCTTAAACTAGAAAAAGCTGTGGCAGTAAACGTAGGAAATGACTGTCAGCATCTCATATATGCCGTGTGATCAGTTGTGCTGGGCTGACTGTCCAGAAGTGACAGGCTGGGAAATACATCCTCGTTTTTCAGCAAGTTCCCAGGACTTTACATTTTAATGTTGCTCTGCGTCAAAATATGTCTTCTCTGGTTTGCTTTTTGTCATTATTTTTTTTTTTAAGCTGGCGATTCGATGGACAGGTTTTGAACAGAACAACATGTTTTTGGCAGAAAGTACATCATAACAACTCAGGGAACTCTTAAAAAAAAAAGTTGGAGACGGTCGTGCTGCTGAACAGCTGCTGTATTTCACTCCAGAATTGCTGTTTCCAGTGGCTCAGGCACTGCGGTCTCGCTATAGGTGCTTACATTTCTAACGTGTTTTTCATCATTCCTAGAGATGAAAGTGTGTTATGGAAACAGCATCATTTGTTTTCGTAGCCTTCACAGCCCCGGCTTTTTTTGGTTTTGTTTTCTAATCTTCTGTTTTTGGCTGTGTCTTCAGGCAAAGTAAGGATGAAAGCCTTTTGGTTGTTAGCCTGGCCTTTAGCAGAAAAATATAGCCAGGGCCCGATCCTGCATTCCAGGCATTCTCCAAAATCTTCTTGGCTGTTCTGCAAGCTTTGAGAGTGCACAGAAAGCAGAGCTGGCCTGTAATGTGCCTGGATCTATTTGGCTCTGACAGTCCGCTCTTAAAAAGCCTCTGGTTACATCGAGTGACATTGTTCCTTGTCAAAAGAGATGGGAAACAAGCCTGGTGGCTGTTTTCTGCTGAGATAACTGGCCCCCAGCAGTTGCTAGGGGTTCATTTCCCTGCCCCTCCTCGTTTAAGTCCTTATTCGAATTACAGTTTAGTTCTGTTCCCAGGGAAATATATGGATATTTTGATATGTGGCTTCCCAGCTCTTGCAGGCATTTAAAAAAACCTTTTTTTTTTTTTTGTTTGAGAAGTTCACCAACTGCTTTTGGTGCACATAGAGCACGCCAGCTTTTTGTAGAAAAGCACGTGTTGCAGTCCAGATTTCCCTCACAGCCCCATTCTTCAGAAGTTTAAGCTGGAATAATTCAGACATTGGAGGGAGGATCAGAAACCATCTGAGGGCAAGTCTTCCTTTCTGCCCTGTGTTTCTCAAGGCAGTCACCAGTTTTTGGTGCAAGATAGAAACAATCAGCTTGGGTGAATTCTTACCAGATGCCAGTACTAATTTGTCAGAAGCAGATGGTGCTTTCTGTTTCAAAACTGGAATAGCTCAGCTTTGGGACTTCTGCTGGGGGAACTTTCCATCAACACAGAGATTTAAAAAAAAAAAAAGTGTGTTAGAAATAGTTCAGCTCTTCTGACTCTTTGCTTTTACTATAAGACATGATTATAGGCTAAGGTCACAAAACAGAGCCACTAACCTCTGCTTGAACTTCCTCATGTTCAGCACATGTAGGTGTTTCATTATTGGTTCAGAGGCATAGCTGACCAACAGGACGGGGAAATGTGCAATCCTTCTTTTAAGTCTTTCTTTCAACCCATCCCTGTTTCCTCCATGTGTCTGTGAAGGAGGAAGCCATATCTTTAAGAAATATGGCCTTCTCCCCTTCTTCCTGTGAAATATTAATAGATGTTGCCAGTGGGACAGAGCTCGTTAAGGGTATTGTGTAAAATACCTCTGTCTGTGTTCACTGCAGCACTGAGCATACAGACTCCTTTTGATTTTTCTCCAGAGAAAGAAAGACAGGGCTCAGTTTTGGAGATGAGGCAGCAAAGATGCTCTGCAACAGCAGTAACAACCATGCTCTCGCCTGCACAAAACTGGGAGCTATTGACTATTCATGGCAAAGCGTCCAAAGCGCAGCGGCAGAGCCTGTGGAAAATGACAGCGTGTAACAAGATTGACTGGCATTTCCTTCACGCTGGGTCACATGCCTCCTAATTCACACACACACACAGCCTCATAGGCTGATCGAATGACTTCTATCTCTGCAGTCCACATACCTTCCACAGAAAGAGTTGTTTTATTATGCACATGTACAGCTCTGTTTTCAATCAGTCACCTTGAGCAAATGACTGAGGGCCAGTGTTTGCTCCATCCCGAGGTCTCTGCTTTTGCTCTCTGAGGGGCACAATCTCCGTCCGTGAGCAATTTTTGTTTTTTTCCCTCGGGGAGGTAAAAAACACGCAGCTGTCCCTCCCGCCTCCCCCTCCGCAGGCGCCTTTCTAGGAAGTTTGCCCGTCCTAGCCGGTAAAGCGCAGGACAATCGCGGCTGTCAGCAAGGAAAGGTGGGGTTTGCTGCCGTGGGGCTGTAGCGGGATTAGGGCAGCCGTGAGCCGGGATTTGTGGGGTACTGCCTCAGCACGGGCGGGGGGCACCGGGGCCGTGCAGCCCCTCGGTTCAGCCGCGGGCACGGGCTCAGCTCCCCTCAGCCGCTGCCCCGGAGATCGGAGCGCGGAGCCGAGGGCTGAACCCGGCCACCAGCTGGCTGGCAGGGCACAGTAATTAGCTCAGTGTAGTGCCAGCCTTATTAAGGACAGTGCAGGTGATGATGACGTTGGCACACTGATTCATTACATCTGGGGGGGAAAATCCGCCTAGTAAATGCTGAAGCACAGTAAATATTTTTGGCTCTTGCCAGATTGATCCTTGCATTATGCTGAACAGCCTATATTTGTAGAACCGAGGAAGTTAAAAATAAGGTTGGTGGAAAGCTACAAGATAGGGAAAGTATTTGCATTTTATTGCCACCAGCAATAAACTTTTTTTTATTTGTTTCTTTTCCGTGGTAAAAATTTCAACACTTTATTTTTTTTCTTCCCATTCCCTTCTTTGGCTCTGGATTTCACTGCTAGGTGAAAGCTCATTATTTATTTTCTCTTGCTGGTAATATTCTGTAAGGGAGCTGTAAATCAGCAGCACACATGGTTGGGAAATGATTTCTGACAGAATTCTTTTACAAATATGTGGTGCAATCCTGCAAAATGGCTCAGCCCTGACAGTCCTGGGGGGGTGGTGCAGACATATCAAAGCTTGTAGCAGCCTGTGTACCCAGGGAGGCTGGGTGCTCTGGACTTTCCTGTGGGCTAGAGGGCTTTACGAGCTGCAGTTTACGGAGATAAATTATTAAACCAACTTCTGACTGTTGCTGTTTTGTTTTCCTGCACTCAGGCTCTCACCTGAACTTTGGCTGCCTGGTATATGCTGTTGGGATATCCTTAAGAGATCATCCAGGAATGGTGGATCACTTGGTGCCTACTGATGAATCCTTTTCATCCACAAGATCTTCTCTTGGATACTTTGGGGAAATGACAGCAGGCGTGAGGTCCTACCAAATGCTGCCCTCTCCCCTGTCAGAAGATGACAGTGACTCGTCCAGCTTTTGTTCTTGTTCCAGCCCTGACTCCCAGGTCCTCAGCTCCAGCTATGGAAGCACATCCAGTGCAGAAAGTCAGGACAGTATCTTGGACTATTTATTGTCCCAGGCATCTTTGGGGAACACCACTGCGTCATGGTGGGACAAAAGGAGACTTCAGCCAATAGTGAAAGAGGAGTACTTTAGGTTGCCTGAATTTGCCGTGGATATGGAAGACTCAGGACCATTTCAGCCCACACTTGAGGAAATTGAGGAATTTTTGGAGGAGAACATGGACTTGGAGCTCAAAGAAAGACCTAAAAGTGAGACCAAGGACTTGAGAGCTTGCAGCCAGGTTTCTGTTGCTTCGCTGCAGCAAAAAGACCATATGTTACCCAGTACTAGTTTAAAAGAGAGTAAAAATGAACAGTTGACCAGCTCAATGGAAGGTGGCCAAGCTTCAAATGGAGGAATGACCCTGGAGAATGGAATACCGGTTATGCTCCAAATTCAGCCTGTACAGGTCAAACAGGAGTCCAACACGAGCCCCAGTTCCCAAGGACCAGCACAGGAGAACATTAAAATTGCACAGCTCCTAGTCAACATTCAAGGACAGACATTTGCCCTTGTGCCTCAGATAGTTCAGTCGTCCAATTTGAACTTGTCCTCTAAATTTGTGCGCATTGCTCCCGTCCCCATTGCCGCCAAGCCAATTGGGCCAGGAGGCATGATCCAGGGGCAGACGGGAATCATCATGGGTCAGAAATTTCAAAAGAACCCTGCAGCCGAACTCATTAAAATGCATAAATGTTCTTTTCCTGGCTGCACCAAGATGTACACGAAAAGCAGCCATTTGAAAGCCCACCTGAGGAGGCACACGGGAGAAAAGCCCTTTGCCTGCACGTGGCCAGGTTGTGGATGGAGGTCAGTATTGGAGTGCAGCTCTGTCCAATCCCCCTTCCCCTTTTTGCTCACTTGACCTAACTTGCTGTGCAAGTAGGTTTGTACTCTGATTTATAAACTGCTTCTATTGCCAGAACTTGTTTGGTTGGTTTGACAATGGAGACCTTTTTTCTTCCTGCTAGCTAACCCAGACGTTTTGATAAATTAAATAGCACAGCATCACCTGCTGGCACCAGCAGTTTTAGTGTCTTAAAAAAAACAAACGTCGTCCATCATAATGTGTATTTCATTCTAGAGGGTCAGATTAAGCTTGTTACCACAGGTAAGACCTGGTGTTTGCATTGGTGTGGTTGCAGCACACCAGCCCCAGCAGACCCGTGGCTGGCACCAGCTGAGGCTGAGTGAACTGGATGGTTTAGGGCAGAGTTGCTGTGCACAGCCCTGTGTGGGACTAAACGTGGTCAGTAAAGGGCTGTGATAAGCAAGTGTGGTTAAAAGCAGTATTCTGTGCTCGTTCATAGAAAATGCACTCCATCCCACTCCTTCTGAAAGTGCTGGCAGTGACACTTTGGCATACTCTGGGTTTTATTCTCTGTCTTGATTCAGAAAAATGCGTGGGTGCCACTCAAAGTTGCAAAAAAGCTGTCAGATGTAACAACATAACCAGAAGGCTGCGGTGGAGTTAAGCATTGCTTGAATGAAAGATTGCAGGTTTGATTGAGAAAATGTTTGCCAGAGGAATTTTTGAAATACTTTATTTTTAATATGAATTGAAAAATTTAGTCCTTTAAAAAAAAAATCAACTTTTTATTTTAAGAAAGCTTTGACAAGTGCCTTCCTCCTTCTTTCCAGTTAGCTGTATTACTGGCTTGCCTGCTGGCAAATGCTAATGTACAGCACCACAAATGATGATGGGAGAAAATACAATCTTAACTACCTTGTGTTAAACTAAACTGAATTTCTTGCAAATAATATGCTGCAGAACTTCAGTGAGCAATGTCTAATGAGAAAATGGGTTGCGATCATGGGCAACAGACGAGGTAAAAAGTAACAGGAGAGTGTTGTGCAAAAATGCAAATATGTGAGACATGCAGCAGTTAGAGATGGCTGGGTTGGTTTGAGGGAAAAGGTCGCAATAGAGCCGAACCCTCTCTTCCTCAGCTGAACCAGTGTGAAGTTTGCTTCTCAGAAGGGCTGAGGAGATCAGATTATGGTCACTCTACAAACTGGTGGTGGTTTGCTTCCTTTTGTCCTGGCAGCACCTCTCATGAGCTCAGTTGCTGCTCAGGGTGCCGTCTCACCAAAGCCGTGTTTTCCAGCTGATTGATCCCAGGAACTGTGGACTGGTTGGTCTCAACCTGCAGTACAGACACTTGCTGCTGTTTATTTGGTTGCTAGAGTAGGTGTGCACAGGCAGCAGATGTGCCTGTGGATGTCATGTTGGCTCTCCTTGCGCTGGGATGTGAGCACAGCTCTTTTTTTTTGTGACAAATGCACGTGGCACATGAGGGTTTGTCTAATCCATGCTGAGACTTGTACCAACGCTCCCAGTAACTTGTGGCTCAGATCAGGAACCTGAAGCATTGCCTGTGGATGACCTTCCCCAGCTCTCTCTTATCACAAAGCTGGTGTTCCCCAAGATACAAAACCAAGGGGAACATTTAGGAAAAATATTGAGAGATAAAGGATGATTAAATTTACAACAGGTGCCTCTCTTCTCAAAGGGTTGTGACGAATGGTTTGCATCCGAAGCAGGATGCTGGTGGGCCAGAAGAAGTGCAGGTCCCGCAACCTGGAGCACCCTGAACTCTCAGCCACCACAACTTTTTAAAGATGAGCCCAGCAGGAATGAGCAATTAATCGCCTTCATAATGAAGAACATGTGTCTTGTCCACAAACAGCTGCTGCAAAGGGCTTTTCAAACTCTTTTGCTGTTTGTCTTGTTGAATTTCACAGCCTGGGCTGCAATCCCAATCCTCAAAACCCCCAAACTTTGAAAGGGCTCTGCTGCAAGAGGAGAAGTTTATAGCCAGCAGGAGAGGCTGTGTTTGGGGAGCTGCCTCCTGTGCTCACAGCAATCCTTAGCACCAGCTTGAGATTGCTGCACATCCCCTGCACGCTGCTCCCACATCAAAGGCCAGACCCAACTGAGCATTGAATTACTCTGTCCCCTTTCATCAATAAACCATGTTTACCTTTCCAGAAGTTCAGTGAGAGCTGTGACTTAAGTCTCACATGACTTAGTCCAATGCGTCTGGCCACTCTGTTTGCTCCCAGGTCTACATAATCTCAAATGAATTTAAGCACTAAAACACTGCTGGGCTCCACTTTCCTCCTCTTTTCCCTGCATTCTTGTGCTTGTGTATTTATTTTTTTCACTGAAGACACTTAAGAGCTGATCTCACAGGAGATAGTAATTTCAAAACCAAAACAAAGTGTTGCCTAGCACAAAGTGCCTGAGCTCAGTGGGAGGGTTAAAGGTTCCTCAGCTCTCTGTGTAGCCCTGCTATGATGTTTTAAATTCACCGGGGTTGGAGTGTGCACCCAGAAAACCCTTTTTGCTAACTCCTAGGATGGCTGGAGATCCCTAGTACCTCCATCATGGAGGCTGAACCCTGCTTGCTTGTGCCCTTCCTAGACACAGGGCAAAGGCTGTTTTTGGCAGTCTGCAGACTGGTGCTCCTCTGGCAGTGGCCAGTGACCCGTTGTGTTCCCTGGATGGGTCAGGGCACTGATCTGTGTTGTGCCACCTTCTACCTTTGGCACCCCAGCCTCTGGTTATCACTGCTCAGCCCAAGAGCTGAGCTGCAGCGTGGGCTGTGCCCAGCAGCTGTGTTATGGCACAGAGCAGGAGAAGCTCCTGCTTCCCCTCCCTGGCACAGCACTATGCAAAGCTGCAGTTGCTGCAAGGCTGGGGGATGAGGCAATCACCTTTAAATGGCCCACTGCATCTTCTGGCTGGAGGCTCCACAGGTGACAGCACGAGCCATAAGCTCTGCCTGGTTTGGCAGGGAGGGTTTAAAGCCTTGTAACATATGTGGCCAGGAGACTGCTTGGGCCTGAGTGACCATGGGCAGTACCACACATGAGGCAGGGCAGGCATCTTGCATTGGCTTTTTGTGCTGCTGCTGTGCAAGGGGATGACAGGAGCTGTGCTGGTTTCTTGTAGGAGAGCTCTGGGGATGGGCAGGAGAATCAATCTAGACCCTCCCCTCTGCTGTGGAGGAGAGGTAGAGCCTGAGCTGACCTCAATGGTTGGTGGGACCAGGAGTACCAGGCTGAAGCAATTGACCTTTCTTGCCCCATGAGCCACATCGGAATGTCCCCATATGGCTGGGAGAAACAGGACATGTCCTACACATCAGGGAGCTCTAGGATTTTTCTTCAAGGGAGTTGTAGTTACTGTCTCTTTGGGTCCTGCCACATAGAAGGATGAAGAAGGCTCTTTTAGTTGCTGTGGGATTTCCCAGATCCCTTCACGTTTTTTTTTTTGAAGGAGGAATCCTTCTGGAAATAGCAGTGACAGAATAGTGAGGTATTCCTTGGGGCTTCCTTTTCTCTTTCTTTCCCTTTCCCTTTCCCTTTCCCTTTTGAATTTTGCACTCCACAGTGGATTATTTTCACTTTTTTTGGGTTGATCCCAGTGCCAGAGTGTGTTGCAGATATTTCACTGCAGAGCCAGACCGCCAGATCCTCCCTGCTTCCTTGTCCTAACCTTTGCGTTGTTTTTTTGTAAACACACGGACAGCTTGAGGTTTATTTCTGTGGGCTCTGTAAGTTGATCTTTCCGTCACTGCTGGGGAACAGTATTGCAACATTCCTGCCTCTTCAGCTAAGGACATCGTTATGAGGCAGAGTGTATTTTTATCACATGAACTCATCCGCGCTCATTCCTGACATGCGCCTCTTTCTCCCCCACCACACATGCAATTCCCCTCGAAATGCACTTGTGAAGCTCTTGTGCAGGATTAGCCAAGTGCTACTGCACTTCTGTTGCAGATGGTGGCCTTAATGGCCAAGGATATAGGACAAGGCAACCCAGCCACATCTGGTTTTACATCTTTGAAGTGTGTATGTAGGAGAAGAGCTCTTTGCAAAAGTTCTGTTCCCTCTCTGCTCCCTATTTTCCCTGGATGTGGCACAGGCCTGTTCCTTGCACAGGTCTGTTCCTTGTCCAACACTCAGTCCTACTGAGGCAGTCTGCACAGGCAGTGCCCTAAACTCTCCAGGCCCACTCACCCATAGCCCTACAAGAGCATCCCTGCAGGGGTCTGGCACTGGGACTTGATCACTGCCAAGGACTTGGGAGAAATCCCTGACCCTGCTGCCCCCGGGTCCAGACTGTGTTTTTGGGAAGCTGTGGTTGAAAGGACCAGGAGTGTTAGAGAAAGCAAACGTGCAAGGCTTGAAGAGAAACTTTGGTCATAGCCTTTGTGAAGAAGACTCATCCCAGACAAGGAGCAGGTTGACAGTTCTGTAACAACTGCCTGTTCATCATGGAGAATTTGACTCTTTCGCCATGAGGATACCAGAGCAAGGAAAGGAGGACAAGCAAGTGAATGGGTAAAAGAATCTCCCCTAGAAATGCCCCTGGGAGAGATGTGTCCACACCATCCTTACCCCACTGCCTGCACCTGCTTTCCACAGGCTGAGTGCTCTCTGGGGAGCATGACCAGACTGCAGAGCTGCAGCAACTGAGGAAACCATTACCAACTTTCCCAGTGCCTGTGCCCTGGTCCTCAAGTGTTGGCGGGAGATCAGAGCTAATTAAAACCTTTATGTGGAAACTTACTTTTCTTGCGTGAGGGATTTATTCATAGGAGCCCAGCAATCCTGTTTTTTCCCTTTCATAAAAATAGCGTATTCACTCTGTTGATGATGTGATATTTTGCTCCAGAAGGGCACATTTTTCTACATGTTCTTTCCCCAATTTGTTCAGCTAGTGCCCATGACTTCACTTATTTATTGTAAATAGACAGCTGATACCATTTCTTGCAAGCTCTCTTTCTGTGCTGCTCTTTGTTACTGCTCTGGCAACAAAACACTTAATTGCCCTTTGTCAGGCAGCAAATTTTTTGTACCCATCTGGACAGGGCTGTTTTAGTGTGAGATTGTTAATTAACCCTCTGTCTTCCAGTGATGTCCGAAGTCGATAGGGCCAGCCCTGCTCTTAAGACCAAAGGATTAGCTAATTTGGGTTCAATGAAGCCTGTGGGATTCGTGGTGGCTATTTGGGGATTTTTCTGTGGAGACAGAAGGTGGTAAATATCTAAAATTCAAAGGACTATGAACTACAGTTTTGGTAATTAAAGGCTCATTCTTGATTTAATTTACCCATGCTAACTATGCAAATGACTATGCTAATGGCCATTGAGGCCCACCTGAATTTCAGCTGTTGACATGCTCAGCATCTCTGGTACTATTAATGACTCTTTATTTAGCCTGCAGGAGCACACACAGAAGCCAATTTTTCATCTGGATCTCATAAGTCATGTTGTTTCTAGGTAGCTATGGCTGGATTTATCTGGAATCCCTCTCAAACTGGGTGCAGTTAGGGGGTGCCGCTTGTGCTCTTGTCAGTGGGAGCTTGAAACAGTCCTCACCTGCAGGACAGTGGTTGGGTCTGTGCTTGGATTTGCAGGAGAGAGATGATGGGGTGGCTTTGGAGGGGACTGGCAGGGGAATCAAGAGCAGTGCTGTTTTTGTCAAGCTGTACCCATGTTATGGGGTCCAGGGTGAGGCTGGCACAAATATTGCCTCTGTGTGTTGTCCTGAGGCCGGGGCTGACACGGGCTGAGGTTGGTAGCCCTGTGTTTCCATCACTGCTGCTGCCTGCGGGCTGGGACCAGCCCAGCCCTGCTGTTCGTTCCTTTCACCTCCTGGAGTCTCCTGGTGCCCTGAGGGGACTTCTTTTAACCAGCCTTGAGACACTTATCGTGACAAACCGCCATTTATCTGAAAAGGCTTCTCCTCTCTTGCAGGTTCTCCAGGTCAGATGAGCTCTCCCGGCACAGGCGCTCCCACTCGGGGGTGAAACCCTACCAGTGTCCAGTCTGCGAGAAGAAGTTTGCTCGAAGTGACCACTTGTCCAAACACGTCAAGGTGCACCGGTTCCCACGAAGCAACCGCTCCGTCCGCTCCGTGAACTGACGGGCCCTGCTTCCCCTTCCCGCCCAGCCGTCCCACAACAGCCGATGACAGCACTTTGCTCACTATATTTCTAGTGATAATTTATTTGTCTCCACAGAACAGTCAATGCTGTTACTTGATACCACCATGTTTGAGTGCCCCATGTCCTTCAAAGACGATTTGAGAATGAAGCTCTTTTTGGGTCAGGGGAGCGGGGCGCTTCTTCCTTTTTTTTTTNTTTTTTTTTTTTTTTTTCTTTTAAGGATATTATTTTCCTTTCCTTCTATCTGTCTCTCCTTTGCTGCTGCTTCTTTTGGAAATTACAGTGTTTTATTTTTAGCTGTTTTCTGCTGCACAGGAAAATGTAAAAGTTGCTTGCTGCTAGTTAATTATAGCCCTGGCATTCCTGAGGGCTTTGCTCATGTACAGGCCACTCATTGTGAGTTTTTATTAAGCTGCTCTATTTGTCCAGTTTGGAAACAGCAAATTCCTTTTGAAATGAAAACAACTCCTTTGTTTTTGGGTCGCCTGAGCCAAGGATTTGTAGGGGCTGGCCATAGGAGGGGGAACAGTGGGAGTCGGGGATAGGGAGAGACAAGGCTTGGAGAGGACTGGAATGTGCCTCCATGCATCTCTGATTTTCCCGGCTCACATTTACCTTTCCTTTGGCTAGGGCTATATATAAATATTTATGTATACATATTCATTCATACATACNATTTAAGCAAAGACATGTCCCAAGCAAACCCAGAAGCTCAGGCTGCATGGAATGGCTTGGAGTGGAGCCTCTGGAACCGTGCGTGTGCTTCCGTCCTGTGCTGCCGAGGAGTGAAAGGATGCCCAGGTGCCAAAGGATGCTGTTTTCCTTTGAGGCTGGTTTGCAGCATCCACTGTCTTTAGCAGAAGAGCTGTTGTCTGCCCACAAAGCAGCACAAAGGTGTTTGTGAGAGCCTCTGAGCTCTGTTCCTGTCTCTGCTCCTGCCTTCTCAAGTGACCTGGCAGGAGAAACCAGAGCCCCAGCCCCGGGGGTGCCTGGTGAGCACTGGGCATCCCCACATCCAGTGGGAGTCAAGGCCTGGCTGGTTGGAGCTAAGTCTCTGCTGGCAGGGTCTGTAGGATGTGCCTGTGCCCAGGGAGGGTGGGAGGAACCATGACCTGGTGGGGCAGTGCTGTGAGATCGAGGTCTGGGGGTGATCCTCAGTGCTAGTCCTCTCCCTCCTGACAGCCATGTCAGAGCTCCATGCAGCTGGGGTGGGCAAATGGGTGAGAACAGTAGCCAAAAGAACCAAATTTGTGTGATAGCTGGCTAAGAAGGGAATTTAAGCAAATCATCAGATGGCAGCAGGCAAGTGATTTTATTTGTGTTTCTTCTTGTTTTGTTTTTCCTTTTGAACTCTGGCGATTGTAAGAAGCTTTAGAAGAAAATAGAATTCAGTAATTAGGAATGATTTTATAATGGATGTTGCATTTCCTTTCCATTTGCAGACGGCATCTGTTTGTCTTTTCTGTTGGCAAAATGGGAAGTAGGAAAGTGTGATCCCAGAGCTAGGCAGAGCAGGAGCCCATGCTGTGTGAGAACAGCAGGTCTGGCTAAAGTGAATGCATTCCTTTTGTCCTCTAGAAATTAATATAATTGAACTATCATCTATTGACTGGTTTATATCACATCCTATGAATGTATGTAAATAAAACTGTACATAGATGCATATCTATATAAAATATCTTTTAATAACGTATCAAATTTGTGTAAATTGGAAACAAAAATACCTATAAAGCCAGTGTACATAAGTTACAATTATGTATATTTTCTTTTGTTCTTCATAAAAATATATTTACTTTGACAATAAAATGAAAATGGAAATTTTAAATCCCTCCTTGAAATTATTCATTAATTTCCTTTATAGCCAGCTCTGTAATCAGGACAATAGCACTTGAAATTTTGGTTCACCTGGATGTAACTTTTCAGGTGCTGTGTAACAGGGAGATGATGGATCAGTTCTGAAGTTATCTTCAGTGTTTTTCGTCTCAGAAAGTTCTTGGGAGGCACAAGATGTCTCAGCCCTCTCTCTTCACTGGAGCCCTCCTGCCTTGCTTGGCAGCCACGCTGGGACACAAACGCTTTCCTTGGCTCCTGGCTGCTGTGGAACAGGTTTACAGATGCAGTAAAACTGTGGTTAATAAAGTAGAGCAAGCAGGTTTTGAGGGAATTCCAGCTTTAGTGATTAGTGTGAAGGAGGAAGGGCTTCCAAGTCTGCTTCAGACTGTGACGTGACTCACTGTGTGACCCAAGACAAAGGACTCAATTGCCGTGTTCTGCAGTTCCCTTTCTTGTGAAACGGGGATAGTGACGCATCACAGTGATACTGTGGGACTTAATTTGTGTTTGTGAGATCCGTGGATGGAAGGAGCAAGCAATGACACCAGTAGTCACAGGATTAGATTGTTAAAGAAAGGCCTGGCATGATGGAGGTCTTGGTGCCAGGGCGCCTCAGTTGGCTCTTCTGTAAATCCCACGCCCGAAAGAGTGATGTGAAGGAGCTGTGGTAGGAAGCATTGCCCCAGGCCTGAGGAGAAGACACCCTGCCCTGCAAAAGCCATTGCTTCCATTTGTAACAACAGGGGCATGAACACTGTGCTCTTGTGATCTGCAAGCTGCGACGTCTCTTGCACTGTGCTTTTGCTTACTTTGGCCTCCACTGGAAGAAGAAACCAGCAGCATTACTGGTGTTAAAGTCACTTCTGAGTCTCCATGGGAGCAATGGTGCAGTGGGTCCAGATCTTCTCCCAGCAAGAATCATTCTGAGACTAACAGGCACTGAGGGATTAAAGTCTCTCCCTGAAGAACAGCCACCAAAAAGCGCCAGCTGATGAGCCAGGGCTCTCCAGACCCCTGATTATTTTTCTCAGAGAATCCCCTTGAGTCTGGCAAGAGGACCAAGGGATGAGGCAGACTAAGTTCTGTACAATCCAGGTTATTGTTATCTCCTGAGGTGTAGCTTGAAGACCAGAGTGCTCAGGACAGCGGTTTTAAGCTTTAATTAGAAAGCCTGCACCAAGAGAATCTGCAATTCCCTTCTGTTCTCACCCTATCCACTTCATCCATTTAAGCAGCTGCTTTGTTTTAACCACCATCTCAGCCTCTTCCCCATCTCACCTGGAGTTCTGATATTGCTGTAAAGTTGGGCAATTCAACCTGCAAGACCTTTGGGGCAGAAGTTGCTATTTTTCTGCAAGAGGTAATTCTTGAAGCTGAAGTGGAGTAATGCAAAATGCCTACTGTGGGAGCACAGCAGGGCAGAAATCTAAGTTTTGTTTGAACCTGTAATATTTTCCGTGAAATGCGTATTCCCTCTCCTCTCCTCTCCTCTCCTCTCCTCTCCTC